>LR738713.1:694964629-694976424 GCA_902687465.1 Secale cereale
GAATCTCCTTTTTGTAAAAAAAATCCACTATTATATATTTATTATACATATAAAAAATTATGTATATTGTGTGAAATTTTTGTCATTGTTTGTTTTAGAATTATTTTTGTTTTCTTTCTTCTTAGAGGGTAATATCATTGCCACCAATTCATTCTTCCTTAGAAAACCTTATTTTGTTAGTTTTTATTTTATTTTTTTCGTAAAGGGTAATACCAATGCCACTAATTATTATTTTTACTTATAATACTTCATTGTTTTAATTTTGTTCTTCTTTATTTGTTCTTCTTTAAGAGTGATATCAATCACACTAATTCACTCCATCTTGGGAAATTCTTTTTTGTGAAAATTCTAATATCGTATGCTTATTCTTGAAAAGCACATTTATTGTGTATATTGCACGTAAATTTTGTCATTGTTTGATTTGTTTATTTTATAATTTGTTTATTTTAAAGGATAGCGCCAATGCCACTAATTCATTCTTTCTTAGAAAACATAAAAAAATAGTTTCTTATTTCATTTTCTTTCTTCTTAAAGGGTAATACCAATACTACTCACCTGATCTTACACCCTCCCCGCACGCAGTCACCTACAGTACAAGGATGACGAGAAGGGTACATTGGCTAGTTCTTTCCCATATCTCCTTCTTGCGATGGCAACCATGTAGGAGGTGGTGCGGTAGCCACCCGATCTCCTTCGCCCTGTAGCCAGCTCCAGTCGGAGGTGGAGTAGGTGTGTTGGCTGCCGCTCCATTGCTCCCCTTCACATAACGCGACAATCACTAGTCGGAGGAGGAGGAGGATGTCGCGCGTGATGCCAATCAATAGGAGTTCCGAAAAATCGACCAGACAAAAACAAGAAAACAAAAAACCGATGAAACGCTTGTGCTACGCTCTATCTTAGCCACCCAGTCGCCCCTTTGTATTCCAGGGGTTATCCTTCACATTGAGTGAAGAACAACACTTTCCACAATCGAGGACAGACACACTAGGTTGTGGTGGGCTCCTTTTGAGGGAAGGCTGCAGTAGGCTCTTCGGCTAACGTGTTTCTTCAAATGAATGGACATTTGGCCCAACATGGCGAGGATGGAGTCTTGGCACCCATGTTGAATGTTGAGATACTCGGCGGCATGTCCGATTTTATTGACTCCAAAGGAAGCATCAAGTGGATACAACACAATGAACACACACCCTGCATATGCATAGATAATGTTAGAAGGAAGATCAAGCCGATCGCGCGCGAGGTCGGGGACGCCGCTTGATGGAGGCGTGGTGGCGGCGGAGTCTTGGATGAGGCCAACGACGGCGGACGGCGTGGGACGTCAGCGCGGGCACCCGGGTGCCAAGCAGCGCCGGCGCCTGGGCAACGAGGCCCGAGCGACCAACGGAGCAGCGGCGCCCGAGTTAAGGCAGCCGACGAGCCTGATGCAGCCGAGGACGAGGCCGGCGAGGTAGACCGTCGGGCCGCCGTGCAGACGCGGCGGAGGCGGGTGACGTGGATCGATGGGCGGGCCGGCGCGCGAGCGACGGCTATGATTGGCCGTCGCATGGCGCGAGGCCGCCGGGTCGGGGCGATGCAGGTGTCCCGGTCGGAGCAGGGCGGTGACGCCCGGCGCAGGACGACGGGCAGAGCGACGCGTGGACGACGGCTGGCCCAAACGGGCCGCGTCGGCGCGCGTGACCGCCGGGTCGGAGGAGAGGCCGGCAGGTCGCGCCAGGGTCGGAGTAGAGGCGCACGGGGGTCGATGGCGGCGGCGGGCGACGCAAACCGATCAAGATTAGATTGGAAAACCAAAAAGAAAGACGCCGATCAAAACGATCGGCGAGAGAGCGAAAAAACCCGGAGCAATGGCTCGGGAAAAAGACTCTCTAGGGCAGCCGGCCAACACGGCCGGCGGACGAACCCTAGGTACGTGCGGCGCGGCCCCCGGCGGCGGTCATGGAGGCCGACCGCCCCGGAGGCGACGCGCGGGTGCGGAAGTGGTGGCGGCTAGGGTTTAAGATCGACTTGCGATAGATACCATGTTAGAAGGGAGAGAGGGATTGGTGGAATAGTTGTTGTATTGCTTGAGCCTCGTGGGCATATATATAGGAGTACAATGATCTACTTGGAGTACAAGACAAGGTAGAATAATATCATACGCTATCCTAGCTTTCCTAATAATCATCATACTCAACAGATAAGATGCACACGGCCAGCACAATCACATACACACACATAAACACGCTGATAAATAGCAAAATCATGAAAGACCAAAGTCATGCCTAAGCGAGGATAAAAAACTTCGAAGCAATCGAAATACCTAAATTGATATATTGACCTCAAACCCTGATATACTGATGTAGTGTAGGCAAGCATACCTACATTGAGCTTACCTCCATCGGCTAGCTACATGGACAAGATCACAAAGAACATAGCTGGCTCCGAAGCATGATGTACATGAACAGATGACGCCATCCGGAGCGACACCGAGAAAGTTAAGCTCCGTCTGGCCCCATCTCTAAGGAATTTACGCGGAAATTTCAACGAAGTGAGCAAAGCCAGTCCTTCGATGAAATCGATCTGCACATATACTGATGTTTATTCCTGCTAGCTACCGCGCACCGAAGCAAAGCTAGGGACAAGCAAACAGAAACACCGAAAGGAGACGTACGGTTCTCACGAGGTCGTAACCAAATGTGCCATGTATTCTGACTCTACATATACGCCCCCAATCGGTCGAGAAAACACCAACGCAGACGAGCTGCTCAATTAAGGCAATGGCGGGCGTCAAGCTGCTCAATTGCTTCGTCAGCCCGTTCGGAAACCGCGTGCGGGTCGCGCTGGCGAAGAAGGGCGTCGAGTACGAGGAGACGGCCGAGAACATGGTCTCCAAGGGCCCTCTGCTGCTGTCGTCCAACCCCGTCCACGGCAAGGTCCCCGTCCTCCTGGTTGACGGCAAGCCGGTCTGCGAGTCCCTGGTAATCCTCGAGTTCATCGACGAGGCATTCGCCGGCACAGGCGAGCAGCTCCTCCCCGCCGACGCCTACGCGCGCGCCAACGCCCGCTTCTGGGCCGCCTACGTGGACGCCAAGGTAGAGTCTACATCCACTGATTCAGCTGCTTGCGAAGCTGCCCGTAAGCCATAACTCGTACGTGTGTGCGTGCAGATGCCGGAGTGCGCCGGGAAGATCTGGAAGGTGCCGAAGGGCGCGCCGGCGGTGGAGGAGGGGAAGAAGGAGATGGTGGGCGTGTTCAAGACCCTGGAGGGTGAGCTGGGCGAGAAGCCCTACTTCGGCGGCGACGCGCTCGGGTACGCGGACGTGGCGCTGGTGACCTTCACCCCGTGGTTCCTGACGTACGAGCGGCTCGCCGGCTTCAGCATCGCGGAGGAGTGCCCCAAGCTGACGGCCTGGGCGGCGCGCTGCGTCGCGGAGAACGAGTGCGTGGCCAAGTCGCTGCCGGACGCCGAGGCCGTGTACCAGTTCGTGGGCGGCATGAGGAAGCACTTTGGCCTCGAGTAGCCAGCCTCGTACGTCAGTGTGATGAGTAGAATAAGCTAGCCGACCAGCACTTTGGGCTCGAGTAGCTTTGCACTTGCACGTCTGTGTCGCACGCATGGTCGCGCATGCCTGGCGGCTGCAATGTTGTTTCCTCCGTCTCAGTCGTTTGTGCTTTGGTTTGGGGACTGCTAGCCCCCTGTTTTGTGCACGGTTGATGGATTTTTAGTTTCTCACTGTGGCGTTCTTCATGGATCATCCCACCCCTGTACTCTGTACCGGAACAAGAAAAAAAAAAGAGGCACGACACTGGTCTGTTCCAGCGTGTGCGCGTCTGTCTCCAGCGAAATCAATCAAGCAAGCTCCTTCCGAGCCTGCCAGCTGCGGCTGCTCTGTCGGCTAGCCTCTGTTTGTTGTTCTCGGCCCGAAAGTAGCCCCTCCGATCTTTTTAGTTTGTATGTAAATTTCGTTCGAAATCAAAGTATCTCTACTTCAAATTTATAGAAAAATATATCAACATTCAGAATATTAAATTAATATTGTTAGAAAGTTTGACTTGACACAAATCTGTTACGTGGAGTAAAAAGAACTGGAGGGGGTATTGGTCAACTCGGTTCCCACGCCAACATAATGTCATCATCAGAAAACGAACATCGAGGAAACTAGTTTTTTTAGGGGCATGGGTATGTGACGTGAAGAATCAGGGCGTCATGTTTCTCAGCCGAGAACTGCTACACGTACGACGAGTTCATACGATTTTGCGTACCACAGTCCTCGGCAGCCGTTCGATCAACTGGCCGGACGAGCGAGATCACATCGTACAAAGTCGTACACATGATTCATCGTACGCACAGCAATTTCGTTCTCAGCCCGAGCTCAAATGAGCTTGGGTGAACAGTAAATTCTGAAAACTTTGGAAAAAAATCTGCTTTTTGGCAAATATTGACAAATTTTATAGATGCTTGCTAATTTCATCATGGTAAAACATTTGTGGAAGGCATGGCAAAGAAAAAAAAAATGATGCTCCAAAAGTGCTACTTTCAAAAGCATTTTGAAGTGCTTATTTTATTATTTTTGCCACAGCTTCCACGAATGTTGTTTCATGATGAAATTTTGCAAGCATCTAGAAATTTTGTCAATGTTTGCCACAAAAAATATTCAGAATTTTTGACGATTTTTTTTTGAATTTACTGTTCATCTCGAGCTCATTTGCGCTCGGGGGTAGAATAGGACTTTCGGAAGAATCAGCTGCTGAGACCTTGGTTTTGGCCTATTCATAAATAAAAAAAACCACTCATTTCAAAACATTCTCGCTCATTTAAAACAGTTGGTTCACTCATTTAAAAACCGATTTCACTCAATTTTAAAAATTATTTCACTCAATTCAAAACATTATTTTACTCAATAAAACACTAGATTTCAGCAATTTCAAAGAGTAGATTTCATTCATTTCAAAGAAATGATCTCACTCGATTAAAAAAGAAATCCACTCAATCAAAAAAATATTTCATTCATTTCAAAACTGCTTAAATTCAATTAAAAATAGATTTCACACATTTAAAAAAACACTCGTTCTAAAAAACTAATGTCACTAAAAACTAATTTCACTCATTTTATAAAACTGATTTTGTCACGTTTCGAAAATTTCATTCATTTAAAAAACTAATTCCATTTATTTTGAAACACCGGTTTCACTCAATTCAAAAAAATAATTTAACTAAACTAAAATTAATAATAATTTCATTCATTTTAGAAAACATATTTCGCTTGTTTCAAATGACATATTTCACTCATTTTTTTATTTTGCTCCTTAGCAAAATAATAATCTAATTTCATTCTTTAAAAAAAGATTTTACTCATTGGTCTTGTTCTAAGCAGTTTCACGCACTGAAGTAAATGGGTTAAAATTTTAAGCATGTTTGAAATGTATAAAAAAATTTGGTCTTGTTCTAAAGGTCTTTGCGCTAGGTGTTCAAATATATGAATAGTTTCAAAATTAAAATTATTTTTGAAAAGATATGAATGATTTGGATTAGCAATTGTGGAATAAAAGGAGGAGATTGTTGCGTGAGATGATGGGGGACTCATACTGATTTGACGTAATCATTTGCGACGGATGGATACATGCATATAAATTTGGATGTATAGGAGTGCACAGATCTCAACAAATGTGTGTGGTGGAATTTTTACCATTACATACCAGCACTGCTAGAAACCCCTTTCAGTATCAGCCGATGGCTCGCTATCAACTGCATGATTTGACTTGGCGGCAGCGGCGTCTGTTCCTGACCACTGGAACAAGTTATTTCTATCTTTTGCTCTGAGTTGATTAAACATATATATTTCACAAAACCACTACCACTTAGCTTTTGATTGTTGGGAATATATTGGCGGATTTTTTATATGTTTCAAACAAGTGATTTTACACATTTATCCTTCTCGTATTTCCCCCGATAGAGGAGTTTGACCCTTCAACTTTTGCATTTGTCCTTTGTACTTCTTCTTGCAATTGGAGAGGCAAAAGCGTAGCTTCGAAATATTGCTTAATTGAATCTCCTGCTTTGGGAAGAAAATTTTCAGCCCTACTGAAACTAACGGAGTCATCCCAACTCTCAGATCAGTCATACTAACGGGGTAGAAATCTAAGAGGAAAATGTCGTGAAGAGTGAACTGGTTTATCCCCATTCTATGGTAGGTCCAAAATACTCGTTTCTTTGGAGAATGGTAACTGATTGGGAAAGATGGGACATGCCACACACTCACCAACATGAGACTGTCGACGAATAGCCTCATTGTGGCTCGGATCAGGGCCAAAAACATTCATTACCGAGACAACCTGTGGTTAGATGGTTGTACCTCCAGCACACCATGTTTGACACATGCCGGAATATTATCTTAAGAGACGATGTTCCCATCGATAGTGAGACGTTTGTGGTGGCTTTGTCAATCTCAAAATCTGCCGACTCAGTCTATCATCAGCGCTCATAGGGGTAGGGTGTGTGTGTCGTACATTCATAGGGGTTAGTGCATGCACGTCTATGTGAATACGAGCATCTGCATTTGTACTTTTTTCTGAAAAAACTTCCGGAACTACTCGCAACTTCGTCCATCAAGGCTCACATGGCATGGTCGAGAGAACGACATCACGTCGCGATTCCCACAACTCCATTACCAGTTGCATACCTACGATTGGGCTATGTGCCAGACCAACATTAGAACTACAATAATAAATACCATCTACTATGATGTACAATGATGAATAATACCACCGTCAAGTAGTGAACCATCAAGGGCGTTTTTGGTCGACTGCATAACACCCAACCAAGCTATGGAGACTAAATTTGGCCCATTTGGATACCCGCGTGGTCGGCTAGGCCTACATAACACGTTCCTGGGAGCAACACATATCCTTGCTCTGGAGGAATGACCAAATCAGCCATTTCTAGCAAGCCATGCATGAGCAGCGCAAGGAGGGCACACATATCATGCAAGGGGATGAGTGGGAGACATTGCATTTTTTCCCAAAGGCGCGCCACAAATCCTCCCACCCTTTCTCACCGCTCACTCTTACATGTCTCCACTATCACTCTCTCTCATCGGCAACATGACGACCATCAGAGGAGGGAAATTTGGATGGCGTGCATCGGCAATGGGAAGTATACACGGCGACCACCGGCGACGATCATCCGATAGTGCTTCATCACCACTTCGTCAATGTCAGCAAGCCCCCTTGCTCGATTTAGGCTTTGATTTGGATGTCCAATTATGATGAGGACATGACTACCTTGGATACGACCAAAAATATTGCATACATGTATATTTGTGAGGTGATTTCTAATGCAAACTATGCAACAATTTATTTATGTTATCCAGGACAAAAATACTTCACAGACTTTTGTGCCATGTCTAATTCCAGGCGTATGGGACATTTGTACAATCCACATATGAAGATAAGGGGAAAAGAGAAGTTTAGGTGTTGTTCAAAAAGTTTTCTCACGTCACTTTTGGGCCAAGAGAAGATAGAGTCCAAGTCTCTCACGTTCTGCATCCAGATTCGGACTGCACAGACATACCTGACTCAAAACGGCAAGAACTCCTTCATACGGACTCCGAATTGGGTGATTCTTTTTTTGTTGGAAACTAGATTTCGTACACTTTCCAACCCAATTGGAATCACCTTCAAATTCATCCGGAGCGTTGAGATACCGATGAAATAATCTGATGCTCCAACAGGATCCAGAGTCAACTCATGGGCTTTGTCGATCGCGGGAGATGTGCCACCACCTAAGGACATACCACAACCATCACGAGAGGTGCACAAACATCCAAATGCACATGATCAGGTTAATGTTTCTATACCACCGTTTAATGGCCGTTTTAGACCTGCATGGGCTTGATAGAGGCAAAGGTGTCCCGTCTTTCGATGAGATGGTGGCTATCGTTTGGATGAAGTCGACTTTGACGATCCGACTACGAACGTGCGTGGACGTCGCGCCTTAGCAATCGCTAAACCAATCTCCAGGGGTTACTGACGATGCCAGAAGCACGACCAGCCTGACCACGAAGGTCTATTCCTGCATGCAATCGAAGAACAAGCAAGAATATGATAAAGCAATCTGAATATTGCAAATATAGATAAAGTATTGATAAAGATGGGGATCCGTAAGCGGTCTTGGTCTGGTCGTTGGACACAAACGAAGTACACGAAGTTGCAATGGCTAACTTTTGACTAAACAAATCCCAAAGAAAAAGCTACTAGATGGATCTACTTATATAGGAGCAAGGGGTGGCGGCCAAGGAGGTGGAAGGACGTCCCAAGGCAGCCTAAAACTAACCCTAGGTCGTACAAGGCTCATGGGCCCAAGTGGAGGTGATGTAACACCTTTGGACTTGTAGTTTGACTCGGATTCTGCTGGAGCATCAGATTGTTTCATCGGTATCTCAACGCTCCGGATGAATTTGAAGGTGATTCCAATTGGGTTGGAAAGTGTACGAAATCTAGTTTCCAACAAAAAAAGAATCACCCAATTCGGAGTCCGTATGAAGGAGTTCTTGCCGTTTTGAGTCAGGTATGTCTGTGCAGTCCGAATCTGGATGCAGAACGTGAGAGACTTGGACTCTATCTTCTCTTGGCCCAAAAGTGACGTGAGAAAACTTTTTGAACAACACCTAAACTTCTCTTTTCCCCTTATCTTCATATGTGGATTGTACAAATGTCCCATACACCTGGAATTAGACATGGCACAAAAGTCTGTGAAGTATTTTTGTCCTGGATAACATAAATAAATTGTTGCATAGTTTGCATTAGAAATCACCTCACAAATATACATGTATGCAATATTTTTGGTCGTATCCAAGGTAGTCATGTCCTCATCATCCTCCCTTTTTTGAAAATAAAGCCGTCCTCGGCGCTGCTTAATCTGAAATGTGGGTAAGAAAATAGACAAGGTGTACATGTTGTATATGTATATGTCATCCATTTTTTACTTCCCTTAATTTTCGCACATATGACACATGTATAGATGAGTAACTTTCGTATTTCATAAAATATAAAGCCAAAATATTATCACAAGAAGTAGAAGGCATGAAAATATTGCAACTCAGTTTGCACAAATAAGTGAAGCTCTTATTCATTTCAAAAGATTGACAATGTTCATCATTAAACCATCCCAACATTGGTGAATAAACCTTACTTGCATGAAATTCACAGGCTACAACATGACTAAATAAGCAAACATGCAATAAGTCATTTGACATAGAATCGTCACCAAGATTAGAGGTCATATCAAAATGATTAAACATTGGCACAATAATTTTCAAAGTTATTTTATCCAAATCTGATTTATTCTCTAATTCACATGATTCTTTTGCATCAACAGTTAATTCAATGGGTGCACTCAAAATTGTTGGTATTTTAGTTGTTTGATCACATGACGCATTCATGACAGTAACATGATTATCTAAACTAGGTGGTGTGCTCAAATCAACAGGTAATTCAATACATGATGTATTCAAGTTAACTAGATATGCATCATCCTCATGTGAAGTTATATCATCATTGATTTTACTGTTACCTTGTTGCAAAGACGTAGCTGATGTAGTGATGTAGGTACGGACGATGACAATGTATCATACACTTGAGATGATGTCGCGCTCATAATCAGAGGTGTGGCTGCTCTAGTAGGTGCAATGGTGGAGGAACCAACCAATGGTGATGAGCATGAACTGGAATAGTAGTTGTTGTAGTCACACAATGCATCCTCCTGTATTTGTCTCTCAAAGGTACAAGCACGAACATACATACCAGTAATGCAACGAGGAATATAATGAAATCTTGCGCGAATATCATGGTTCAAACCACCAAAAAATCTATTCATTGTATCATCCTCAGATTCTTCTATGTCACAATGATGCATATAAGATTTGAACTCTTGGTAGTAAGCATGAACAGTGTTACCGCCTTGTTTTAATTGTTCCAATTTGCGAAGCAATTCACGGCGATAGTAAGGAGGAAAAAAATGTTTTCTCATTACAGCCTTCAAATCTTTCCAAGTTGTGGGTTGGTTATCAATATTTTTCTTACAATGCACACTCCACCAAAGAGAAGCAAAACCAGTAAATACTCTAGTGACAGCTTGTACTCTCTCAAGTTCAGAAAAATGATGGTGACTAAAAACTTTTTCTACTTCAAGCTCCCAAGCTAGATAAATAGCAGGATTAAATCTACCCTCAAATGACGGTAAAGAAATAACCTGACCATGTGCTTGTGTGTGTTGTCCCATGTGTCGTGATGGTGAAGATGTATCCGTCGTCCAAGAACTTCTGTCTCCGGTACCTGTCATGATTAGTAGAAACAAGAAACAAAATTCGAGAATAATGTTCCTATGAACTAACAGGATGTGGTGGTAAAGCGCTCACAGTAAAGCAAATATCAATATCTTACAAGTTCTTACCATGCAGCAGGTGGTGATAGGCAACCAGCGGTGTCAAAATAACTCCAAAGATTGAGTAAAGCGATTGCCAGGTGAACGTACGTAAACACGGTGTAGAAATATGTGGAGTTGGGTTGGCTTTATATATGGTAGCAAAAGATTAGCAATAATCATTCAGAGATGCAATGTTGAATAAACGCTCAACGACGGTACTGTGCTGGTCCTAGGCTAGACCGGACTAGAGACGCGAGCCTAGAACACTAATGATGTCACGGTGTAGCACAACTAGCATCAATAAAGGATACGAATTAGCTCTGGACAGCAAGATATAAGTGAAGATCACAACGGCAGTAAAGATAATGATGAAAACAACTGCCAAGCAGAATATACAACAACACTCTCTCCAACTTTCTTTTCTTCTTTTTCTTTTTCTTTTTTTTCTCACACTTTTTTTTCTTTTTCTTTCTCTCCTCTTTTTTTTTTACTTTTTTTTTCTCTGTCTTTTTTTTTCTTTCTCCCTCTTTCCAAGACAAACTAGATAAGATGCATATTGGATCAAGCAAAGATACGAACGACTTCAACTATGATTGTGACAATGAACGATGGGTTGCACGAGGTGGAAATTGATGGATGAGGTGATGGACAGCGGAAGGGATAACGACGCAGCGGCGACGTGACTAATGTGAACATAACTCGAAACTCTAACGAACTAGACACTAAGACCAGCAACTCGACACGACGATGCAACCGATAATTCAATAACGCAAATAATGAAAAGAAAATTGCAAAGGCTCAGACTGGCTTGGACAAAGGATGAATAGATCTAACTTTTTTTTTGGACTTTTTCTTGGACAATAGGTAAGAAAATAAATCTAATCTAGGAATAACTGGAAATTCTCATCGAGCAACCTGAAAACTGATACCACTTGATAGAGGCGAGGGGCCCGATCTTTCGATGAGATGATAATTATCGATTTGGTGGAGACGACTTTGACGATCCGACTACAAACGTGCACGACGTTGCGCCTTAGCAATCGCTAAACCAATCTCCAGGGGTTACTGACAATGCCAGAAGCACGATCAGCCTGACCACGAAGGTCTATTCTTGCTTGTTCTTCGATTGCATGCAGGAATAGACCTTCGTGGTCAGGCTGATCGTGCTTCTGGCATTGTCAGTAACCCCTGGAGATTGGTTTAGCCATTGCTAAGGCGCAACGTCGTGCACGTTTGTAGTCGGATCGTCAAAGTCGTCTCCACCAAATCGATAGTTATCATCTCATCGAAAGATCGGGCCCCTCGCCTCTATCAAATTATAGTTCAATTTAGGGTTAGATTTGGGGGAGATTGGTTCCATTTGGGGGGTAGATTTGTCAGATTTGGGGGGGGG
>LR738713.1:694976504-695074931 GCA_902687465.1 Secale cereale
CATCCATTCGATTTGGTGGTATATCAGTGTGATTTGGGGGGGTGATGATCAGTGTGATTTTGTGATAAATCAATGTGATCTTCTTTGTTGTGCAGTCCATGTATTCCGATGGACGTTGGTACACAGGTTGGTTCTACACATTGTAGTTCTAATCCTCGTACCATCTCCCCCCTTCTACATGACATCATGAAGTGAAGATCATTACTATTATAGTTCAACTCTAGGTGTAATCTGCTTATGTTCTTCATTGTAGTGCTCTGCGGCAAGTTAGTCCTCAGCAATGCTGCCCAGGGAAGCTGCTTCAAGGGCAAGGAGGTAGCAGAAGACAACGTCTCCAGGAAGGGTTGGGGGAGGCCGACGTCTAACCCACTACTGTAAGGTGCTCTTAGCACATGGGTTGGGAGGGAGGCCTTCCGTGAGCACCTCGACTCCTCCCACGGGAGATCACTCTCAAGACGAACACCAAATGCAATTTGGAAGGTCGGGCTCTGAGATTTCAACAAGATGCCGATCAAAGGTGGCCATTGCTCAACACCTGCAAATTGGCTACTTTCTCACATTCAAGGTGTCGACCCAGTATAGTTTCAGGTTCACCGTCTCTGACTGTTCCTACACAGATGTGGTGATCAAGTGCGGCCAACATGACCCAACCCTACCATGGTCGAGGGGTGAGGAATTTGTAGTCGGTCTTCGTTAGTGTGTGTGTTCTAAACTTTTGTAATTGATATTGCTTAATGTGTATAACTGTCCGAGACACTACCATGCCTATGCTATTTTTGTAAGTAGTATGAATGTGAGTTAATGTTGTTGCCTATGACCATGCATATGACTGTGTGTCTGGTAACCTCAGTACTCGAAAAGGAAGTTACCACACTGCATGTCTTGCACGTGACCAAGCAGCAACACGTTGCATTCACAGAGCACACTCACAACCAAGCGCCGTTCGTCTATTTCTGCTCTCATGTAGCCTGGAGCTTTGTGGGCAATTAAACGAATGATTTGGAGGTTGTATTAGCTCGAACAGACTCTATCTTACCATAAATACAAGGGTGCCAAAATCGATGCGAGGAACTAAACACACCCACCAAAATTTTCATTGCATGGTGGACTGGTGGCTCGCTACGCCCTTACCCATGACATGTGGACCTCACATCTTTTTAAGAAAAATAGCCAAAAACATCATATCTACGTCCTTAATAAAACAATCAAAAAATTAATCGTGATCACATATATTTTGAGAACATGTCACGTGACGAATGACACACTTAGACATCCGTCGAAAGAGAAGGAGCGAGGCCCGCCCGGCCCACTGATGCTGGCGGGCGGGCGGGCCACTACTGGCTAGCCGTGGGTCGAGCCCGAGCCATCGGCACGCGCGCACGCCACTCCACTTCTCTCTCTCCCTCTGCCTTGTTCCGTAACCGAAACGGCAGTGGACGGCGGACGGATAACTCCGTCGACTCCGCCCCATTATTTCCGACCCCATCCAGAGACGCCGTGAGCAACTTTGGTTCCGCATCCCAACGCAGGAAGCGACCGCGGCCAAACTCGCCCCGGACGGACGGTGGCGTGTCCTCGACTTCCGTTCCGGCACTACCACCACGCAACAAGAAGAGGAGGAAGCCTGCTGGACCGGCACGCCTCGTACGCACGACGACGCATCCACCACCACACTCCACCGCCTAGAAGCAAGTGAAGCGCGCGCACCGGGAGGGAGTGGGCGGAGATGGCGGCGGCGGCGGCGGCGCGGCGGGGCGCGGCGCGGGCGATGACGATGGCGATGGCGCGGAGGGGGATGTGCTCCGCCTCGGCGCCCGCGGGGGAGCGCGCCGCGGCGGCGCTGTCGTCGGAGGAGCTCATTCGGATGGAACAGGACTGCAGTGCGCACAAGTACGGTGACTGCCTGCATCTAGATCGCACCCTCTCCTCCCCCTTCCCGCACGCCTTCTGCTTGCGTAAATGTCTCAGCGGCAAACTCTGTCGATCATTTCCCCGATCGCGCGAGTAGCGGGCTTTCGCGCTCCGGGTTCGGGTTCGTGTGAGTTGGGGCTGCCTTCGGTAGTTCGGTTAGTCCCTTTTATATTCTTCTTCGGCACTTCATCTTCAGATAGCGGCGCGGTTCCGCATACGGAGTGATCGATCACCTAATTGGGCTTGCAGAAACATTTTTCTGCAGATTCTCGCATGTCAATTTTGGGATGTTTGTTGATTACCAGTACCGATTGTATGCACAGACTGCAGTTTCTGTATATCATAGTAGTGACAGTGACTCAACGGCATCGCATTTGTTTCGAACTAGTCTAAATTCGCACTTGTTTCGATACCTCGGATCGACCGCTGCTGTATTTGATTGGGATGCCGGCATGTATTAGTGCTTTCTCTGTTCCATTGGTAGAAAATAATATGTGAGATTCTGACCTTTCTGAATTACCTGCAAAATCGTGCTTTCTATTTTGATGATGCGATGATTCAAATTTCTAGCCTGAAATTCTTGCCGGCCTCAACATTTTACTGCGTGCAGCTACCATCCGATTCCCATGGTGTTCTCCAAAGGGGAAGGTTCGCATATATTGGACCCTGAAGGCAACAAATATATTGATTTTCTCTCTGCTTATTCTGCAGTCAATCAGGTTATTTTCTCTGCAATTAGACATTTTATCCGAGTGCTATTTGACCTTCACAGATTGGAATTAGCTGGTGTGCATTCTTCGAGACAACTTATTTATATGCTCATAAATGATCTTGGTTTGTCAATTCTATTCTAGGGCCATTGCCATCCTAAAGTCCTAAGAGCTTTGATAGACCAAGCAGAAAGGCTTACACTTAGTTCCAGAGCTTTCTACAACGACAAGTTCCCAGTCTTTGCGGAGTATCTGACTAGCATGTTTGGGTATGATATGATGTTGCCAATGAACACTGGAGCCGAAGGAGTGGAAACAGCTATTAAATTAGCAAGAAAATGGGGTTATGAAAAGAAAAATATACCAAAGAATGAGGTATGACTAAATGATATGATGCATGTTTTGTTTCAGTTCTGTAAGTTTTTTTTTTCAGTATTTGGGTGTGCTGGTGCTTCGCTAGATTTCTGACCTATATATGCTAACATGTGTAGATTTCAACTGAGCTCTTTGTTTTTTCTAGATGTGGTTGCATCTGTCTAGCATATTCTGTTCCCTGGGTGGCCTGTTAACTCTTAAGCTTCCTTGCAAAAAAATAAACAAACAAATACCTACTTGCCACTGTTGTGGATGATAATGTTTGGTTACCCCCCGCCCTAATCAAGCAAGTAAATATATCATATAATATTCATTTGATGACGTATGATAAGAAATGTGAGAGCAAAGCATTGCATAACATAATATATCTAACTTTAATATGATTTACCGTACATATTAATATTCTTATCACAAGTCAAAAGTTCCTTCCTCACAACATCTTCGAAATAAGCGCATCATAGCCCCCAACATAAGCCTACATGTGGTGATCGGAGATATACTTGTGGTTTAGTATAATGGTGTTGCTCCCAGATATATGCTCTTGCTTATTTTATTTGATATCCTGAAAAAATATAGATATCATATCATTGTATTAAATAAATGGAAATAAACTTAATGACAAGTGCAAAAAAGCTGCTGAAGCAGTGTATGTTTTCCTGCTTGTTCTTAAGTATTTGGTCGCTTTGTGATACAGCTAAAGGAAATTATCATATTTATGTCTTAGCATATGCAGTGGTTAATACCTTGAGAAGCTGGAAGCCCATTAATACCTACTTTTGTCAAATGTTTGGTTTTGCAGGCTTTGATTGTCTCTTGCTGTGGATGTTTCCATGGTCGAACATTGGGTGTCATCTCGATGAGCTGTGACAATGATGCAACTCGTGGTTTTGGTCCTTTGGTTCCTGGTCATCTTAAAGTTGATTTTGGAGACATTGATGGATTGGAGAAAATCTTTAAAGGTACTCAATCCATTGACCTCTGTCAAGTGCCAACCATATGCTACTGTTATTAGTGTGTAGAAGCATGCTGACAAATACTATTTGGTTCAGAGCATGGGGATCGTATATGCGGTTTTTTGTTTGAACCAATCCAAGGAGAAGCTGGGGTATGAATCAAGTTACTGGCAATTGTCTTTTTGGAATTTTTTGATATCCACCCTTGCTAGTTATTTCCTATATAAGTAGAAACTAATTCCCCTGTAGTTGATGCTGCATAGTGGTATTGTGTTCATATTGAACTCAGTTTGAGAATTTAATTGACTGTAAGAGCTTGTTAGCTTCGCATGATATGCACTTTCTGGGTACATCTCACGGTATAAGTAACAAATGGCTTGAGCACATTTTCCAGCTTAAATGTCAAGATACACTAGATGTGGTAGCTATAATGATCAACAGTAGAATAATAATCCTGCAAAATGGAAAATAACAAGAAAGTACTTTGTGATATGGATAGACATATAACTTTAGGGGAACCCTTTCATTGCACACTGTCCTGGTTTATAAATTGCAAGTTATCAGATCCAAGCACTGCAGTTTAATCACCGTGCCATATCTGTCTGACATGATAGCAAAACATGTATATCTGGATATTTTAAATCATCTACCAGTATCCAGATAACTTGAGTAGTTCATTTGCGGAACAAAAAATAGGCTGAGTAATTAGTCCCTTTGCTTTGCTAACCAAAGTGCTAAAAAGACAGGGCTAGTTTTTCTATAGGTAACATTTTTGGTGCCTGTATCCAGGTTTCTGTTATATCATGATTGTTTGATGTCCTGATGCTACCATTTTTCTGAATATATCCTTTATTCTGTTGCAAATTTGTGTAGGTAATAATCCCACCAGATGGTTATTTGAAAGCTGTCAGAGATTTGTGTTCTAGGCACAACATTCTGATGATTGATGATGAGATCCAAACAGGCATAGCCCGAACTGGCAAAATGTTGGCATGCGATTGGGAAGATGTACGGCCTGATATGGTGGTAAGTGTCTTCTCTGATACTCTCTACGTATTTCCTCCTCGCTTCACAAGTACCTGGTGCCGGTGGTGAGGTGGTCCTCTCTATTTATCTCCTCTTCTACTACACAAGTACCTGGTGGGTGAGGTTTTCATTTTGCTCTAGGATAGCAGCTACAGTTCTGATTTTCTACAATGTATCTCAATTCTCCAGATTCTAGGCAAGGCACTTGGTGCTGGAGTAGTTCCGGTCAGTGCAGTTCTCGCGGATAAGGATATCATGCTGTGTATCAAGCCAGGAGAACATGGAAGGTGTGAACCACTGTTAATTTTGTCTGTTTTAGTTCATTCCAAAGCAAAATTAAATGTAAGCTGATTGACATGCTGACGTCTAGTTTTGACCATCACACTAGGAAATTACACTCTAGATTCAGCTGTATGATCTCTTTGTTATTTTCAGTGTTATTTTTGTGTATGTCTTGTTCCTAAAATTACTCTTTACACAGTTTCATTTAATCAATTGCAGTACATTTGGTGGAAACCCGTTGGCAAGTGCTGTGGCAATCGCATCACTGAAAGTGGTCAAAGATGAAGGTCTTGTTGAAAGGTACATTAATTTATTATAAGAAACTCCAGTAACTGCCTAAATCATTTTTTTTCAGGATACGACTCTATTTTCCTTTCTTCTTCTGACCATTTGCTTAATTGCAGAGCCGCGGAGTTAGGTCAGGAGTTCAGAGACCAGTTAAAAAAGGTTCAACAGAAATTTCCTCATATTATTAGGGAAATACGCGGGAGAGGTTTGCTTAATGCAGTAGACCTGAGCAGCAAAGCTCTGTACCCTGCTTCTGCATATGATATTTGCATCAAGCTAAAGGAGAGAGGCATTCTTGCGAAGCCCACGCATGACACAATAATCCGATTAGCCCCTCCCCTTTCAATCAGGTATGACCCATCTGCCCATGTGTTATCATGCTCGTTCTCTTTTTATTCAGAAGTCTGCATTTACTTGACATCGTATTATGTGATCCTGTCCGCTTGCTAATCCCCAAAACCTGTGGTTCCAGTCCTGAGGAGCTTGCAGAGGCATCAAAGGCACTCAGCGATGTGCTCGAGCATGACTTGCCGCGGATGCAGAAGCTGATCAAGAAGCCAGAATTGGAGGCAGAAACACCCGTCTGCGATAGGTGTGGTCGGGATTTATAAGGGCGACCGTTCATCTGATCAGAGATGAGGTACCAGCAGTTTCAGAGTCACCGTACTTCCCAGAATAACAGAACATGGATTTCTCACTGTGGTATACCGCTCCATGTTACACTCTCTGTTCAGAAAATGTGCCATTGCTACATTGATTATAAATAAATGGAATTTGTCTAACGATCCATCTGCCCCCATGCTCATCACCTTGCGGGTGAGCAATATATGGAGTATAACATAATTGGACAAGTAGAAAGTTATATGTTCGACGCTGAAATGAAATGATGATGACCAACACCTTTGGTAAAAGTGGTGCTTGAAGTTTTGCTCTTATATTAGTTTACAGAGGAAGTACTTTCTTGGTGTTTTGTTTCGTTTCTTTCCTGGAGTGTGAGTAGCGACGATGCCCCCAGCTTGAAACGAAGCGAGGGTGCATCGACGGCACTGAAATCCAGCTCAGAAATTGCCCAAGCAGCACTGATAGTTTTTTTTTCGGGTGATATTCTTGTTATATATACGAGTCAACGAGTGTACCAGTTATCCCTAAGGTATCAACACGGTATGTATCCTTGGCTCGCTGATCATGCAGTAGCGTTGCTATTATTGCCCGCTTTCATTTGCCAACTTTGGCCAGGTCAACAGAAGCTCCTACATTTAGGCATTGCCGTTAGAGAACAAGCACGCTAACCAGTCTATGTGCTTTAACCTCGTTTTCCTTTCCTCCTTATCCCTTTATATTTATCAAATTTAATTAGCATATGAGAATAAGGGCATGAGGTTCTGAAACAATCGCCGGGATTGAGATCCCAAAATTAACCATCGCCGTTGCTCTTCCAAGAATCTTCGAAGAATCAGATACAAGTGCTCTGAAGGCTAACGAATCGCATGGACCTTGCTGCCGGCGATGGACGCTGACGCCCAGTCGCCGGAGGCACCGTCGCCGCCGCCCCGGTCCGCCCGGTCGAGGCCGCCGAGCTGGAGCAGCAGCGGCAGCGGCAGCAGCGGGGGCTTCGAGTACACGAGCCTCCGGGACGTGCTCTTGGAGCCGGGCCACGGCAGCGGCGGCAGCTCCTCCGACGTCCACGACTTCGACACCTCCAACATCCCCATCCGCAACCAGCTGCTCAAGCACGCCGCGTCCGCCTACCTCCAGTCCGCCATCGTCGTCACGCCGCGCGAGAGGGGCTGCCTCAGCAGGGCCTGGCGCCGCCGGTGCCGCGTCCTGCTCCGCCCGTGCCCCGGGTGCGAGTGCGACGTGGACGTCGACCCCGTCCGCCGCTGCGCCGCCGCGTTGGTCGGCTCGGCGCGGCGCGTCCTCGCCCGCCTCTGCGGCTGCGTCGCCTGCGTGTGGACGTAGCGCGCACAGGTGCACCGGCGCCGCTGCCCCGCGGCGGCATTGCGCGAGCACGAGCTGCCATCGTGACATCGTCGCCGCCGTTTGGCCATGCATGCATGCATGGCATGCTGATGCTTTAATTACGCTGAACATGACTGCTTCGTGCACGTGCACGTAGGCATGATTTTGCTCTTTGCACTGTTAATTGGATCGCGCCGGTGCTTGATACGACCATACATATCTAGACGTGGGGCTGTTTAACTTCAATTTGTTGGAGATGTAAATTATTATTGCCCGAGATTCGTTATGTATTCCCTTTTGTTAAATCAAATATGGATTGGTGGATCGTGGATGGAGGGCTCATCCTTCTTTTTCCTACAAAATAATTCCGTTTTAGGGCACAAGGGGAGAAGCTTCTCAAGAAAAAATGGAGAAGAAAAGAGTGTGTAAATCAGTTCCATTGTCTAGCTCATGCCCCTTCCGGAGAAGAATGAGATGTGTCGTGGATTTGTCACGGCAGATGTCCTAGTGTAAGAACTTAGTCGTGAGGCCGCGCATCTATGTGGTAGCTTGAGAGGGGTTGATCGGAATCGAGGAACTCAACGCAAGACAAGGGTTTAGACAGCTTCGGGCCCCGGAAAACATCATCCGGTAATAACCCTACATGCTGTTTGTGGCTAGGTCTCATTATCATCACGGTGGGAGTCGCCGGTAAACCGGCTCTTTGTGTCTAGCCCTAGAGATTGTTTCTTCTTGCCTGTCCCTCTTTGGGGAGCCCTGCCCCTCCTTATATATGTTGAAGGGGCGGGTTACATGACTAGTCCTAGTAGGATTAGGATTACTCTATTATAAGTGGAGTCCTAGTCTTGCTTTCTTTGTAGGAGAATATTCCTTGTGCTTTCCTCTTAAACCGGCCCACCATTAACATAAACCGGCCTTCTGGGCCTTCGGCCTTGTCATCCGTCCGCCGCCCGCCGGGTTACCAGCGAGTCATAATGTTCAGGCAGGTTGCTTGTAAACCGTCTGGTCAGGGCGGGTCGCCAGCGAATCGCCAAGTGTAAACCGGGTCTCAAGTAAACCGCCAAGTCCGACCGGGTCATACTGCGGGGTATATCCCCGACATTAGCCCCCAGTTTAGCTTGGATTTATCCATGGTAAACTTATGCTGCAAAATAAACACAACAACAAATTGACAGGTTGTGCTCCGGGTTAAGAATTCTTGTAAACCGACACCTGACCATCCTTAAGTCCTTGTCCTTTCCTTCTTCTAGAAAATCCGGGTCAATAGACCGGCTTCATAATCAACTTGCTTGCATAAGAAATATTGTAAATCAAGAATCCATTTGACTCGGCCTTCAATGCTCTCACTTGACAAAAATATTGGTCTTTGAAATATTCAACTGATATCCAGCCGGCTTGAAGATGCCGGTTTATGATTACCACCATTGCCGGGTTATAAAAACTGATAATTCCGGGTCGTGACTTTTATAATCACCGGGTCATGATTGTTACCAATACCGGGTCACTCAATTGATCTTCCTGGTTTGTTCAAAACTGAGAATTTTAAAATGTTCCTCCTTTATATGCATATATCACCTATAGCCCCCAAGTCTTAAGAAGGGAGCGTAGTAATCACTTAAGACTTGCTTCAATACAAATGTCACAACCTTGAAAACATCCGATTTGTTCATATCCGTCAGGAGTCATAAATTGAGTATTCCACATATGTAGCCCCCAAGTGCCGGGTTGTCATGCTTGCATCAACCTGGGACTTGAATTTGCCTTATGATCATAAAAACTTCAACCAGTGTAGCCCCCAAGGGTCGGGTCATTATGCAATAATGAGCAGGGACTTTATAAATATGATCATGTAGACTTGAACATCAACGTGTAGCCCCCAAGGGCCAGGTCATTATGCAATAATGAGCAGGGACTTTATATATACTTCTTTGAAAAGAACATCATATGATGTAACCCCCATCATGGGCCTTGAACCCACGTCCACAAGGTTAAGTTTCGTGTTTTACCAACTGAGCAGTGGACCCTTCAATATAATGGTTTTAAGACTTGTGTACCTTGAATTGTTGACAGGAGCAATTGGTAGCCCCCAAGGGCCGGCTCTTTACAATGTGATGAGTCGGGTCTTCAATAAGGTGAGCAAAAAATGACTTTGCATTAGCCCCCAAGTGTCATGGTGCATGCTTGCAGCGACATGATACTTGCATATTTGATGTAATCTCAACTTGAATAATGTAGCCCCCAAGTGTCGGGTCGTAAGCCTGCAGCGACTCGGGACTATTCCTTCAATTGTAGAATAAATCATTTCCATTGATAATATGATAGCCATTGCGCTAAAGCGACTTTGAAAAACTTAATCATAATACTGGTTATTGATAACAATAATAAAATCCAGCCATGTTGGCTATTAAAGATTTGAATAATACAACCTGGTTTGAAAACCGATTCCTGTCATATAAACTGATATATCCGTGCCCATATGATACATGCTATGATGATGTAATGATGATGCAATGTATGACGCAATATATGATGATGTATGTGTATGATCAACAGGGTTTAAGCTATGGTTCGGATATTACCAGAGCCCCCAAGTAGTCATAATTGTGGCATTGCGCCGATCAAGAGGTGTAGCTATGGTTCAAATACGACCAAGCCCCAAGTGATTTCCCTGGTGCCCTTATGCCTATCAAGAGGTGTAACTATGGTTCGAACCCATAGCCCCCAAGTGATTTCCCTGGTGGCCTTAAGCCTATCAAGAGGTGTAGCTATGGTTCGGGTACGACCAAGCCCCCAAGTGAGTTCCCTGGTGCCCTTATGCCTATCAAGAGGTGTGATTATGGTTCGAACATAGCCCCCAAGTGACATTGTGAGCTGTGCTCAAGGGACACCCATGTTTGAGTTGTGCTGTGCAGCAGACTCTCTTTGACCCCTTATGATAATATTGGCTTGATAGCTGGATTACCGAAGTAACCAGAGCTGTGCTCTTATGATAATATTGGCTTGATAACCGGATTACAGAAGTAACCAGAGCTGTGCTCTTATGATAATATTGGCTTGATAGCCGGATCAAAAGGGTAGTCAGAACTCCGCTTTATAAACAGAAGCCCCCATGTGATATATTTCTGAGCTGTGCTCGCCGGGTGCCTATGTTTGAGTTGTGCTGTGCAATAAACTCTCTTTGGTCCCTTTAATTTTTCCTGAGAACTCGAACTTGTGAGAGATTATTCTTTTGAACCGGAAATTCTTAAACCGGATATTGAGAGCTTAAAAGCTTTGTGGGAGACATCTTTCCCTTAAACCGGATCTTAAACCGGAATCTTCATTTTTAGCCGGAATTTTTCTGACGGCCTTTAAACTAGAACTTGCGAGAGAGTAATTCTTTTTAAACAGGAGATTCTTAAACCGGATTTGAGAGCTTCAGAGCTTTGTAGGAGACAGATTTCCCTTGAACCGGATATTTGAGATCTTCAGTAAGACTGATGTCTTTTGAGCCGGATTTTAAACCGGATTCCTTTCTGATGACCCGGAAACTTCTTCATTGAGCCGGGATTTTGTAATTGTCATATACTTTTTAAGCCGGAGATTTTCTGACGTCCTTTAAATTTTCATCATTACATCAGTTGCCTCTGGGACCGGGTTATCTTTCCCTCCATCGTCCCGGGGTTCTTAAATTTGCTGAAACTGGCAAGATTTGCTGAGTCATGTCATCGTAGCCCCCGAGTCTTAAGACGACTCGAGGAGTTGTCTTGAGATTCTCTATATTTGACCATAGCAGAAGGTCTATATCATTGGTATTGATAGCTCGATGTGAATCTACAGAAGGTTGAGGTGACTGCAACAGGTTATAAATGATCCCATATGATCCGTGTCAGCAACTCGGCCAATGGTTCCTTCCAACTGGCTGTTTGAAGTTAACCAAACTGTAGTGGCGGTGACTTGTGCGCCTGCCCTTTTAACCATCCAGTGCAGACAGTGGTTGATATTATATGATAATTTGCCCTAGAATTGTTGGAAGAAAACCGGCCTACCCAAGCAGTGACTGGCTTTATACTCAATAAAAAGCTCATGCAGACAGGTGCGGCTCAGTGTGTTGATGTAAACCGGTCTGCAGAACGGCAGCTTGTAAATTGAACTTGACGACACGGTTAGATGCTAGCGTATTTACAATGGTGACGCAAGCTATATATTCATGACACGGCCATCGCTCTTGAAGTGAACAATTGTCCTGCATCGAAAAATATCGCAAGCCAGAGTAATTGTTCTTTGACAAAAACAATAGGTGCTAATAAAATTGACTTTAGATGGATATCACCTGATATGTTAGCCAACCCGGCATGTTGAGTAGGCCGAACCACAGGGCGGACAGTAAAGCGACCGCAACATCAGAGGCAGCACAAACACATGAGCCGGCCTCAATGTTGTAAGCCAACGCAGACGAGCAAGTTGTCCTCCGCGTTGTAAACCGGTGCGGACGCGTGAACCGCCACGAGGGCAGATGAGCAAGTTGTCCGTGGCGTTGTAAGGCGGCGCGGAGGGGCGAGTCGGCCAAGGCATTGTAAGCCGATGCAGACGAGCAAGTTGTACTCCGCATTGTAAGCCGGCGCGGACGCGTGAACCGGCCGCGAGGGCGGACGGGCGAGTTGTCCATGACGTGGTAAGGCGGCGCAAACGGACGAGTCGGCCGGCGCGTTGATGTAAACTGGACCGCGACACGCATGTCCGTGAAACCGCGCGGCACAGCCAAACGTGCATCCATGGTATAACGCCACCCCTTTTCTTTTAAATAGTCATCTGCGTAAAAAAATCACAAGCAAGAGTAATTGCTCTTTTTAAAAGAAAGCAATATGTAATATAAAAATATAATGGATGGATTTCACCTGATATGTCAGGCCAGAAATTATTCACCGCGGAATTGATGATCATCACGGTGAAACCGAAATTACTCCCGGGTGAGTCGCCCGCGGGAGCAGACAGATGAGTCGGCCGTGGGATGGCTCCAAAGCGAGGCTAGTAGAGTTTGAACCGGTGCGGGAGCTGTAAGCGAGAGCGGAAGAAGTGAGCCGGCGCCGGCCGAAGCAAGCCAAATCACGGCTGCGGCCGTTCAAAGGCGCAGTTTCAGTTGAGGACCCGCAGCACCGCAGGGCGAAGGACGACGACCCGCGGCGACACCGGCGAGTCGGAAGGAGAAGCATGGAAACCGGGGCGGTTCGGACGCGTGGAGGCGACTTGCAAACAGACGGCGGTCCGAGGTGTAGTGACGGTAGCCTGATGAAGTAGTACAATGAGCGCATCATGGCAAAACGCTTGCGGTTGGACATGCCATCATTGCATAGAACTAATCAATTCTTGAAGCTTGTACGTGGAAACTCTGATTAGCCTAATGGCTGATTTGACTGCCCCAATAGTATACCAGTACTAGTACTTTCCTTTGATCTCTTGGTTTTTTTGGCAGCAGATTGCAGACCTGCAGTTCAGCTCTGTGGGGGCCAAAAATGCTACGCTTACGGAATTCAACTACGGACTGGCTTTACAAACAGCTCTCTCGCCAACTAAACCCCTTGATTTTCGCTGGTGGGACCTCTCCTCCCTAATCTTCTCCAACCACAACTCTACCCGTGGGGGCTGTCATGGCTTGCAACAAAAACGAGCAGCAGCAGTAGAGTGGCTGGCGACTCGGCAAGGAAGGAGCAAGGCCGCTGGGCGTATTGCGGAAGCCGGTGAGGTAGCAGGGGCCTGCGGTCGAAGCGGCTTGTCGATAGGGCCGTGGTGGCTCGTCGGAGGCAGCCGGCCGTCAGAGGCGGCTCGGACAACGGAGACGAGGCCAGCACGACAGCGTTTTGCGGCTGAGGCGGGTGGCTCAAGGCCGTAGCGGCGACTTTTAAGCCGGCAAACCGCAGCGGCGGCTTGGAACACCGGCGAGGTCGGCCTGGAACAGGCACGGGGCCGTGGTAGCTGCTCAGGGCCAACTAGGCGCGAGGCCGCGGCTCCAGACAAGTCAAGCCACTAGAGTGGCAGCTTGGCGCAAGGCCGACGAGGCGGGGCCTGTGGCTGTGACGATGGAGGCGGCCGACGATTTGACGTGAGGTCCGCGCGAGGGCGGCTCGGAACGAGACCACAGCGACAGCATCCGAATCCAACTCTCGTCCCACGTTCTCGTTAAGAACTGAGCCTAGCTCAGTTGGCAAGGCGTGGGAGTTTGCAGCCAGCCCACCAGAGTTCAAGTCTCGGCTTGAGTATCTGGTGCTCACGGAGTTTTCTTCTATAGAAAAATGCCAACAGGCTAGTCTAGCCCAGGTTGGTCTCATTTTTTTCCCACGTTCTCGTTCTGGTTTCTATTGTTGGTTTGACTATTGCTAGGTGGCTTCTCACCCCTCGTTGGTTACCCCAAGTGGGAGGTTTGAGATGCAGTGTAGCAGAAGTTTTCCCTTGGTAATACCAAGGATCGATTTCCCAGAGACTCCCAGTTTCAACAAGAAGGTGTTAACTGCTAACGGCGCCGGATATTAGCAATCAACGTGGACCTGCACACAGATACAAATAACTTTGCTCCCAACGAGTATAGAGAGGTTGTCAATCCCTCCGGCCTTGTAGTTTACAAAGGATCCAACGCAAGTGATAATAGTGATAGGTATAATTGCAATAGTAAGTAAATAGCGGAAAAGTAAATAGCGGATGTGATCAATGATGGTAATATGGACCGGAGTCTCATGATGTTCACTAGTGATGTCTCTCTCCCAAAAGACGATAAAACAGCTATGTGAGGTAAACGAATTACAGCTGGGCAATTGACAAGACCATGTGCGCAAACCAATGCTGACTACATTGCAAGAAAGGTTGAGGTTCAAAGCATGGGCGGTACGCCAAAGTAAGTAGACCGAAATCCATCAATATCTACTACTAATCATCCACCTTGAGATATCTATCCAGAACATCTCGCTGGTATTAAGTTGCGAGCCCCACCCATAGTGTAAACTCAATGCAACAGACAACTGCATTAAAAGAACTTTGCGTAAAGTAAACAGTCCTTGCACCCGCGGGCACAAGCACCG
Source organism: Secale cereale (assembly GCA_902687465.1). Classification (NCBI taxonomy): domain Eukaryota; kingdom Viridiplantae; phylum Streptophyta; class Magnoliopsida; order Poales; family Poaceae; genus Secale; species Secale cereale. Next base: position 694,991,058 of record LR738713.1, read on the forward strand.
TTGTTTTCCCCCTTGTGGCAACAGCACATCCCCTAGACTCATGTTTCTGTCACTCAAACTAGTCATCGAGGGGCATGAACCCACAATCGAGCATAACGTTCCCTCTTGGAGTCACTACCTACTACTTGGCCAAAGCAATAAATAACAACGGAGAACATGCAAGAATTACTTACGAACATAAACATAAAAGAGGTGAATCAAATATATTACTCAAACACAATCTGAACATAATCTCATAATCCATCGGATCCTAGCAAACTCATCATAGCAACAGCATAAGGATTACATATGTGCCTCGATCATGTAGGGCAGCTCACGAGGACTAATTAGTGAAGCACAAGAACAGGAGGAGAACATCACATAGCTACTGGTCATGGACCCATGGTCCAAGGGAGACTACTCACAACTCATCCGGGAGGCGTCCATGGTGGTGGAGAAGCTCCCGATGGTGATCCTCCCCTCCGGCAGGGTGCCGGGAAGAGTTCTCCTGGTGCTCCCGATCTTGGAAGCGGCGGCGGCGGCGGAACAGAGATGGGATCGCGAAAAGAGTTCCTGTTTCGAGGGTTTCGGGAGACGCTTTAAATATATGCCAAAGGGGGGCATCGGAGGAGCCTCGGGGGGCCCAGGCGCCCCCCCGGTGCGGCCCAGGGGGGGGGGGGGCGCCGCCAGGGCGCCTGGAGCCCTGGTGGCCCCCCCGGCTGTCCTTCGGGCGCACGGTAGTTTCTGGAACGCTGATTTTTTATATAATTTTTCTGGATTTTTCCTGGCAGTTCTCGTAACGTGAAAACCTGAAATACAAAAACAGCCGAAAACAGAAACTGGCACTGGGGTGCACTGAGTTAATAGGTTAGTCCAAATATGATCAAAAGTGTATGGAAGTGTATAAATATCATAGCAATATCACCCAAAAGAGGCATGGAGCAAGCAGAAATTATAGATACGTTTTGGACGTATCAACATCCCCAAGCTTAATTCCTGCTCGTCCTCGAGTAGGTAAATGATAACAAGAATAATTTCTGTGGTGACATGCTATTAACCATATAGGACTTTTTCATAGTCATATGACAAAAGCTTACTGAGACAATGAATCTACAGTAATTAAGTTGCCTCATGAGAAAATCAAAAAGGACTGAAAGTTTTACAATATGATACTGAAACATCAAATAGATTTGCAATGAACATGATGTGCAAATATGATAAAGTGATATCTAGCTTGCCCCCTTTAGTGAAGCAAAACATAAATGCAGGGGCACCTCCAAGGTTTAAGTGATGACTAGATACAATGATTTCAGAATAAATGATATCACAATCATGCAAAAGACAATGCTACTTTGGGACAATGCACATTACACTCAGAATGACAATCATGCTCTCAGTAGTTGGTGCTTTTAAAAGAAGGCGGAGACTCTCGAACCGTGGCTTTTGTTGGCAAGGTTGAAAACCCGTAGTCGGAAACAAAGACAAAACATGTACCAGAGCTCTTGGTTTTAAAACAGAGGTAATAATTTATTTTAGATCATGCATGTTTCGTCAACGAATGCTAGCAGACAACTCAATCACTTTTCGAGATGGACAAGTTTCGAGGAACGGCTCCCGAATGAGGACGATCACATTCTCTTAATCTCCTTTGTTTATCACTGCCAAAGTTTTCTGATTTCTCATGAACAAAGCGTGAAGGAGGGTTTGTTTGTTATATTATCTTTTTGAGCCGGGCGCACTCAATGCCAGTTCCTTCTCGTATTATGGGTTTGCACATTATACATGCAATCCCGGGGTGAAGCTTGTCCAACTTAAAAAGGTCATGAATTATCCACTACTTCCTCATGAACTTACAACAGAGGCACAAAATAAGAATGCTTTTTCTTTGAATAATTTCGAGATGGCACATGCAAGTCTCCATTAGGAATGGCAGGTAAATACCATGTAGGAAGGTATGGTGGACTCATATGGCATAACTGGATTAAAGGATGTGGATGCACAAGCAGTCAGTCCGCTTAGTACAGGCGAAGGTTAGCAAAAGACTGGGAGCGACCAACTAAGAGAGCAATGACGGTCATAATCATGCAGAGCGACAAAGCAACATTGAATCAGGCATGGTAGTTATATCGCTACTCAGAAACAAAAGATCATCAAGGCTTGACAGACTTTCTTTACAGTCTTAAATATGCATGAGCATACGCCAAGTCAATCAAAATAAATTCTCGAAGGAAGATATTACTAAACCATACCACATCATAGGCAAACAAATCATGTTGGTACTCCAATAACACATTGGGAACCCCCCAGTTATTTGAGACTAACCATAAGAAAACATGAACTACTAAGCGCCATCATGCACGTAGCATCTTTATCATAGACATATCAATCAATGCAACGGAAGCAAACTCTCTTAATAAGGTGAGCATGGTAATTAAAGAGAGTTCAAGCAACCAACTAAACAAAAGCTCTTGAAAAGATAAGCATGAAAGCTAAGAGCTGAACATGATAGTAGCTATTAAAAGACAAAGAACACACACAACAAGGATAGACATGAAAATTCTATGTTATGTTCTAGGTAGAAGTGGAGCGTGTTTCTCTCCCACATAAAGAAAGCTGAGTTCCGACTCGCTATGAAAAACTAAAGAAAACTAAAAGCAAGACGCTCCAAGCATAGCACATAACACATGAAGTGATTAAAATATAGTGGAACGAAAGACGAACTGATAATGTTGATGGAGAAGGGGATGCACGGGGGCATCCCCAAGCTTAGACGCTTGAGTCTCCTTGAATATTTCTTGGGGGTGCATGGGGGCATCCCCAAGCTTGAGCGCTTGACACTCCTGAATCTTTTTATCATCTTCCCTCGCACACTTGAAAACTCCCTTCATACATAACTCATCATAATCTGATTAGCGAGGTTAGTACCCATAATAAAATAATTATACCTTGCTGGAAATAAAGATATTCTTGAAGGTCTACTGTTTCTCAAGATTGCCAAAAGGTTTTTGCAAAGAAAAAACAAGCTCTTGGTTTGCAAAATGAAGGAAAAGCAAAACAGGACAGAATCTGTGAAAAACAGAACAACAGGTAGTAATTGATTTGTTCGGGGCACTTCTGCAACTCTAATAAAAAAACTCAGAACAGACGCACGAAAGACAATTATATAGAGCACGCTGTCAAAAACATTCAGACCAAAAAGATGATCTGGTGATTTTATACGAATTTTTCTATCCAAGGACAGAATCTGTTTCCTGGACAGCACCTCACAACTTTTGAACTTTCTAGCAATCAGAGGCTACACTTGGCACAAAATTGAAAAGCAAAGATACAATGATGATGCTACAGTAGTAAACAACATCAAGACACAACAAAAGCAAAATAAATTTATTCATGTGGGCTGCCTCCCAAAAGCGCTTTCTTTTATGCCTTTAAGCTAGGCATAATGCAAAGAGGAATCAATAACCATCATAATAATCGGAGCTATAGATTGTTTCAAATGGTTCCTCAACAAGTTCACTCTTGTTCCTTCTAGGAAAGGGGTACACACCTTTTGCCTTCCCGCGTAAGCGGATTTGTCCCTTACCTATATCGATGAAGCCTTTAACTGCTCGGAGGAAGTCCCTTCCAAGCACTATATTTCCTTGGTTTGGCTCCATGATGAAGAAATCAATCATTGCAATCCCTTTAAGGAATTTAACTGGTACATCTTTTATTCTTCCCTGGATTTCAGAAATATCTCCATTAGTGTGTTCATGATGAGATGATAATCTATCCATGTTAAATTTTAAAGAATCATGAACAATTTTTGGCATAGTAGAAACCATAGATCCAATATCACAATAAGCAAGGAAGTCTTGATTAGAGATACCAATCCTAACAAGAGGCTCCCAATCATTATCTATTTCCAAAATATCTCTCTTATTGGGTTTGGGTTTCTCTACTTTCATTAAGTCTAGAGCATCCATTCTCTTTTCAATAGTCACAAGTCTATCTATGATAGTATCAAAATTATGATCATAAACAAAGTAACTAGATAGACCATGTATAATTTCAAGAGCTCTAGCTTCATCACATTCTAGGAAATCTCCCTCGGCTATAATGTCAAGAGAGTGTTTACACCATTTAAAAAGACCATGGTAAAAATTTCTAAGCACAATTTTTATAGGTATCCAAGGCATAATTCTCCTATGTGCATCAGAAATTCTGTCCCATGCCTTCTTCATATTTTCCCCATCCCTTTGTTTAAAGGTGAGAACTTCTGCCTCGTCAAAGACAAAAGGACCCGACATAATGACAACTAAAGAACGAGATAACTATTTTTGTGATTTTCGATAAAAAGGTACTAAAGCAAAAACTGAAAGGTAAACTAACAAGACTAAAAGCAAAGGTAAAAGATAGCGTGCAACTCCCCTATCCTGAAGAGTGGAGTCCCCGGCAACGGCGCCAGAAATTGCTTTGCTAGGTGGCTTCTCACCCCTCGTTGGTTACCCCAAGTGGAAGGTTTGAGATGCAGTGTAGCAGAAGTTTTCCCTTGGTAATACCAAGGATCGATTTCCCAGAGACTCCCAGTTTCAACAAGAAGGTGTCAACTGCTAACGGCGCCGGATATTAGCAATCAACGTGGACCTGCACACAGATACAAATAACTTTGCTCCCAACGAGTACAGAGAGGTTGTCAATCCCTCCGGCCTTGTAGTTTACAAAGGATCCAACGCAAGTGATAATAGTGATAGGTATAATTGCAATAGTAAGTAAATAGCGGAAAAGTAAATAGCGGATGTGATCAATGATGGTAATATGGACCGGAGTCTCATGATGTTCACTAGTGATGTCTCTCTCCCAAAAGATGATAAAACAGCTATGTGAGGTAAACGAATTACAGCTGGGCAATTGACAGGACCATGTGCGCAAACCAATGCTGACTACATTGCAAGAAAGGTTGAAGTTCAAAGCATGGGCGGTACGCCAAAGTAAGTAGACCGAAATCCATCAATATCTACTACTAATCATCCACCTTGAGATATCTATCCAGAACATCTCGCTGGTATTAAGTTGCGAGCCCCACCCATAGTGTAAACTCAATGCAACAGACAACTGCATTAAAAGAACTTTGCGTAAAGTAAACAGTCCTTGCACCCGCGGGCACAAGTACCGTTGTTTTCCCCCTTGTGGCAACAGCACATCCCCTAGACTCATGTTTCTGTCACTCAAACTAGTCATCGAGGGGCATGAACCCACAATCGAGCATAACGTTCCCTCTTGGAGTCACTACCTACTACTTGGCCAAAGCAATAAATAACAACGGAGAACATGCAAGAATTACTTACGAATATAAACATAAAAGAGGTGAATCAAATATATTACTCAAACACAATCTGAACATAATCTCATAATCCATCGGATCCCAGCAAACTCATCATAGCAACAGCATAAGGATTACATATGTGCCTCGATCATGTAGGGCAGCTCACGAGGACTAATTAGTGAAGCACAAGAACGGGAGGAGAACATCACATAGCTACTAGTCATCGACCCATGGTCCAAGGGAGACTACTCACAACTCATCCGGGAGGCGTCCATGGTGGTGGAGAAGCTCCCGGTGGTGATCCTCCCCTCCGGCAGGGTGCCGGGAAGAGTTCTCCTGGTGCTCCCGATCTTGGAAGCGGCGGCGGCGGCGGAACAGAGATGGGATCGCGAAAAGAGTTCCTGTTTCGAGGGTTTCGGGAGACACTTTAAATATATGCCAAAGGGGGGCATCGGAGGAGCCTCGGGGGGCCCAGGCGCCCCCCCCGGCGCGGCCCAGGGGGAGGGCGCGCCGCCAGGGCGCCTGGAGCCCTGGTGGCCCCCCCGGCTGTCCTTCGGGCGCACGGTAGTTTCTGGAACGCTGATTTTTTATATAATTTTTCTGGATTTTTCCTGGCAGTTCTCGTAACGTGAAAACCTGAAATACAAAAACAGCCGAAAACAGAAACTGGCACTGGGGTGCACTGAGTGAATAGGTTAGTCCAAATATGATCAAAAGTGTATGGAAGTGTATAAATATCATAGCAATATCACCCAAAAGAGGCATGGAGCAAACATAAATTATAGATACGTTTTGGACGTATCAACTATTCACGTCCGTGTCTTCCAGGTCGCGGCCTTCCTTTTTTTATGTGAATTTGCACCGGCCGATTCGATCGAGTACTATGAAATAGTATGATTGCTATGTGCGTGTGCATGTTGATTGGTCGATCAGAGGAAAACGAGGATTCTGGCGATTCATCCGCTCGGTCTTGGCGACTTGCAACAGTTAATTCTTGTCTCGGTCTCGGTGGATCGCCATGATCTTTTCGGCGCCGGTGAAAAACGCAACCCTAACTTTCTTTCATCTCAAAACTCGTACGTCGTTCCAGCTGTTCGTCCGCGATGATGTTTTCTGCGCCTGTTCTCTTGCATCCAACACATTGTGAGCTTCTTGATCCCTGAACAAATCCCTCCAAAAACTCAACACCACCGTGCGCTTGCCCCACGGTGGGCGCCAACTGTCGTGGATTTGTCACGACAGATGTCCCAGTGTAAGGATTTAGTCGTGAGGCCGTGCATCTATGTGGTAGCTTGAGAGGGGTTGATCGGAATCGAGGAACGCAACGCAAGACAAGGGTTTAGACAGCTTCGGGCCTCGGGAAACATCATTCGGTAATAACCCTACATGCTATTTGTGGCTAGGTCTCATTATCATCACGATGGGAGTCGCCGGTAAACCGGCTCTTTGTGTCTAGCCCTAGAGATTGTTTCTTCTTGCCTGTCCCTCTTTGGGGAGCCCTGCCCCTCCTTATATATGTTGAAGGGGCGGGTTACATGACTAGTCCTAGTAGGATTAGGATTACTCTATTACAAGTGGAGTCCTAGTCTTGCTTCCTTTGTAGGAGAATATTCCTTGTGCTTTCCTCATAAACCGGCCCACCATTAACATAAACCGGCCTTCTGGGCCTTGGGCCTTGTCATCCGTCCGCCGCCCGCCGGGGTACCAGTGAGTCATAATGTTCAGGCAGGTTGCTTGTAAACCGTATGGTCAGGGCGGGTCGCCAGTGAATCGCCAAGTGTAAACTGGGTCTCAAGTAAACCGCCAAGTCCGGCCGGGTCATACCGCGGGGTATATCCCCGACAGGATGGCTTATTTATTTATTTAGCAAAAGAGACACTTCCTCTTTGATTTCATATAATGAAGCCATCCATATAAAGAATGGGTCAATGGGACGACCTATATGTGACCCATTGAAATTCTGCCTGTTGTGTCCCGTGCCACACTACCCAAAGGTTCCAGTCTTTCACCCACAACCAAAAAAAAATCTAGGCTTCACGTGAAGTTCAAGTCTGTATTCGGGGTGAAACTCCCGGCCATTCTAGTAGCTCAGAAACGCCACCCAGAGTGTCATCTAAAGCCTCAAATTAAATCTCTAGGTCACCTTCTTGTTGGCTTAGCGCCCCCCCTCCCGCGTCGGCCCCGCATGGGATGGAGAGGAAACCTAATCCTGTCGCTGGTCCTCAACCCCCCACCGCCGTCACTTTACAACATGATGATCATAACATGAACCTTACTACAAGAGGGCCACAGAGCCATTCTGTCTTGTTTATTACAACAACACCATAGTTGGCACTATAACAGGGTTTAACGATAGCGAAAGATAAAACTAGGGCCAACACAGACTTGGAGCGACAGCACTCCACGAGGAATTGGCTGAGAAACTCTCCTAGCAAACGAACACTTCGACTACATGCTAGTGGAAGATGACTCCTCGGCTGGATCTGGCCAGAACAATGAGACAATAAGTACTTTAAGTACTGGTAAGATTAATATATCATAGTAACGTTTACATATGTACATGGGAGGTTGGGGGGGAGCCCTCTTAGAGGGGAGTACAAGGCAATGTTTATGGAATGGACCCAATTATTGAGGAAACAAACTACCTCTTGTGTGTGTGTGTGTGGGGGGGGGGGGCTCTATAGCTGATGTTGGCAAAGTCATTCTTGAACCTAGCTTTCCATGAAGAAAGTGAGGGGGCCACCTTATGGAAATAGTTGTTGTTTCTCTCCTTCTAGAGGCTCAAGGGAGCAACCGGGAAAATTTCTATGATCATTTTTATTTGGTGCATCATTTTGAGGTAGGATATCATCTCCAGTCTGTCACCATTAGCTGGCGAGACTATATCTAGCTCACCCCAGTAGGTGTTACTGAATCTGCAATGAAAGAACATGTGTTCCAAAGTCTCTTCTACATGGTCTCCACACAGCAGACAATCCAGGTTATTCACAATGTTGTAATGTCTTCTCTTGAGCATGTTCCTTGTGTTAAGTCGGTCCGAAAGTAAGAACCAGCCGAAGACTTCAATTTTAGGAATGCATTTAGCTTTCCACAACCATCCATAGGCATCATGCGCAATGATCTCTCTGAAGGAAAATGTGTACTACATAGTGGTTTTGAATATTGGTGCCCCCCAGGCGCAGGTCCATATATCTCTTGCATACGAGAGTTTGATGGATCATACATTGTGTTGAATCGTCCTCAGTCCCTCATGTGCTTGTACTAAGAGGGGCAGATGAAAAGCTTCATCAACATTGGCAATGGTGAGCAGTTGCAGACAGAGGCATCCTTAAGGGTGGTGTAGGGGAATGCCCGCGGGAAGTTGTCAAAAATTATGCAGTTGATCCAATCATCTTTCCAGAAGAGGGTGAACGTACCACAACGGATCAGTACCTTGGTGACACCGCGGTAGGTAGGCATAAGCTTAACGAAGTCGCGCCACCAACAGGAGACGCAGGGTGCGGTTGCATGGAGGACTACGTTGGCATGGTACGTGTCCTAAACCAGATGGACCCACGATGTATCAAGTTTGTTGTAGAATTTATGCAACAGTTTAAAAAGTAGCACATCGTTTTGAATTTTAAGGTTGAGCACACCAATACCATCGTTCTTCTTTGGCGGCAAATCATGTCCCAAGTAGCAAGGGCGTTACTTTTTTCACCATCTTTAGTTTTCTTGACCCAGAGGCAATGGCGTATGATTTTATCCACCTGCTCAATTATATTTGGGGGGAGACTCAGGGTGCCCATCGGGTATATTGCTAGTGAGGTAACTAGTGAGTTCACCAAAGCTAATGTACCCGCATAAGACATCATGGACATGGCGACAGTGATTCCGCTCTCAGCTTTGCAAACCTAGGGAGTTATATCCAACATAGTGGGCCTCGTGGTGCCAAGTGGTAACCCGAGGTAAGCGAAAGGCATGCTAGCCATGGAGCATGTAACGCCCCGGACACACCCGCCGGTGGTCGTTACTCCTGGCGGGATCTAGACTGGCCCCACATATCAATACTAGTCTTTTCTGCTCACTTTGTCCTCACTCGTGCGCACCCGGGAGCAACTTCCCGGTCGGTCACCCATCCTAAAACTACTCCAAGCTGAGCACACTTAACTTTGGAGTTCTGTGTGAATGGGCTCCCGGAAAAGAAGGAATTCCTTATTGATATGATTAGTCTATCATCCCTAATAAGCCAGGCTATGACATACACCCACTCTCAGAGGAACCGACGTCCTCGTCGGGCCACATGAACGTTCCCTCTTAGCAGAACCGTCTATGCATCCAGTCCGATACATGTGCCATGCCGTGTGCCACGACGGGTCACAAACATCATGAACAACATGACCGAGCACCTGTCCGCAAAGATCTGTGTAACCGCGAGGGTCGGCTCTGATACCAACATGTAACGCCCCTGACACACCCGCCGGTGGTCGATACTCCTGGCGGGATCTAGACTAGCCCCACATATCAATATTAGTCTTTTCTGTGCACTTTGTCCTCACTCGTGTGCACCCGGGAGCAACTTCCTGATCGGTCACCCATCCTGAAACTACTCCAAGCTGAGCAACTTCCCGATCGGTCACCCATCCTGAAACTACTCCAAGCTGAGCACGCTTAACTTTGGAGTTCTATCTGAATGGGCTCCCGGAAAAGAAGGAATTCCTTATTGATATGAGTAGTCTATCATCCCTAATAAGCCAGGCTATCACAAAGCATCCGAAGATGGTCGCAGTGGCCTTGCATTTATCGCCAGGAGTGTTTATCGGGACCAACATGTACTTATGAAAATTGATTTGGACCCCACTGAGTCGGCATAGTCTACAAGTATTTGCTTCATTCGGCCGGCTTGTTCAAGACAAGCAGGTAGAACAATGATTGTGACGTCCGCGTATTGAATCACCGGGAACTTGTCACCGCTCGACGAAGGGATTGGTAGTTGTAAGATATTGTTGTCTAGAGCTTCATTTATAGCCGTTTGGAGCAAGTCGGCCGCAAGCACAAATATTAAAGGTGACAGCGGATCACCTTGTCGGACACCGCACTTGCACCAGAAATGCTTCCTCGACACACCATTGAGGAGAACCGAAGATCTACTGGACGATGAAATGCACTTGAACCACACAATCCATTTATCATTAAACCCCATGCTCTTCATGGTCTGTATTATGGCTGCGTGTTCCACTTCATCGAACGCTTTTGCAAAATCCATCTTCAAAAGGACGACCTCGCATTTCGACACTTGGCATTGATGAATGTATTCAAAGGCCCAGACTAAGCAATCATGGATGGATCGCCCTCACAGAAAGCCATATTGATTACGGTGCATGATCTGTAAAATGACTTTTTTGCAGTCTGTTGGCTAAGATATTTGTGATCAGTTTGAGGCAGAAATTGAGAAGGGTTATGGGGAGAAAATCATTTACAGTAACAGGCGTCCGATTCTTGTGTATTCATGTGATATATCTATAGTTGAGGCTTTCCAGGTTGAAGTTCCCTTGGTGAAAATCATCACAGAGGCGATAGAAGTCGTTTTTAATGATTGGCCAGCATGCTTTCAGAAATGCACCATTAAAGCCGTCCCGACCAAGTGCACGATCATGGGGCATATCATTCACCACATCATCCACCTCCTTATCAGTGAAATGAGCGGTGAGACCGTCAAAGTCAACCTATGAGCTTTACAGCTGGGAGAGGTTGAATTTCATATGAGGAGGGTTCGATTTACACATGCGATCTCTAAATGTTTCGAAGAGAATGGACTTCTTACCCACATGATCTTCCACAGTAACACCATCATTGGTTTCAGACTAGAGATGCCATTTTTTTGTATCTTTCAGTTGCAACTGCTTGAAAGAATTTGAAGTTTTCGTCACCGAACTTAATCCATCGAATGGTGCATCGCATTTTCCAGTATTCTTTCTGGTATTGCAAGAAGTAGATGTCTTTTTGAGAATTAGAAATGTGGTCCAGTTCAAGGAGTTCTTTGTTAGTGTTTTCAATTGCAATCTTCAGACGTGAGATCTTTTTATTCCAACTGCTTAGGGCGTGTTCGAGGTTTTTAAACTTCTGACATAAACTGGCAGCTGCATTGTCTGATTTACCATGTTTTAAAGGCTTGTTCCAAGCTTGAGAGACCACATCCGTGAATCCAGGGTGTGCTATCCAAAAGGTTTCGAATCTAAAGAGCTTGCTCTTGGGGACCGTGGTTTGAATGATGACAAAACATGGCGTGTGATATGAAATTGGTCGTCCAAGAGGGTTTACTAAGGTATTGGGAAACGAAGAGGTCCAGTTTAAGGGCGTGAAAAACTAGTCAAGTTGCTCGGGAAGGGGATTTTGTTGCATGTTCGACTAGGTAAAGTTTCTACCTTTGATGGGGAGTTCAGTTAAGCGTTGGTCACGGATGAAATCATTAAACATAAACATGTCATGAAAATTTCCACCTGGTTTCTTCCTATTGTCAGGTGACCTTATGTAGTTGAAGTCACCAAGAGGCAACTAGTCTTCAGTGGGCGGGATATCGATCTCAAAAAGCCATTTAGTGAAATGATCACGCCGATCGCCTTGACACGGGCAATAAATATTAAATAATTTCCACTTGTGGGAGAAATTCTTGGATGTAAATTCGACACCCAAGGCGAACTGTTCAGTGAGAAAAACCTGCCTCCTGAAAGAACTACCGCAGCAAATCATCACTATTCCTCCCGACGCTGTGACCGAAGGGATAAACGCAAATGAATCAAAGCATGGATGATAAATAGCCTTACTAGTACTGGCATTAAAGGTCTGCATTTTAGATTCTTGAAGACAAATGATCGAGTAGCCATAAGAGCTAATTGCATTTGAGAGGGCTAATAGTTTCTTAGGAGAATTAAGACCACGAATATTCCAGCAAAGCACATTCTAGTTGTGCAAAAGTACCATGAGTGATAGGAGGGAAAGATAATTAAGCAGAAGTGGTTGGGCCCTCTTCTTCCTTGGTGAGCGCCTCCATGGACAGCTCCTCCGCAGGAATGGCACATAGCTGCGTGCCAATATTCTACATGGTGGCGATGGCAGTAGGGAGTGGGATTGCACTCTCTTGCATCACATCATCTTGGTCTTCAGAGATGACCTCACGGGTTATAGCAGATGGCAGCACCAATGGCTTCACTTTGGACTTGGTGAGGCATGAATCTTGGTTCAGATTGATGTAAAATCCATCGTATTTGTTGGTTCTGGTGCTGCGTCTAAGTGAAGCAGCATCAATGGGGGTTGTGCTCTTTCCCTTGTGATGTTTTAGTTGCAAAGCTTCCGAGGCCAACCTGTCAGAAATAGTGCCATCTTTGGCAGAAGAAATGACACATCTCCAACGTATCTATAATTTATAAAGTATTCATGCCATGTGTACAATAATTTCATATGGTTTTGGTATGATTTGGATGGAACTAACCCGGACTGACGCTATTTTCAGCAGAACTACCATGATGTTGTTTTTTGTGCAGAAATCAAAGTTCTCCAAATGCAGCGAAACTTTTTGACGATTTTTTGGAACAAAAGAGGCACTAGAAGCTTCGTGGGACGGCCAGAAGAGCCACGACGTGGCCACAACCCACCAGGGCGAGCCATCCCCCTCAGGCACGCCCTCATGTCTTGTGGGCCCCTCGTGGCCCATCTTAGCGTGACACCGACGCCAAAAAATCCTATAAATAGAGAAACCATCAGAAATAACCCTAGATTGAAAGTTTCACCGCCCCTAGCCTCTATAGCCATGAAAAAACAATCGAGAGCCTGTTTTGGGACCCTACCGGAGGGGGAATCATCACCGGAGGCCATCTTCATCATCCCGACAACCACCATGATGATGAGAGAGTAGTCCACCCTCGGGGCTGAGGGTTTGTACCTGTAGCTATGTGTTTAATCTCTCTCTCTCTCTCTCTCTCTCTCTCTCTCTCTCTCTCTCTCTCGTGTTCTGGAGATGGCACGATCTTGATGTATCACGAGCGTTGTTAATATAGTTGGATCATATGGTGTTTTCCCCCCTCTATCCTATTGTGATGAATTGAGTTTTCCCTTTGAGATTTCGTTCTTATCGGTTGAATACTTTTATGGATTTGAGAACACTTGATGTATGTGTTGCTATGGATACCCGTGGTGACAATGAGGTATCATATTAATTCACTTGATATATGTTTTGACACTCAACTCGCGGATTTCCGAGGTGACATTGGGGTAATCTATGCATAGGGGTTGATGCATGTTTTCATCTTTGTTTCTCCGGTAGAAATCTTGGGGCACTCTTTGAGGTTCTTTGTGTTGGATTGAGTATTATGAATCTGAATTTGTTTGGTGTTATTTTATTACGAACTCTTGATAGGCCGATTAGAAAGAATAACTTGGTGTTATTTTAGTACAAACTCTTGGATAGATTGATCAGAAAGAATAGCTACAAAAAATTTCTTCTTACATTATCAATTGCTACTTTATCATGATGAGTTTTATGAGAAAGAGTTGCTGTTATGATGCTAGGAAAAGTGATTTAAACTATCATTGATCAAACTTATGCACTATGCTAGCATTCACACTTCATACATTATTTCTTTTATCATTTACCTACTCGAGGACGAGTAGGAATTAAGCTTGCGGATGCTGATATGTCTCAAACGTATCTATAATTTATAAAGTATTCATGCCATGTTTAGACCAATTTTATATGGTTTTGGTATGATTTGGATGGAACTAACCAGGATTGGCGCTGTTTTCAGCAGAACTACCGCGGTATTGTTTTTTGTGCAGAAATCAAAGTTCTCCAAATGCAGCGAAACTTTTTGACAATTTTTTGGAACAAAAGAGGAACTAAAAGCTTCGTGGGAGGGCCAGAAGAGCCACGAGGTGGTCACAACCGACCAGGGTGAGCCATCCCCCTCAGGCACGCCCTCGTGTCTTGTGGGCCCCTCGTGGCCCATCTTAGCGTGACACCGACGCCAAAAAATCCAATAAATAGAGAAACCATCAGAAATAACCCTAGACCAAAAGTTCCACCGTCCCTATCCTCTGTATCCATGAAAAACCAATCGAGCCCATTTTGGGACCCTATCGAAGGGGGAATCATCACCGGAGGCCATCTTCATCATCGCGACGGCCGCCATGATGATGAGGGAGTAGTCCACCCTCAGGGTTGAGGGTTTGTACCTGTAGCTAGGTGTTTAATCTCTCTCTCTCTCTCTCTCTCTCTCGTGTTCTTGAGATGTCACGATCTTGATGTATCACGGGCTTTGTTAGTATAGTTGGATCATATGGTGTTTCCCCCCTCTATCCTGTTGTGATGAATTGAGTTTTCCCTTTGAGATTTCATTCTTATCGGATTGAATACTTTTAAGGATTTGAGAACACTTGATGTATGTGTTGCTATGAATACCCATGGTGATAATGGGGTATAATATTAATTCACTTGATATATGTATTGGCACTCAACTCACGGATTTCCGAGGTGACATTGGGGTAATCTATGCATAGGGGTTGATGCACGTTTTCGTCTTTGTTTCTCTGGTAGAAATCTTGGGGCACTCTTTGAGGTTCTTTGTGTTGGATTGAGTATTATGAATCTGAATTTGTTTTGGTGTTATTTTAGTACGAACTCTTGATAGGCCGATCGAAAATAATATCTTGGTGTTATTTTAGTACGAACTCTTGATAGATCGATCGGAAAGAATAACTTGGTGTTATTTAGTACAAACTCTTGGATAGATCGATCGAAAAGAATAGCCACAAACAATTTCTTCTTATGTTCTCCGCTAGATAAGAACTTTGGAGTGATTCTTCATTGCATGTTGAGGAATGGTTATGTGATCCAATTATATTAGCATTGTTGAGAGATTGCACTAGCGAAAGTACGAACCCCAGGCCTCATTTTCAAGCATTTGCAATACCGTTTGTGCTCACTTTTGTTACTTGCTACCTTGCTATTTTTTATTGTTCCTATTACGAAAATCAATATATACTATCATTACTACACTTGTATCGCCATCTCTTCGCCGAACTAGTGCACCTATACAATTTACCATTTGTATTTCGTGTGTTGGTGACACAAGAGACTCTTTTTTATTTGGTTGCAGGGTTGTTTGAGAGAGACCATCTTCATCCTACACCTCCCACAGATTGATAAACCTCAGGTCATCCACTTGAGGAAAAATTGCTACACTCTACAAAACTCTACGCTTGGAGACCCAACACGAGTCTACAAGAATAAAGTTGTGTAGTAGACATCAAGCTCTTTTCTGACGCCATTGCCAGGGAGGTGAGTGCTTGAAAGTATATCTTTAGATTTTGCAATTGAATCTTTTAGTTTCTTGTTTTGTCACTAGTTTGGTTTTGTAAAAGAAAACTACAATTGTTTTTGGAATTGAGGTTGCCTCATATTATTCGTCTTTATCATGTCTTTCTTGAAAATGATGGAAATGAAAATTGTGCTCAATTGATAGAAGAAGAATTCAATAAAATGTTTGGCATAAAAATCTTTGAATGATGAGCATGATTGCAATGTTGTCAGTATGAAATCTTTGAATATCCATGATTCTAATGATATGCAAATCCATAAGCTTGGGGATGTTATGTTTGATGAAGAAGATATTTTCAATCCCCCAAGATTTGATGTGCAATTTTTTTATAATGGTAGCATGCCTCCTATTTATGATGATTATGATGATGAAATGTATGATATAAAGAATAATGATAACCATGAAACTTGTCATCATGATTTTAATGCTCAAAATGATCATGCCAATAAAGTGTCTCTTGATAGTTATTTTGCTGAGTTTGCTCCCAGTACTATTCATGAGAATAAATTTGCTTATGTTGAGAGTAGCAATATTTCTATGCTTATGCATCATGAAAAGAATGCTTTATGTGTTAGATATATTGTTGAATTCATTCATCACGCTACTAAAAACTATTATGAGAGAGGAACATATGCTTTTACATATCTCAATAATATCAAGTTTCCTCTCTATGTGTTGAAAGTTTTGAAGTTTTGCTTGGTTTGCCTTTCTATGCTAGTTGATTCTTGTTCCCATAAATTATTTGCTCACAAAATCCCTATGCATAGGAAGTGAGAGTTAGACTTAAATGTGCTTGCCATGTGATTCATGATGCTCTATTTATGTTTCTATTCTTTACTTCTATTCTATTTGAGCATCATTGAAATCATCATGCCTAGCTAAAAAGGCATGAAAGAAAAGCGTTAGTTGGGAGACAACCCAACATTTACCCCTACTGTTTTTTGTGTGTTCACATGATTAATCTACTTTAGTAATTCTGTTTTAGCTTTTGTTTCAATAAAGTGCCAAGTAAAGCCTTTGGGATAGTGTGGATGATAGTTGACTTGATTCTGCGAAAAATGGAAAGTTTTGCCACCAGTGCAGAAAATTCAATAAATTACTGGAACATGCTAATTTTCTGAAATTTTTAAAAATGGTTGACATACAATTTGTCTACTTTGACCCAATTTTTAAGAATTTTTAGAGTCGCAGAAGTATGGTCAATGTCCAGATCATTACAGACTGTTCTGTTTTTGACATATTCTGTTTTCAATACATAGTTTGCTTACTTTAGTGTTTCAATAATTTATATTAAGTGATATAAATTGTGGAAATGATAGAGTACAGTAGGAATTATGTGGAAACAATTATGAACCTTGTCTTTGACAATACCCAAGTGAATGATTTGCTCTTCATCATACCGACGAATCTCACGAAGGTTTTATCAAGTTTTGTGTGATTGAAGTTTTCAAGTTTTGGGTGAGATATCGATATGAGGAGAATAAGGAGTGGAAAGACCCTAAGCTTGGGGATGCCCCAGAAGGCATCCCCTCTTTCGTGTTCAACACTATCGGTAACCTCACATGGAGCTATATTTGTATTCATCACATGATATGTGTTTTGCTTGGAGAGTTATTTACTTTTAGTAGGATTTGCTTGCTGTTATTTAGATTAACGTTTTACATATTTTACTTCAATAAAAATGTCAAGTATAGCCTTTACCATGCTTATTTTGCAAGTCTATATGTTGCTGTTTGAAAACAGAATGTTTATCACTGTTGCGAAAATTCCCGAGAAAAGTCTGAATGTGATAAATTGTTAAAAAATTTCAATAAAGGTATGATAAATTTTCTACAACGTGGTAAATTGTTATAATTTTTTGAGTTATAGAATTATGGATCCTTCTTCATCCTTTACAGTCTGTCCTGTTTAGACAGATTGCTGTTATGATCGCATTGTTTGCATATGTTTGCGTGTTTAATGACTATATTTGATGATAGGAGTATTAAATATGAAGAGTAATTTAGTATGCAATTTTAAATTATAATTTTAGCGATTTTGTACAATACAGAATGATAAGGTTCTTGCATTGATTTACACTAACATATCTCACGAGTTCTTATCGAGTTTTGTGTGGATGAAGTTTTTAAGATTTAGGGAAACCGTGATATAAAAGGAATTAAGGAGACACAAAAGCTCAAGCCTGGGGATGCACAAGGCATCCCAAGATAAGATTTCAAGAAGTCTCAAGCATCTAAGCTTGGGGATGCCCCGGTAGGCATCCCACCTTTCTTCATCAACAATTATCGGTTAGCCTCGGTTGATCCTAAGTTATTGCTTCTTCACATGATGTGTGCTATCCTTGGTGTGACATTTTATTTTGTTTTGCTTGCTGTTTTAACAAAATACTTAGATCTAAGAGTTGTTTTAAAGAGAAAGAGTCCTCAAATAGCTACCTATTCACTTAACTACTCATTTGATCTTCACTTATATCTTTTTAGAGTAGTTTGTCGAACACTCTCATGCTTCACTTATATTATTTTGAGAGATGATAATAGTGATGAAATTTTTTACAAGCTATGAAATTGGTCCTAATATGATGAATATCCAAGAGGGATATAATAAAAAAAATCATGTAGATCATTAGATATGATAAGTTTGATTCATTGCAATAGTTTTGCGATATGGAGATGATAATATATGAGTCATGTTAGTGAGTAATTGTGGTTTAGTAAGAATATGAGTGTTAAGGCTGGTGATTCCTTATGCATGCACATTAAGTCAATAGTTATGCAATGAAGTTATATCCTACTTGTGTTGCATTATTCGGTGTTAGTTATGTTTAATGTTCGTTTATGATGGTTTTCGTTCCTTGGTTGGTCGCTTCTCAATCTATTTGCTAGCCTTCACTTGTACTAAGCGGGAATGCTGCTTGTGCATCCAACTCCTAAAACCGAAGTTGTGCCAAATGAGTCCACCATACCTACCTATATGCAGTATTTCCATGCCGTTCCAAGTAAATTTGTATGTGTTAACTCTAATTTTCAAAATGAATTTCTTTTTTGTGTGCCCGTACCACTCATGAAGCGGCAGTGGATGGCCAATATTTTTCCATGCTATATGTGTTATTCTCAAGAGGAGTGTTTATTCACTTGTCATTGCACGAGAGAGTGGCGGTAATAGGGATGCTGAGTCCCGAAATGAAAAAGAAATTTACTTTATGCTGTCAAATAATAAATTCATTGGAAAATGTTGGTATGGAAGACACCCGTGGATACGTCTAGCCATGGATTGTGAATGAATGGTGGAAAAAGGAATAAACTTTATTTTATGTTTGGGAACCGCCTATGATGTATCTAGCATGGAATGTATTGGGAATTACTCGATTGTTTTCGTTGACAGGAAAAGCATGCCTCTCAAAATATTTTATCTCTCAATTTAAGCTTTGACCTCTAGCACCTCTACAAATATATGCTTCCCTCTACGAAGGGGCTATCTATTTACTTTATTCTATTTTTATTTTTATTTGAGTCTCCATCTTCTCTTATAAAGCACCAACTACGGAACACTATTATCATACTTGAGCATTGGATGTAGCTAATATTTGAGTGTGTTTCATGAATGGATTAATGACTGAGCATAATGGGCCAGCGATATCTTTCTTTAGCATTTATATTTTGAAAGACATGGTTGCATGTTAGCATGCTTGAATATTGATGTATCTATGTCAAATTATAGACTATTGCCTTGAATCATTCAAGTCCAAATGTCCTTGCTACAAAAGTAAAGAGTACACGATGAATATGATAAGTAGCATTCCACATCAAAAATTACATTATCAATTGCTACTTTCTCATGATGAGTTTTATGACAAAGGGTTGCTATTATGTTGCTAGGAAAAGTGATTGAAACTATCATTGATCAAACTTATGCACTATGCTAGCATTCAACCTTCATACATTATTTCTTTTACCATATACCTACTCGAGGACGAGTAGGAATTAAGCTTGGGGATGCTGATATGTCTCAAACGTATCTATAATTTATAAAGTATTCATGCCATGTTTACACCAATTTTATATGGTTTTGGTATGATTTGGATGGAACTAACCGGGATTGACGCTGTTTTCAGCAGAACTACCGTGGTATTGTTTTTTGTGCAGAAATCAAAGTTCTCCAAATGTAGCGAAACTTTTTGACATTTTTTTGGAACAAAAGAGGAACTAGAAGCTTCATGGGAGGGCTAGAAGAGCCACGAGGTGGCCACAACCCACCAGGGCGAGCCATCCCCCTCAGGCACGCCGTCGTGTCTTATGGGCCCCTCATGGCCCATCTTAGCGTGACACCAACGCAAAAAAATCCTATAAATAGTAAAATCATCAGAAATAACCCTAGATCAAAAGTTCCACCGCCCCTAGCCTCTGTAGCCATGAAAAACCAATCAAGAGCCTGTTTTGGGACCCTACCGGAGGGGGAATCATCATCGGAGGCCATCTTCATCATCCCGACGGCTGCCATGATGATGAGGGAGTAGTCCACCCTCGGGGCTGAGGGTTTGTACCTGTAGCTATGTGTTTAATGTCACTCTCGTGTTCTTGAGATGTCACGATCTTGATGTATCACGGGCTTTGTTAGTATAGTTGGATCATATGGTGTTTCCCCCCTCTATCCTGTTGTGATGAATTGAGTTTTCCCTTTGAGATTTCATTCTTATCGGATTGAATACTTTTATGGATTTGAGAACACTTGATGTATGTGTTGCTATGAATACCCATGGTGACAATGGGGTATCATATTAATTCACTTGATATATGTTTTGGCACTCAACTCACGGATTTCCGAGGTAACATTGGGTTAATCTATGCATAGGGGTTGATGCGCGTTTTCGTCTTTGTTTCTCCAGTAGAAATCTTGGGGCACTCTTTGAGGTTCTTTGTGTTGGATTGAGTATTATGAATCTGAATTTGTTTTGGTGTTATTTTAGTACAAAATCTTGATAGGCCGATCGAAAAGAACAACTTGGTGTTATTTTAGTACGAACTCTTGATAGATCGATCAGAAAGAATAACTTGGTGTTATTTTAGTACAAACTCTTGGATAGATCGATCGGAAAGAATAGCTACAAACAATTTCTTCTTATGTTCTCCGCTAGATAAGAACTTTGGAGTGATTCTTCATCGCATGTTGAGGGATGGTTATGTGATCCAATTATATTAGCATTGTTGAGAGATTGCACTAGTGAAAGTACGGACCCTATGCCTCATTTTCAAGCATTGCAATACCGTTTGTGCTCACTTCTATTACTTGCTACCTTGCTGTTTTTTATTGTTCCTATTACATAAATTAATATCTATTATCATTACTACTCTTGTATCACCATCTCTTTGCCGAACTAGTGCACCTATACTATTTACCATTGTATTTGGTGTGTTGGGGACACAAGAGACTCTTTGTTATTTGGTTGCAGGGTCGTTTGAGAGAGAACATCTTAATCCTACACCTCCCATGGGTTGATCAACCTTAGGTCATCCACTTGAGGGATAGTTTCTACTGTCCTACAAAACTGTGCGCTTGGAGGCCCAACACGAGTCTACAAGAATAAAGTTGCATAGTAGACATCAAGATGCTCACAAGTTCATTATCCCATCTGCTTGGGGTGGAGCCTCCAAGATTGATGAGGTAGGAGCAATCATTGGGGGTGCAGGTAGCAGGCTAGAAGTGTCAACAATCATCCCATAACTGTTAGAACCTGTTGCTTGAACCTCCACAACAGCCTCGGACATCTCCAGAAGGGAGTTCGACAAGGCAATTTCGGTCTCAGATACAGTAACCTCCAACTCCTGTGGTAGAGGGTCTGGTGCAAGAGTAGACATCTCTTGATCATGCATTTGTGTCTGAATTCCAAGTGTATCCATGCTGGTCTCCTGCCCAACTTTCATCAAGTGAGTGTGGGTAGTGGGGGGCAAGAGAATAGTTGGCATCATCATCATCAGAAAGCTCTTGAATGGTAAGAGTTAGTGGTGTATGAAGCTGAGAAATTTGGGTGAATAACCCTCCCTCATCAACTGAAACTTGAATTTCAATATGCAAATTATCGGAAATCAGACCGTATCCATTGTTCCATGGTCCCATAATGTCCAGAAGAGGGCAAAACGCCAAAAATATGGAGTTGTTGAACTGCTGTCAAGGGATGGGATCCAAGAGCAGAAGAGCTAAAAGCCGATTGCCTTGAGAGGACAGTCCAAAGCGCAGTCCTTGTCTGTGAAGATCCACCGCAACAAAGAGTTGTTCATTCATATCAATGTGTCCAGTAGTGTGCTGAGCCGGGTCTTCGACAATAACTAGAGCTAGACCGGAGTTTACTGAGTTCGTCTCATCTGAGACCGTATTGGAGACATTCCAAGCATCTGCATCTCACTGTCTGTGATGTTATTCTCCGGTGTAATGCCATCTTGCACACTGTGGCCTTGCGCAGATAACCAAGATTGAATGTTCATCAGATGTGGGGGCATCAGAGGAGGTTCGGGAGGGATTGGAGTTGCTGGCCAAGCGCCCCACCCGGCATTGTTCTGTGTTAGAGCATTATCCTGTCCTGCATGCGCGTCATTGGGAGGTGCTGCAATTTGAACCAGCTAGCTGTGGACCTGTTGCTGGTACACCTTCTCAGCAGTGAGGTCTGGGCCGAACTGCGGATGAGGGTTACCATCCGGAGGGGGTGGTTCCTCGCTGGCAGGCGGCACTTCGGGCAGCAAAGCATTCTAATCATTACAATGTAGTATTGTTACCTGAATAGGCCAACAGTCATGCGCCCCTCCTAATTGCCAGACAACAAAGCTCTTGGGCACCAAATGAAGATGTATGATTTGGGCTTTGATTAACATGAACCTCCTATCCTGCATCAGGTTGTACCATGATATCAGAAACCCATACCCTCCCAGCGCTTTATTAATGTAATAATCTGTTTGATAATAATAATAATAAGGGAATCCAAAAAAATCAACCAAATTGATGTACGAGATGCGGTGGTGCACCTATTGAGTGCTTCATTATGCGAAACAAAGGTGATGAGCGAATCTTCATATTCTAGTGCAAAAGGTGTGGCAACAACAGTATTGCAGAGAAAAGAATCCACAAAACTAAAGATCCCAATTCCAAAGGAGTGGTCACTACCCTCGGTGTTGAAGAGTTGAGCTTCATGGAGCAAACCTTGCACTTCGTTTTGGATGGCCGCCTGGCGCTGAAGAGGGACATAGTTGCTGGCCTCTGCAATCGCCAGGTAGTCGTGGTTGAGAGAAGGGATTGATCTGACCACACTACAAAAAAACACTTCTGTGTTAATACGTGTTTGTCACAATAGGTCACGTTTTCTGTCATGCATGTACATCCATGAAAATTTTATGATAGAATCAAGATAGTCATACCTGTGCTATCGTAGAAGTGTTCCATGACAACACCAAAATTATCATCACGGAAGTGTTCACTTCCATGACGATAAATGGCTGATACGTCCAAAATGCATCACTATTTTGTATCATAATTCATCTTTATTCATTGATATATTTCACGTTATGATGATGTTCTTATGTTGTTTTGGTCTATTTTACACAGTTTGCAACTTTCCGGTGCCGGAACAGCAGACACAGGATTCAGCAGGAAAAAGTGGATACTGAGTTGCTGAAGAAGAACACCTCCAAATTACCTGAAAATTGACGGGAGGTATTTTTCGGACGAATAACGAAGACACGCAAAAGGGGAGTCAGAGGGGGGCCACAGGGTGCCCAGGCGGCCAGGGGGCGCGCCTCCCTGGCCGCGCCGGGGGGGCGCCTGGAGCCCCTGGCCCACCTCTGGTCGCCCCCTTTTGCATGTATGTTCTCCATCCCCCGAAAACCCTAGGCACGGGACTTTTTACGGAGTTCCGCCGCCGCTTCGAGGCGGAAACCTACAGAGAAGAAAAGGGCATCTCCGGTGGTCAGATTCCGCCGGGGAGATCATCTCCCGGAAGGGGAGATCGTCGCCATCGTCATCACCATCGTCACGGGCATCATCGAGATCATCATAAACATCATCCCCAACACCAGCACCATCTCCATCTTCACCCAAATCTCATCTTACCATCGCAACTCGTGTTGTAACTCGTACTACCTATCCTCTCTACTCCATTGGTGTTGATTGCTACTTTGTGGTGAATGCTATTGAGTTTTGTTGGAGAAATATTATTATGTCCAGATTGTTTATCACATATTTATCCCCACTGATCATGATCTCTTTTATGTCTTGTGAGTAGTTACCTTAGTTCTTGAGGACATGGGGAAAGTCTTGTTGTTAGTAGTCATATGCTGTTGAAGTAATATGTGTTGTTTGATACTTAAGTTGCGTTGTCATTCTACTAGTGGTGTTGCGTGAGTCGAACACCCAACACTTCGCCTTATTAAGGACCTAGGGGAATACATTGTGTATAAAGAATGCTTATGGTGGGTTGCCGGAGTGACAAAAACCTGAACCCCAGTTCGCACGCTTTTGCATAAGGGAATAATGGATCCTCGATCGTATTGCTATGGTTAGGCTTTTGCCTTAAATTCTATCTTGTATTTGCGGATGCTTGCAAGGTGTTTAATCATAAGAGTGCATTCATCTTAGTCTAGAGAGTGCACTAGCATAGATCCACCCACTCAACACTTATCAACACATAACATAGTATCGATACGGAATATGGCGAAAGCACATGACTACCTCTCCCGTGTGTCCTCAAGAACGCTTTAGTCTTTATAAGTTCAGTTGCTAGGCCTCTCCTTTGCTAAGAAAGGATTGGGCCACTTGTTACTCTCAGTACCTTTTACATTACTTGCCTTTACATTCCTGTTGCTTATATCGAGAAAACTCCTAAAAGTTATCTTTCAGTGCTTGCAGTAATTTCTTGCTCAGAATCGCTTATCAATACCTTCTGCTCCTCGTTGGGTTTGACACTCTTACTTATCGAAAACGCTGCAACAGATCCCTTACGGTTGAGGGTCATGAAGTAACGTTTTCTGGCGCCGTTGCCGGGGAGCGTAGCACTATTGGTAAAGTCAAACTGGTAAGAAAGTCTTTTTATAATTCTGTTTTTATTTTTGCTATTGCTGCTCTTTGTCCTTATGGATAACCCTATTATTGGAGCGTTGCTTGCGGGAAGACGCCCCACACCTGTGGTGGTTGATCCTCCCCCTACTGAAATTGTGCCTTATAAAATACCAGCTGGCATTATCAATTATGTTTTGGCTAATCGTTATGCAGGAGACAGACATCCCGGTGAACACTTGCTATATTTGTCACGACTATGTTCATTATTTAAGCTTGCAGGTGTATCGAGGGAGTTTGTCATGAGGAAATTGTTTGTTGTATCACTTATAGATAAAGCTTCAGATTGGTATGGGCTTCTCGATAACTCACACTTGCTGGACTGGCAGGAGCTTATGTCTCTCTTATATACTAAGTTTTATCCTCTTCATGAAATTCATCGAGACAGGAATTATATCTATAACTTTAGGTCTCGTGACGGAGAAAGCATTGCTCAAGCTTGGGGGAGATTGAAGTCTCTAATGCTCAAATGCCCAATTCATAAGCTCCCCAAGGAAATTATACTTACAAATTTTTATGCCAGGCTTTCTCGTCAGGATAAGGAGATGCTGGATGCCTCCTCTAGTGGGGTATTTCAGAAGAAGAGTGTTGAAGAAAGGTGGGATCTCCTTGAAAGAATCCAGAGGAATACTGAAGATTGGGAAATTGATAAAGGTATTGAACCCGCTATAAATTATGAACATGATTATATTGAGAGCTATGTGGAAACTGATTACTTCAATACTTTTTGCTCTAAGATTGGTCTTGATTCCCATCTAGTGATTGATTTATGTAAGAATTTTGCCTCTCACGTTGATTCTTTTAAAAAGAATAGAGACCAGCACCATGCACCTTTTAAGGAACCACCTATTGATATTTATGTTGCTGAGCCTATTTTGCCTGCAGTCATATATGAAAAGCCTCCTTTTCCCACGAGGATAAAGGAACACTCTCTTGTGACAGGCATAATAAATAAAAGTGAGAGAAGAGTTGATGAACCTGAGGACCAGATCAGGGTCGATCCTCAAGTTGCATTGATTAAAGACCTTGCTACTGATGATGTTTTGGATTCCAATATAACTTTTTGTGCTGTTTCCACTAATCTTGTCACAGCCAAGAACAAAGGCCCAATTTCAGGTACTCCGGTGGTATCTGTTAAAATAGGAGATCACAATTATTATGGGCTATGCGATTTGGGATCGAGTGCAAGTGCTATTCCTTATTCACTCTATGAAGAAATCATCGGTGAGATTTCCCCTTGCGAACTTGAAGAAGTTGATGTTACTATTCATCTTGCAAATAGATCAACTATCTCTCCTATCGGAATTGTGAGGGACGTTGAAGTCCTATGTGGAAAGGTAAAATACCCTACCGACTTTCTGGTACTTGGTTCAGCCAGGGACAATTTTTGTCCCATCATTTTTGGTAGACCTTTTCTTAGAACTTGTGGAGCTATAATAGATTGCAAGAAAGGTAAAGTTTCTGTTGAATTCGATGGTGAGCCATATGAATTTAATTTTTCTAAGTTCTCTAAGCAGCCTCGTGGTACTAATTTACCTAGTGATGATAAGATTATTGAAAGTATTGCCTCTATTGCTATTCCCCCTGATGATCCTTTGCAGCAATACATGGAGGACCACGAGAATGATTTGCATATGCAGGAAAGAAATGAACTAGATGAAATATTCTTGAGGCAGCCTGCTATCCTGAAGCACAACCTTCTGGTTGAACCTTTGGGAATTTTATCAAAACCAAAAGAAGACCCGGTGTTCGATCTTAAACCTCTTCCCGATACGCTCAAGTATGCTTATTTAGATGAAAAGAAAGTATATCCTGTTATTATCAATTCTAACCTTTCAGGATATGAAGAAGAGCGATTATTGGAAGTACTTCGTAAACACCGAGGCGCAATTGGCTATACCCTTGATGACCTTAAGGGGATTAGTCCATCTATCTGTCAACATACTATCAACCTTGAGCCTGATGCTAAACCGGTTGTTGATCATCAACGACGGTTGAACCCGAAGATGATGGATGTCGTGAGAACTGAGATTCTCAAGCTTCTAGCCGCAGGTATTATCTATCCTATAGCTGATAGTAAGTGGGTAAGTCCGGTACATTGTGTTCCTAAGAAAGGAGGTACAACTGTGGTTCCTAATGATAAAAATGAACTAATACCTCAAAGAATTATTATTGGATATAGAATGTGTATTGATTACAGGAAGTTGAACAAGGCAACCAGGAAGGATCACTACCCGTTGCCGTTCATCGACCAAATGCTTGAAAGGTTATCCAAAAATACCCACTTTTGTTATCTCGATGGTTATTCTGGTTTCTCTCAAATTCATGTTAACACTGTCGATCAAGAGAAGACCACTTTTACTTGTCCTTTTGGTACTTATGCTTACAGACGTATGCCTTTTGGTTTATGTAATGCCCCTGCTACTTTTCAAAGGTGTATGTCTGCTATCTTTCATGGTTTTTGCGGGGATATTATGGAAGTCTTCATGGACGATTTCTCTGTCTATGGAACTTCATTTGACCATTGTCTTCACAACCTTAATAAAGTTTTGCAGAGATGCGAGGAGACAAATTTGGTACTCAACTGGGAGAAGTGCCACTTTATGGTTAATGAAGGAATTGTTCTTGGTCACAAGATTTCCGAAAGGGGAATTGAAGTGGATAAAGCCAAGATCGAAGCTATTGAGAGGATGCCCTATCCAAAGGACATCAAAGGTATTCACAGTTTTCTCGGTCATGCAGGTTTTTATAGAAGATTTATTAAAGACTTTTCTAAAACCTCGAGACCCCTCACTAATCTTCTCCAGAAGGATGTTCCTTTTGCATTTGATGAAAATTGTAAGGAAGCTTTTGAAATCCTTAAGAAAGCTTTAATAACTGCTCCTATAGTACAACCACCTGACTGGAATTTACCTTTTGAGATTATGTGTGATGCAAGTGATTTTGCTGTTGGAGCTGTTTTAGGACAAAGAGTTGATAAGAAATTGAATGTTATACATTATGCTAGTAAAACCCTTGATAGTGCTCAAAGAAATTATGCTACTACTGAGAAGGAATTCTTAGCTGTAGTTTTTGCCTGTGATAAGTTTAGGCAGTATATTGTTGATTCCAAAGTTATTATTCATACTGATCATGCTGCCATTAAATATCTTATGACAAAGAAGGATGCCAAGCCAAGGCTTATCAGATGGGTACTCCTTCTCCAAGAATTTGATTTGCAGATTGTTGATAGGAAAGGGGAAGACAATCCGGTAGCGGACAATCTTTCAAGAATGGAAGATATACCGCATGACCCCATCCCAGTTAACGATAGTTTTCCAGACGAGCAACTTGCCGTTGTAAAAGTTCAACCTCTTTCCGATCCTTGGTATGCAGATTATGCTAATTTTATTGTTGCGAAGTATTTGCCTCCAGGTCTAACATTTCAGCAGAGGAAGAAGTTCTTTCATGATTTGAGGCACTACTTTTGGGATGACCCACATCTTTTCAAAGAAGGCCCCGACGGGATCGTGAGAAGATGCATTCCGGAACATGAGCAGAAGGACGTTCTCCGATGGTGTCATGATAGTCCCTATGGAGGACATCATGCCGGTGAGAGGACTGCACATAAGGTTCTTCAATCAGGTTTTTATTGGCCTACTCTCTTTAAAGATGCTAGAAATTATGTTTTAGCTTGTGATAAATGTCAGAGAGTTGGTAACATTAGTAGAAGGAATGAGATGCCTATGAATTACTCACTAGTGATTGAACCTTTCGATTGTTGGGGTTTTGATTTTATGGGTCCTTTTCCTTCTTCGCACAAGTACACTCACATTTTAGTAGCTGTCGATTATGTGACCAAGTGGGTTGAAGCAATCCCCACTGAAAGTGCTGATCACAAAACATCCTTGAAAATGCTTAAGGATGTAATATTTCCTAGGTTTGGTGTACCAAGGTACCTCATGACCGATGGAGGATCACACTTCACGCACGGAGCTTTTAGAAAAGCTCTGGCTAAATACGATGTTAATCATAGAATTGCTTCACCGTATCATCCTCAAACTAGTGGGCAAGTTGAGCTCACCAATAGAGGGATTAAGTTGATCTTGTAGAAAACAGTAAACAGAAATAGGAAGGATTGGTCAAATAAATTGGGAGATGCTTTGTGGGCATATAGAACTGCTTACAAAAACCCCATGGGCATGTCCCCCTATAAGATGGTGTATGGCAAGGCTTGCCATTTGCCATTAGAGCTAGAGCACAAAGCTTTCTGGGCTGTTAGAGAGCTTAACGCTGATCCAAAACTAGCTGGTGAGAAGCGTCTCATGAACTTGACTTCTCTAGATGAATGGAGAAGTGAAGCTTACGAGAGCGCTAAAATGTTCAAGGAAAAGGTAAAAAGGTGGCATGATAGGAAGATTCTGAAATGTGAATTTAATGTTGGTGATAAAGTTTTGTTGTTTAGATTCCGTTTCAGGTTTTCTCGAGGTAAACTACTTTCCAGGTGGGAAGGACCATTTCATATTGAAGAAGTTTATCGGTCTGGTGCAATTAAGATTAATAATTTTGAAGGCACCAAACCTCAAGTTGTGAATGGGCAAAGACTTAAACATTACATAGCAGGAGACCCTGTCGATGTTGATGTAAATATAATATACACAACAACCCATGAAGGACATGTTGCAGCCCTGTTTCAGACGCCAGCAGAAGCAGAATAAAGAAAAGGTATGTAGTACGGTAAGAAAACACCGCAAAACATTATAAAAGTTCCGTATTACGAGTTTTTGTAAAATTAGCAAAATTCCGAGTCGAAGTGGAGCCGGAGACGACCACCAGGGAGTCCAGGCGCCCCCCTGGCGCCCCCCCGGGCCGCGCCGGCAGGCCGCCTGGACACCCTGGAGCCCGTCTCCGACCCCGCTTTGGTCCGTTACCTTCCTTTCTGTGCATAAATTTTTCCTATATATTTGCCCGGGTTGTTCCGGCAACGTATCTTGCGATTTCGTGTGTTTTCTCTTCGATCTGTTTCTGCCAGGAAAGCTTTCAGCTAAATTTAGGTGCCATGGCTTCTCCAAGTTCCCCCAAGGACACGTTCGTCGTCAACGTCATCAACCCTTACCTCGCCGAGGTGAAGAAGCACCCTCAGGTTGTTCAGATGAAGGAATGCGTCCTTCACCAAGAAGATCTGAAGGGACCTATCAAGGAGGGGAGCGTCCAGGCCAGGCTGGAAGAAGTGGAGCAGGAAGTCTTCGAGTACAAGAAGATGACCGAGCGTGGTGTCGAAGCTAACTTTGACATCACCAACGAGCTGAAGAACTACTTCCTGAAGGAGATGAAGGAGATGTGGGAAAGAATCGCCGCATCTGAAGACAGAATTATAGAGCTACAAGGGCAAATTAATGATCTACATAACCAGAACTGTGAGTATGAACTAAGGTTTCTACGCATGGGTTTGGGTGCTGAATGCAGGATCCAGGAGACGAGCTTCTCATATGAGACTGGAGAACCCCTTCCATGGAAGAGTTTCGCCAAGAACTACTTGATCAACACCAACAAGGATGATGAGTGAAATCTCCGTGGTAATGGCATTCCCTTGGCTTGTTCCAAGCTTGGGGGAGTGCCCGGTATCATTATCTTTACCTTTTGTCTTTCAGAAGTCAAGTAGAGTCGTATCATGTCTAGGGAAGTTATTATATGAGATAGGTGTGTGCATTGAGGTCTATCGCCCCTTTGGTGAAGAATTGTATCCGTGTGTGTGGAGTCGTTTATGATGGAATATTAATGAGAAGTTTATCGGTTCCTTTTTGCTGCACTCGGTATTCTCTTCACGCAATCGACCTTATATGATGATTCTTATGGGGAGTATTGGCCTTATGTCAGGTATGGCTATGAAACTTTATTTAATCTTGGCAAACATAGCTTGGGTCATAACAACAAGCATGATTTTCTTAAAGTATCAACATAGCTAAAACCTTTATGTTATTATGCTTGAAGTGTCATGTTGACAAGGAAGACAACTTGATGTGTTATGCTTATTTCAATGTTCATGCTTTATATTGCTTTGCATCTTAGTCATCATCAATTGTCTGCTCTCTCAAAACCTTTGCTAGCCTAACTCTGTACTAAGCGGAATTCTGCTTGTGCGTCCATACCCTTAAGCCAATACCTTCCATATGAGTCCAGCATACCTACCTACTCGTGGTACTCCACTACCACCTCCTAAAGTATATAATTTATGTGTTATCCTTAAATGTTCAAAATCTTTTATTTTGTGCCTCTGCTTTAGCTCATGAGGAAGTAGTAGCTAATTCATGACCTTTTTGAGTTGGACAAGTTTCACCCCGGGATTGCATGTATAATGTGCAAACCCATAATACGAAAAGGAACTGGCATTGAGTGCGCCCGGCTTAAAAATAATATAATAAACAAACCCTCCTTCACGCTTTGTTCATGAGAAATCAGAAAACTTTGGCAGTGATAAACAAAGGAGAATAAGAGGATGTTATCGTCCTCATACGGGAGCCGTTCCTCGAAACTTGTCCAGTTCAAGAAGTAATTGAGTTATCTATTAGCATTCGTTGACGAATCATGCACCTCTCAAAAATTTGTTTTCATTCTATTTGATTTGAGGATAGCACATGAGTTTTCCCTACTACCCTAGAGCAGGGCCTATCTTTTAATTTTAAGATGAGTCAGTTATTCCTACTTCCCTCTATTTCCCAAAGAGAGCAGACGTTTGATGTTGATAAGGATTCATTCATATAAGGCTGCATTAAGATCTGTCATATCATATCCTTGTTGACATTATCATTTGATAAGTAAGTTGTTTGTCATGCCCAGCTAAGGCAAATATCTTCCTTTGTGTTATCACTTTCACTTCTTGCTTATTAACATGTTATTCCAAAGAGCTTCAATTAATCCCATCAAAATATAAGAGCAAAAGTTAAAATTAATTGTTGTTCTTTGACCAAAGGATATGTTTGCCATGATATAATGAGTTTCCATTGGTCCTACTTTCGAATATAAGTGTTAACACTCTTTCATAAGAGCCTTATGAGTTGAAGATTGTTGCTGAGGATATTTGAGTTGGTGACGAGACTATGATGCTTCTTGTCCGTATTCTATTTATCGACACTTCACTCTCTAAACTTGTGGACAGGTTTACCGAGTTCATATTCGCTTGGGGACAAGCGAGGTCTAAGCTTGGGGGTGTTGATACGTCCAAAATGCATCACTATTTTGTATCATAATTCATCTTTATTCATTGATATATTTCACGTTATGATGATGTTCTTATGTTGTTTTGGTCTATTTTACACAGTTTGCAACTTTCCGGTGCCGGAACAGCAGACGCAGGATTCAGCAGGAAAAAGTGGATACTGAGTTGCTGAAGAAGAACACCTCCAAATTACCTGAAAATTGACGGGAGGTATTTTTCAGACGAATAACGAAGACACGCAAAAGGGGAGTCAGAGGGGGGCCACAGGGTGCCCAGGCGGCCTGGGGGCGCGCCCCCCTGGCCGCGCCGGGGGGGGGGGGCGCCTGGAGCCCCTGGCCCACCTCTGGTCGCCCCCTTTTGCATATATGTTCTCCGTCCCCCGAAAACCCTAGGCACGTGACTTTTTACGGAGTTCTGCCGCCGCTTCGAGGCGGAAACCTACAGAGAAGAAAAGGGCATCTCCGGTGGGCAGATTCCGCCGGGGAGATCATCTCCCGGAAGGGGAGATCGTCGCCATCGTCATCACCATCGTCACGGGCATCATCGAGATCATCATCAACATCATCCCCAACACCAGCACCATCTCCATCTTCATCCAAATCCCATCTTACCATCGCAACTCGTGTTGTAACTCGTACTACCTATCCTCTCTACTCCATTGGTGTTGATTGCTACTTTGTGGTGAATGCTATTGAGTTTTGTTGGAGAAATATTATTATGTCCAGATTGTTTATCACATATTTATCCCCACTGATCATGATCTCTTTTATGTCTTGTGAGTAGTTACCTTAGTTCTTGAGGACATGGGCAAAGTCTTGTTGTTAGTAGTCATATGCTGTTGAAGTAATATGTGTTGTTTGATACTTAAGTTGCGTTGTCATTCTACTAGTGGTGTTGCGTGAGTCGAACACCCAACACTTCGCCTTATTAAGGACCTAGGGGAATACATTGTGTATAAAGAATGCTTATGGTGGGTTGCCGGAGTGACAAAAACCTGAACCCCAGTTCGCACGCTTTTGCATAAGGGAATAATGGATCCTCGATCGTATTGCTATGGTTAGGCTTTTGCCTTAAATTCTATCTTGTATTTGCGGATGCTTGCAAGGTGTTTAATCATAAGAGTGCATTCATCTTAGTCTAGAGAGTGCACTAGCATAGATCCACCCACTCAACACTTATCAACACATAACATAGTATCGATACGGAATATGGCGAAAGCACATGACTACCTCTCCCGTGTGTCCTCAAGAACGCTTTAGTCTTTATAAGTTCAGTTGCTAGGCCTCTCCTTTGCTAAGAAAGGATTGGGCCACTTGTTACTCTCAGTACCTTTTACATTACTTGCCTTTACATTCCTGTTGCTTATATCGAGAAAACCCCTAAAAGTTATCTTTCAGTGCTTGCAGTAATTTCTTGCTCAGAATCGCTTATCAATACCTTCTGCTCCTCGTTGGGTTCGACACTCTTACTTATCGAAAACGCTGCAACAGATCCCTTACGGTTGAGGGTCATCAATGGCGCATCATGGAAGTGCTTTCGTCAAGGGTAACTGACACGTGGCATCCACCGTAATGGCTCGCCGTTAAGCTATCGGGTCCGGTTTTGGATATGATAACCCGCTAACAGCGAAGACCAATGGGAATTTTCCACGTGTAAAATTCTCATTGATCGAAGGAACCACGTGTCAGCTCCATTTGCGGACGGATGCCAACCAACTAATGAATAGGAGGCGCCAATGATACGTCGACATGTGGCACGGCCCAACAGGGGCCCATTCAGGTCAAAAGGCCATCCCGCTGGACTTAGTCAAAGGCTAATGGGCTGGCCTATCGAAAGCCTGCTAACAGTGTGCTCGCATATAGCCCATTCAGGCCCGATAACTCATGGCCCATCATGGCCTTTCCTAATTTGGCCCACTAGCTTCATATGGGTCGTCCAATATGATTGCAGCCCATTCTAACTTCCGGCCCATGTACGACCCATGACGTCTTTCGGCCCATATGAGGCCCTTTGTAACTATTGGCCCATTAATCACCCGTAGTGAAACTGGCCCATAATGAACAGTATATCGCTTCATACCCATTAACGCCCATTACTCCATTGGGCCATTCCCAGCCCGTGTTATATTTCGGCCTTTTAAGGGCCCATTTATTCTTGGGCTGATTTGCAACATTCGGTAGCTTATGACCCGTTACTGGCCTTCTCCGCTTTTGTGCCAAATTAAGCCCGTGGTTAAAGTTGGCCCATTTGTGGCCCATTAATCCGTTGGGCCGTTTTCATAGCGTCATCAAATACGACCCATTAACGTCCCGTTATGCCTGTCGATAGAATTAAGCCCGTTATACTCGTCGGCCTCTTAAAGGCCCGTCATGCTCGGCCCATGAATGGACGACTGCCACCCTAGCCCACATACAACCCATAATGCGGTCCATTATTGGCCCATGTTTGGCCAATCGGTCATATGGCCCGTAGAAGGCCCGTAGTTGGACCATGGTCACTACAGCAGATAGCAGGACGATCCATCTGTTGCCCACGGATATTGTGGCCTAGTTTTAAATAATAGGTTATTGCGGCCACTAGCACACCGTGGAAAAAGAACATCACTGACTAAAGAAAACAAATAAACAAGACAACAAGGAAATAAATAAGCAAGCAACATACGCTAGGCTATTACGGCTATTACACATATTACAACCACTGTGCATCAAAGTTCACCACCAGTGCAAATATGGGGAACAAAGCAACATATTACATACACTAGTTGTCAAAGTTGGTGACCAGTGCAAATAAACACCGCAGCAAAATGATGTCTACTACATAACCTTCTTCTTGTAGACTCGTGTTGGGCCTCCAAGCGCAGAGTTTTGTAGGACCGTACCAAATTTCCCTCAAGTGGATGACCTAAGGTTTATCAATTCGTGGGAGGCGTAGGATGAAGATGGTCTCTCTCAAACAACCCTGCAACCAAATACAATGGTGTGCACTAGTTCGACGAAGACATGGTGATACAAGTGTAATATGTATGGTAGATATAGGTTTTTGTAATCTGAAAATATAAAAACAGCAAGGTAACTAAAGATAAAAGTGAGCACAAACGATATTGCAATGCTTAGAAACACGGCCTAGGGTTCATACTTTCACTAGTGCAAGTTCTCTCAACAATGATAAAACAATTGGGTCATATAACAATCCCTCAACGTGCAACAAAGAGCCACTCCAAAGTCACTAATAGCGGAGAACAAATGGAGAGATTATTGTAGGGTATGAAACCACCTCGAAGTTATTTTTTCTGATCGATCTATTGGGCTATTCCTATAAGTGTAACAAACCACTCGAGAGTTCGTACTAAAATAACACCTTAAGACACACACCAACCAAAATCCTAATGTCACCTAGATACTCCAATGTAACCACAAGTATCGGTGGGTTTGATTATACGATATGCATTACACAATCTCATATTCATCTATTCAAACCAACACAAAGAACTTCAAAGAGTGCCCAAAGTTTCTACCGGAGAGTCAAGACAAAAACGTGTGCCAACCCCTATGCATAAGTTCACATGGTCACTGAACCTGCAAGTTGATCACCAAAACATACATCAAGTGGATCACATGAATATCCCATTGTCACCATAGATAAGCACATGGAAGACATACATCAAGTGTTCTCAAATCCTTAAAGACTCAATCCGATAGGATAACTTCAAAGGGAAAACTCAATCCATTACAAGAAGGTAGAGGGGGAGAAACATCATAAGATCCAACTATAAT
This sequence comes from Secale cereale, assembly GCA_902687465.1. Classification (NCBI taxonomy): domain Eukaryota; kingdom Viridiplantae; phylum Streptophyta; class Magnoliopsida; order Poales; family Poaceae; genus Secale; species Secale cereale. Next base: position 695,026,755 of record LR738713.1, read on the forward strand.
AGCAAAGTTCGCAGTACATCAAGATCGTGCCAAGTCAAGAACACGAGAGAGAGAGAGAGAGAGAGAGAGAGAGAGAGAGAGAGAGAGAGAGAGAGAGAGAGAGAGAGAGAGAGAGAAAGAGAAATCAAACACATAGCTACTGGTACATACCCTCAGCCCCGAGGGTGAACTACTCCCTCGTCGTCATGGAGACCGCTGGGATGATGAAGATGGCCACCGGTGATGGTTTCCCCCTCCGACAGGGTGCCGAAACGGACTCCAGAATGGGTTTTCGTGGCTACAGAGGGTTGCAACGGCGGAACTCCTGATCTAGGTTTATTTCTGGGGGTTTCAGTATTTATAGGAATTTTTGGCGTCAAGAACAAGTCAGGGGGGCCCACGAGTCAACCACAAGGTATGGGGCTCGCCCTAGGGGGGGCCCCTCCACCCTTGTGGATGACTCGTGGCTCTTCTGGCCCAACTCTTTTGGTTCGGGGGCTTCTTCTGGTCCATAAAAAAACACAGTAAAGTTTCGTTCCGTTTGGACTCCATTTAATATTCATTTTCTGCGAAAGTCAAAAACAAGGAAAAAAACAGAAACTGACACTGGGCTCTAGGTCAATAGGTTAGTTCCAAAAATCATATGAAATATCATATAAATGCATATAAAACATCCAAGATGGATAATATAATAGCATGAATACTTCATAAGTTATAGATACGTTGGAGACGTATCAACATCCCCAAGCTTAATTCCTGCTCGTCCTCGAGTAGGTAAATGATAAAAGAAATAATTTATGAAGTGTGAATGCTAGCAAGTGCACAAGTTTGATCAATGATAATTTCAATCACTTTTTCTAGCATCATTATATATCATAATAGTAGCTCATCTCATAAAACTTCTCATGATCAAGTAGCAAGCTATTCACATGTTAAAATCATGGATCATAAACTTTCCTTAAGACTAACAAACTAGGTTCTCAATCATCAAACAATTGCAATTCATCTTATTTTCAGGAAGGGACTATGTAAGAGCTTTGATTCCGCAAATCCGACATACTCAACTATCATATAGTCTTCCATGATTGCTACCACTCAGAGCATATTTTTTAGAACAAATAGCATTCGTTGAACACTGAGAAAGATAGGGGCTTAATGTTTCGCCACCCAACTTATTTATCATAAAGATAATTGTCAACAATAATAATTCATGATCAAATATATTTGAATGGCCATATATGCTTAGATCTTTCCCCACCACATGATGCTTGCCAACTAAAGATTAGGTTGGAATGAGAAGGAATACTACTGACTCTTGCATAGAAGTAAATAGATAAGCCCTTCACAGAGGGAACTAGGGATTTGCAGAGGTGCCAGAGCTCGAGTTTTTAAATCAGAGATGAATATAATTTTGAGCGGCATGCTTTCGTTGTCAACGCTACGAATAAGAGTTCTCAATATCTTCCATGCTACATACATTATATGCGGTTCTCAAACAGAATGGTAAAGTTTTACCCCCCCTCCACCATCAAACAAACTCCATGGCTTATTCGAAACAACGGGTGCCATCCAAACCAACAACTTTCCTGGGGGAGTTTTGTATAATTATTTGCGATTTTGTTTTTGATCTTTTGATCATAGGACTGGCCACCCCGATTACCAGCCATTTTATCGTGAATGACAAGCGGAGTCCACTCATCGTGAGAATAACCCACCTAGCATGGAAGATAAAGACAACCCCCAGTCGCCACATGAGCGATTTGGGCATACACACCATAATTTTATTTGCAGGTTTAGAGTTTGGCACATGCAAATTTACTTGGAATGGTAGGTAAATACCGCATAAAGGTAGGTATGGTGGACTCATATGGAACAACTTTGGGTTTATGGAAGTGGATGCACAAGCAGTAATCTGGCTTAGTACAAATTTTTTGGCTAGCAAAAGATTCTAAAAAGCAAGCACCACATGTTGGAGGATCCATAGCAATATAACTTCTATACAAATATACCCAAGCATAACTCATTACGTTGTCTTCCTTGTCCAACTTCAACTAATTTTCTCAACTTTGAAAATAATTAATGGGGCTCACAATCATAGAAGATGTCCAAGATAGTATATTTATATGTGAAATCTCTCTTCCTTCAATATTCTTTCATGAATTGTTCAAGTGACCAATACTATGTTTGCTAACTTTTAATAAATTCACCACCTATACTTCTTATATGTGAAGTCATTACTCCCCATGGGATAAGCATATGGAACATATATAATTTCAGATTTATGATATTCAAATCATTCAACCATATACTCATTGGATATAAGTGAAGCACGAAAGTAAATGACAAACTACTCCAACAAGATATAAGTGAAGATCAATGAGTAGTTGAATAATTATGTAGCTATGTGAAGACTCTCTCTCATTTAGGAATTTCAGATCTTAAGTACTTTATTCAAACAACAAGCAAAACAAAATAAGATGACATTGCAAGGATAGCACATATCATGTGAAGAAGCAAAAACTTAGGCTCAACCGGTACTAACCAATAATTGTTGATGAAGAAAGGTGGGATGCCTACCGCAGCATCCCCAAGCTTAGATGCTTGAGACTTTTTGAAATATTAATTAGGGATGCCTTGGGCATCCCCAAGCTTGAGCTTTTGTGCCTCCTTAATTCCTCTCATATCATAGTTTCCCTAAATCTCAAAAACTTCATCCACACAAAACTCAACAAGAACTTGTGAGATAAGTTAGTATAAATCAACTCAAAACCTTAACATTATCTACTGTTGCAAATCACTAAATTTATAATTTGACATTGCATGCTAATTGCCTCTGCATATTTAATACTCTTATCCTCAAATAGAATCATTAAACGTGCAAACATCACAACAATCTGTCTAAACAGGACAGTCTGTAAAGAGTTGAATTGTTCTCATACTTCCCTAACTCTAAAAATTCTGAAAATTACCATGTTACAGAGAACTTATTCATGCTAACTTTGTAAAAATTTCAAGATTTTATCATGTTCTGACTATCCAGAAGAATTCAGAGAATGATAGAAAACTTTCTGTTTTCAAACAACAACATATATACTTGCAAAATAAGCATGGTAAAGGATATACTTGTCTTTTTATTGAAACAAAAGATGCTAAAACTTATTCTAAATGACAGCAAGCAAATATAAACAGAATAAAATGACGCTCCAGAAAAAACACATATCATGTGGTGAATAAAAATATAGCCTCAAGTAAAGTTATTGATAGACGAAGACAAAAGAGGGGATGCCTTCCCAGGGCATCCCCAAGCTTAGGCTCTTGGTTGTCCTTGGATATTACCTTGGGGTTCTTTGGACATCCCCAAGCTTAGGCTCTTGCCACTCCTTATCAAATCCTTACCCAAAGCTTGAAAACTTCACAACACAAAACTAAACAGAAAATCTTATGAGCTCTGTTAGTATAAGAAATCAAATCAGCACTTAGGTACTGTTGTGAACTCATTCTAAATTCATATTGGTGTTACATCTACTGTATTAAAACTTCTCCATGGTTCATACCCTACGATACTACTCATGGATTCATCAAAATAAGCAAACAACACATGAAAAACAGAATCTGTTTAAAACAGAATAATCTGTAGTAATCTGAAAACATCACATACTTATGTAACTCTAAAAAATCTGAAAAAAATTGGAAGACGTGGGGAATTTGTATATCAATCATGTGTATAACTTTCAGCTAATTATCACATTCCAGTGATTTATTGAATTTTCTGCACTGGACGCAAAACTTTCTGTTTTTGCACAGAATCAAATCAACTATCATCCACACTATCCCAAAGGCTTTGCCTGGCACTTTATTGAAACAAAAGCTATGAAACATGATTACTACATTATCATAATCATGTGAACACACAATAACAGTATGTATAAGTGTTGGGTTGTCTCCCAACAAGCGCCTTTCTTTAATGCCTTTTAGCTAGGCATGATGAGTTCAACGATGCTCACATAGAAGTAAAGAATTGAAATGCAAAAGGGAGCATCATGAATTGCATGACAATCACATTTAAGTCTAAGCCACTTCCTATGCATAGGTATTTTGTGAGCAAACAATTTATGGGAACAAGAATCAACTAGCATAGGAAGGCAAAACAAGCATGACTTCAACTTTCAACATATAGAGAGAAAACTTGATATTATGGCAATACCTACAAGCATATGTTTCTCTCTCATAATAATTTTCAGTAGCATCATGAATGAATTCAACAAAATAGCTATTACAGAAATCACTCTTTTCATGATGCATAAGCATATAAATTTTGCTACTCTCCACATAAGCAAATTTATTCTCATGAATAGTGGTGGAAGCAAACTCAACAAAATAACCATCATGTGATACTTGATTGAAATCATGATGACAAGTTTCATAGTTATCATTATTCTTTATAGTATAGGTGTCATCACAATAATCATCATAAATAGGAGTCATGCTTTCATCATGAGAAATTTCCTCATCAAAACTTGGGGGACTAAAAATATCATCTTCATCAAACATAGCATCCCCAAGCTTGTGGCTTTGCATATCATTAGCATCATGGATATTCAAAGAATTCTTACTAACAACATTGAAATCATGCTCATCATTCAAATATTTAGTGCCAAACATTTTATTAACTTCTTCTACTAACACTTGAGAACATTTTTCCTTTCCATCATTTTCACGAAAGACATTAAAAAGATGAACCATATGTGGCAACCTCAATTCCATTTTTTTGTATTTTTCTTTTTATAAACCAAACTAGTGATAAGACAAGAAACTAGAAGATTCAATTGCAAGATCTAAAGATATACCTTCAATCACTCACCTCCCCGGCAATGGCGCTAGAAAAGAGCTTGATGTCTACTACACAACCTTCTTCTTGTAGACTCGTGTTGGGCATCCAAGCGCAGAGTTTGTAGGACAATAGCAAATTTCCCTCAAGTGGATGACATAAGGTTTATCAATTCGTGGGAGGCGTAGGATGAAGATGGGATCTCTCAAACAACCCTGCAACCAAATAATAAAAAGTCTCGTGTGTCCCCAACACACCCAATACAATGGTAAATCGTATAGGTGCACTAGTTCGGCGAACAGATGGTGATACAAGTGTAATATGGATGGTAGATATAAGTTTTTGTAATATGAAAATATAATCAAGGTAACTAAAGATAAAAGTGAGCACAAACGGTATTGAAATGCTTAGAAACAAGGCCTAGGGTTCATACTTTCACTAGTGCAAGTTCTCACAACAATGATAACATAATTGGATCATATAACAACCCCTCAACGTGCAACAAAGAGTCACTCCAAAGTCACTAATAGCGGAGAACAAACGAAGAGATTATTGTAGGGTATGAAACCACCTCAAAGTTATTCTTTTTGATTGATCTATTGGGCTATTCCTATTAGTGTCACAAACAGCCCTAGAGTTCATACTAAATTAACACCTTAAGACACAAATCAACCAAAACCCTAATGTCACCTAGATACTTCAATGTCACCACAAGTATCCGCGGGTTTGATTAAACGATATGCATCACACAATCTCAGATTCATCTATTCAAACCAACACAAATAACTTCAAAGAGTGCCCAAAGTTTCTACCGGAGATTCAAGACGAAAACGTGTGCCAACCCCTATGCATAAGTTCACAAGGTCACTAAACCCGCAAGTTGATCACCAAAACATACATCAAGTGGATCACGTGAACATCCCATTGTCACCACAGATAAGCACATGCAAGACATACATCAAGTGTTCTCAAATCCTTAAAGACTCAATCCAATAGGATAACTTCAAAGGGAAAACGCAATCCATTACAAGAAGGTAGAGGGGGAGAAACATCATAAGATCCAACTATAATAGCAAAGCTCGCGGTACATCAAGATCGTTCCAAGTCAAGAACACGAGAGAGAGAGAGAGAGAGATCAAACACATAGCTACTGGTACATACCCTCAGCCCCGAGGGTGAACTACTCCCTCCTCGTCATGGAGACCGCTGGGATGATGAAGATGGCCACCGGTGATGGTTCCCCCCTCCGGCAGGGTGCCGGAATAGGCTCTCGATTGGTTTTTCATGGCTACAAAGGCTTGCGGCCGTGGATCTCCTGATCTAGGTTTATTTCTGGGGGTTTCGGTATTTGTAGGAATTTTTGCGTCGAGAACAAGTCAGGGGGCCCACGAGTCAACCACAAGGTAGGGGGCACGCCCTAGGGGGGGCGCCCTCCACCCTTGTGTATGACTCGTGGCTCTTCTGGCCCAACTCTTTTGCTTCGAGGGCTTCTTCTGGTCCATAAAAATCACCATAAAGTTCCATTCCGTTTGGACTCCGTTTGATATTCCTTTTCTCTGAAACTCAAAAACAAGGGAAAAACAGAAACTGGCACTAGGCTCTAGGTCAATAGGTTAGTCCCAAAAAACATATAAAACATCATATAAATGCATATAAAACATCCAAGATGGATAATATAATATCATGAATACTTCATAAGTTGTAGATACGTTGGAGACGTATCACAAAACAAGTCCATAACTAAAACCACTTCACAAGAGCTCAAGAAACAATATCCTAGGTATCCACCATGCTGGCAAGACACTTAGCAAGCTTATTAGCTTTCTCTTGTTTGGCTCTTAAATCATCCAACGCTTGCGGTTGGACCAGAAAGTATGCATCTGAATTCTCCAGGGACTTCTGCAGTCCTTCGGCTTCTTGTCGCAGCACAGCTGCTCGATGTCTTTCAGCTTGTAGCTAGTTGAGACTCAAGAAACCGAACTGATTCAGACAGTGAGTTCGAGGAAATTGTGCCAGCGGTAGTGGCTAGTAACTCGAACACTACACCAAGACAGGACTTTTTGGTTGTCTCACTATCTTCAAGATAGTTTTCCTTAGCTGTTTTATCAGCTTTCTTGGAGGCTAACAGGGATGTCTCCCTATCTTGAACCTTATCTTTATTACTTCCTTTACCAATGCATAACGGGGTACTCTTCTCCAATATTTTGTCTGCATTCTAAAAGAGAAACAAGCAGACATATCACAGGTTTAGCATGTATATGAAACTCATTTTGGTAAACCAGTTCAGTAGTAAGGTGGACAAGATAACAGCATGAAACAAACATATATCCATGTACTATAGTCAATGTATTTTCTATGTCATTCTAGTTTATGTTGCCAAATCAAGAAAGAGACAGTTCAAATCATATCTGTTGAAGACAAAGCATCATAGAAAGAATGTAAGTGTGGAAAAACTACACAGTACTAACAACACTTGTAATGTGCATGGCATGAGAACATAACGGTTTATTCAATTGAAACTGAAACCAACACAGAACAAGTTACAATAGGAAACCAGTTAAAGAAATGGGTTTAAAACATACCTGTCGTGCCATTGGAGTTTTAATTGCATCCTTCAAATTTGAAATTAGTTGGTATGCGTAAATACAGTGATGCAAGAGCAAGGTAGTATGAACCATATATACGGAACCTGATGTGAGAACAATTCTTCTTCTGCTTTAAGCGTTGACTTGGGGTTCGGAGTGGTGGTCCTCGTGCTTTGGGCACTGCACTTGCCTTACTAACTGCTCGTGTTTGGGTGCTCTATGGTGGAGACAGTGATGTGTCAATTGGAAATGTGTTACTATCTACTGCGGTTGGGGTTAGAAGGGGTGTAGCTGGTTCTCTGTCCAACTGGGTATGGGTACAATCTGCGTGAGTCTAGGTTATGTGTGGTCAGGCTGGTTCTTGAGCAAGTACAACCGTGGTTCTATCTGCATCAACGGGTAGCACTATCTTTTCTGAAGACCGCATTTTTACTCCCATAGATACTGCCATCACCCCCTCCAATTCAAATGGATGATAAACAATAAAATTAATTGAATGTACATACATTGTATGATAGATGGGTGCAATGGATAGTAGGGTAGAAAACAGGCCACGAAATAATTCACATTTATGTTGTCTAACCAAACAGGATAACATGACACAATTTCACATATATGATGGCTAACTAAACAGGATAGCATGACACAATTTCACATATATGATGCCTAACTAAACATGATAGAATGACATACTTCAAAAATATGATGACTATGTAAACAGGATGACATGATATAACTATACGAAGTGTCTATTAAAGTGGTTGGCATGCCATAATTCACATACATGCCATCGATGGAAACATGATGGCATGATATAATTCACTGATATAATGACATAATTCAAAATATGATGACTATGTAAATAGGATGAGATGATATAACTATATTATGTCTTTAGAAAATGGGTTGGCATGTCATAATTCAGATACATGTTGTCTATGTAAACATCATGGCATGATATAATTCAAATATATGATTTATATACTAAGCAAGTGAGCAGAGGGAAATCACATATATGATGTGTAAATTAAGCAGATGGCACTCAATATTGTGTATATGATGTAAAAACTAAGCATTGCAAGACAACATATGCATGATATGAGTAATATAACCCTGCCAAGTTTGAGCATACACCCCAGGGGGAAAATAGGACTGATCATCTGTCTCTGAATCCTCCTCTGAGGAGCTATATGTAACCAGCAAGATATCTGCTTCAGCCGGTAGCATTTTCTGCTCCGAAGAACTTGTTTTCACTCCAGATTTTTCTATCACCAATTCAAATGGCTGACGCATAGGAAGATTAGTTGAACATACAAACATTGTCGACAAATGGAATACTTAATACAAAAAAGGATGTCATGATATAATTCACATATATAATGCTTGGGTAAACAACATGGCATTGCATAATTCACATATATAATGCCTTGCAACAAGATAGCATTGCATAATTCACATATATAATGGCCTGCAACAAGAGGGCGTTGCATAATTCACATATATGGTAATTACACACTAAACATGTGACATTCACACAAAGCATGTATAAACTAAGGAAATGACATAGCAATGCAAGACACCATATGCACGATATGAGCAATATAACCTCGGGGGAGAAATATGACTGGGCATCTGTCTCTGAATCCTCCTCCGAGGAGCTATCCGTAACCAGCAAGACATGCACTTCATTAGATATGTCTGCTCTAAAGACCTTGTTTTCACTCCAGATTTTTCCCTTACCGTGTGGAATGGTTGATGCACATGAAGAGTAATTCAATGTACTAACATTGTTGATAGATTTAATATATAATAAAAAAGGATGGCATGATATAATTCACGTATCAAATGACTGGCTAACGAGGATGGCATTGCAAAATTCACATATATGACCAATGACTAAACAAGATGGCATTGCATGATTCACATATATGATATAGAAACTAAACAGATGACATTCACACAAAGCATGTCTAAACTAAGCAGATGGCATATTTGATGTGTAAAGTAAGCAATGCAAGGCGCCATATGCATGATATGACCAACATCAGCAGGCCAAGTTAGAGCAAAGACCTCAGGGGGTAAACAGGTGTGGTCTGCTCCCTCTGAACCCCCCTCTGAACAGTTATCTTCCTCTTGATTACAATATTGAATGGTGGGAGGAGGGCTATCTTTGCACCCACCATTAAGCGACGTCTGCATGACAATTTATTGCCACACAAGCCTCGTATCTTTTGTTCTACATGTTCATTACCATTGTGTACAATTAGTGACATGCATAGGAATAAAACATAGTGAGATTATATAAGGAGTGCATGCAGAAATCCAGAGTGATGGTAGGTACTTATGAATAGACCCAAAACCAATGATAGCAGGCATATAATAGCTTCAGTTAAAAAATACAGATACCGGCTCCTTTACTGTTTGTTTCCCACCCAACATGAAACACATAGTAGACACCCGAGATTTAGCAGATAGTTGATAGATACTAATCATTGCTGCCCCGATATGTGCCCCACAACCATTTAAAAACTCGAGTTTGAGCATTAGTTTGGACCAGACTCGGAGTTTAAGAGGTGAACAGGACGATAAAGTAGCGGGTTATATTAAGTGATTCATAACGTAAGCAAAAACGAAAGAGTGTGACCTCTCTTGCAGACCCATGTAGTACTCAAGGTACTCTGCTTAGTTGATGATGGTAATGTTGTTGTGGTGGCTGCCGGCGGCGGGGAAGAAGATCTGAGGTGGCGAAAGACAGTCTGGAGGGCAGATCCCTGCTGTGGTGGACCCTTCCTTCGTTGGAGCAGGTGAGCTGGGGTGGACGATGGCACGGCAGGAGCGGGACAAACCACACAAGGTTTTCTTTGACACCTATCTGTAACAGAAGTGAATCTGTAAGGGCTCCTTCCAATTGGAGGATTGCAAAAACACATGTATAGTAAATACAGGAAGAGGGTAGGAATGCACATGCAAAACAGAGCATTTGCAAACATAGGATTTCTGTCAATCTGGATGTTTAATTCATAGGAATTGGAAGATCATAGGAATGCGAAGAAGCATGGTCAAATTAAGTCAGACCACAAGAAAATGTACAGTTATAATGCTATTATGCTACTATCACTTAGTCTTGTTCTTCATGAATAGGAATTTGGAAAGGAGGGCCGAGTGGATATTAAAATTCCTACGATTATTCTTTGGAAGAGACACTGAAGTAAAAATTCCTATAGTTTTTATTTCATCCATTCTTTTAAACCAAATGCATGAGAATAGTTCTACGATAGGTAACTTTCCTATTCCTATGTTTTTCCTTCACTTTTTCTTTCAACCAGTGGCAATTCTAGTAGGCAGGCTTGATCAGGCAATAGTTTGCAGAAATGTTTTTGTACTACTACTACTTTGGACCCAGGTCACTTCCCTACTAGCTCAACTCCCAGGCCCATCTACACATGCACAACTCCAACGCCCAGAAATAAATAATGATGGCTTTCGAGAGAGTCCAACACGGATAGCTAACTTCCGAGTACCTCATTGCTTGTCATATAGGAGAAACTATTTGTATTTCCAATTACTACGTGTGCTTAGTGGACAATATATATTACATGTAGAGTAAAAAGTTATGCAACGAGTGGACAACCTCTTAGGTGAAGCCATGTCGACCTGAGCATCATTGGGTGGGTCGCTGAGGATGCAACGACAGATGTGGGTGTCCGAGGCGGGGAAGGAGTTCTTAGGCGTCTGAAGATGGCACCGAGGGTATTGCTCTGCTGTGATGGACAGCTTCGTTGTTCAAGCAGCTCCGATGAGGTGTACGACGGCGATGCTGAAGCAGGACAAGAGAGACAACGTTAACCTTTAGTGGGATTCTAATAGCATCACCAATAGATGATGTCAAATACATCACCAAAAAGTGCTAAATGTAAAATACAGCAGCCGCTCATCTCTGAGCTAAACTTTCAAAACTGAATTTTACCGTCGAAACTAAATTTTACTGTCGAAACTGAACACACTAGTAGCAGAAAAGCAGTAGAAGCAGCAGCAGCGCCTGGAGCAGCTGGTCGTGTAGCAGCATCTTGGGTAGCTGCTGCAGGGGCTCGAGCGAGAGCAGGATCTGCTGCTTGTGCAACAACAACGCGAGGAAGACTAGAGCAGCAGCGCAAGCAAGAGCAAGCGCAAGAGCAGCAGCGCGAGCAAGAGCAAGAGCAGACCAGGCAGGGGACCAGAGAGCAAGAACAAAGCAGCAGCGCGAGTGAGAGCTAAAGCAGCAGCAGCTCCGACTAATGTGGACGTCGCTGCCGAGGGAGCAACACCATAAAGGAAGTGGCCGACGATACCACCGTAGAAGGAGCTGCGCCATGGTGGCTCGGGACCAAGCGTCGGCAGCACCGCGAGATCGAAGCAAGAAGAAAATGCAGCGATTACTGTAGAACCTCTTTGGTGGCGCCGATTAGGCCTCAACTTCATTCGAGGAATCGGTGATGATGCTGCTCTTCCGGTGGTGTAGGTGAAGACGGTGGTGTGGGAATGGAGGTGGCGCGAAAGACGAGGGGAACATCGGGGAAGCTCCTTGGAGGTGGAGGACAGGGTGGCTGAACTGGCGGGATGACGAGATCGACGACAGATCCTCATCCGGTGCAGTGGATGAGGGAGGTCAAGGTGTTTCAGTGGATTACGTCATCGAGGAAGAGGCTCTAGCTGGGTGGCGTGCGGAGGAGGGTGTGGGACTTCGCGGCTTTTCGCGGCCTCGGTGTTCGAATGGGGGCGGCGGAGGGGATGGGTAGGGGGAACCATGGCTTAGGGACACGCTTGTCCAAAATGTGGGGTAAGTTACAAAAATACCCCCACTGATTTGAATTAGGTGGTTCTATCGGTTCAGGGGGTATCATGGGAATTTCGCATGTCGGGATTTCACAGGAGGTGGGAGTTTTCGCGCATGTTGTAATTTTGGGGTGGCAACAAGCGGGTTGAGATGGAGGGAGTTTTCCGAGCACTACAAGACAAAGAGTTAGCTTCAAATTCTGGGATAACAAGCCGCAGGTTAATTTTCAAGAGAACAGTACACTACCCAATCAGTTCACACAACACAAGAGAGTGTCTTGTCCCGTTTTGCTGTATGAATTACTACAAATGCTATTCAATGCTTTGAATCCATGTTATGTTTGTATAATGCATGTAAAGTACTCGAATGAACATTTTAGGGCATTCCAAATGTATACTACCGGCTGCAATCTGAACTAAATTTGAATTCATTTCTCTATTTGAATAATAATCTACAATTACGGTTTTTGTCAAGTTAAACCATCATTCGTATATTATTTTGGTAACACACAACATGGTTATTGTCAAGTTAGATATCAACTACTTGTACCATTAATCTTGAATTCAATAGTTTGAATCCACTTTATAATGATTTCAAATAATAGTACATTTCAGGCTCTAGCTAGATCTCCATAATCTAAAACATTTTTCATATGTATAGTGTGTTTGTGACACAATTTATGCATGGTGCCCGCCCCCCACATTACAAGTATTTAGACGTGAGCTGCAAGAGCCACGCATTATCACAAATTCAAAACGTGGTGCGCATGGATGCAATGTGGTCACACGATGCCTGCCATCGGTATCTGAATTTCAAATGAAATGTGAGATTGTTCGATATATATGTATATATAGTATAGCATGTTCAAAACCACACCACGCATATCACTAATACATTAACGTGTGCATGGGTTTAAAACACCATGGTCTATTATTCCAATATTTGAATCCACTTTTACAAGGTATGATCTCTTTTAGTCATGTACACCCATACACTCCTCTTCTCTATATAGCTACCACTTAGTTTCTGGTGCATGCACACACCCCTCCTCGCCCCCTCCCCCTCCCTGAACATTCTCTAGATTGCACTCATTCGTTTATTATTCCTTAGGTCGTTCTCCCACAGTCTTTATAAGTGTCATCGGGTCCTTATTTTCGACACACATCGATCGGTATACCTCTCTGGCTAGGCCTGCCTACCACATATACACTTTCCCTCTTCTCCTCTCACCCTTGTTGCCCCTAGCTACCTCTCACACGCTCACAAATGCACACTCTCGTCCCTCTTTTCATCGGTCTCGCACTCACACACTCCTCCCTTCTCTCTGTCTGGTACGCCTCTTGCACCACATCATCCTAGTTGCATCCCTTTATCTCTATCTGTCCATCCGCCCTTATTTTCCTCAAACACATGGATGTGTATACCAATCGATCTCCATCTATACATATAGCTAGGTCAATTATCCCTCATTTTCCACACACATCGATCGATCTACCTCAATAGTTATATCTCGATCTCTCTTTCCCCGACACATCAATTTATCTACCTGTCTAGATAGGCCTGCCATTGACACACATATATCGCCCATCTCATCATCCATGCATGCCTCATGCCCCATCTCTCACCTGCACGCATTCACACACAAGTACGCGTGCGCACACACACACACCTCTCTTATTGATTGCAGTTGTACCCTCTGTTTATCTACTAGCTAGGCCTCTCACACCATCGTCTCCGAGAAGCAACTCCACCAACCCCCTCCAGCACCCTAGCCCAGTCTCTCTCCCAACCATATTCCTCTCTAACACATGTATGTATGCCCATCGATCTCCCTCGATACGTCGCTAGGTCTCTTCTTCTCAACACATGTACCAGTATATTTACCTCTCTAGTTAGCCCCCCTCCCTGACGACACGCACTGATAGACCGAACGTTATAGTCAGTTCCCCCTAGCACACACAAAATGCCCTTTCCCCTCTCACGTTCTAGTAGGCCGCCCATTGTGGGGACCCCGACTTAGAAGTTGAGATCACCGAATGCACGTGTACAGTGATCCTAGAGATCAATGCTCACTGAACACACAGAAGCTGAATAACAAGAGTCTTACATCCATACATACCGTCTTATACAAATTAAGGCCATTATGGCCAAGTCTTACATAGATAAAGCCTCAAGGGCTAAATAGCAAATAACTCAAATAGCGGAAGTCTTCGATGATAAGTAGAACCCATGCCATCTGCCTTAACCCTACAGGCATTCTGACTGGGATAGCGTCCTAGTTCGCATGTTCGTCTCCATAGAACTCTTCTTCATATTCCTGTTCCTCCATGCCTGGACAATTAAATAACTAGTGGCAAGCCAATGAGTACTTTGAATGTACTCGCAAGCAACCCATGATGTGGTTCAAGTAACAATGCAATTGTACAACAATGAGCAATCTAGCTACGAGCTAGAATACATATTCTACCATCAAGTATATGCATCAATAAATTCACGTAACCTCGAAGACAGGTTACCGATATCAACATGAATAGGATTCCACTCGACGAGTCAAGTCACCATTTTGACTCATCACACACACATACTTTCACCGATGTAGTAAAATTCTGGACATAGTTTAAGTAGCACCACCCAACTGTCCATGACCGTGGACACGGCTATTCGAATAGTTTTACACTCTGCAGAGGTTGCGCACTTTACCCACAAGATCCGGGAAGCTTTCGTGTCACCCACGATCCCGCAGTACCTCAAGTACTCGGGGTAAGCACCCGGTCATTATCTTTCCTTAGACGACACTAACATAGAGTCCACTCGTTGGTACACGGCCCTCGAGTACAAACAATAGATCGTGGGACTTGCCCTAATTTCAATGTCACGCGTACCCGAAGGGACCAACGGTGTGTCCGGTGCCCTGTAAAATCAGTCATGGTCGTCTATCCAAGCACGACGCCGTCCCGGGAAAGACCTCAAGTCTTCCCGTCACTAGTAATGCGGGCACCATGCTAGTATCGGTCTAAGTAATTAATAATGCCCCGTCCCATAAGGGGTAGAGTGGTTGCACATGTTTGGTTGGGACGATAGTCACACATAAATCTAATCCATCATTTCACCCATGCACAAGATCTTTACCGGCACATCACTTCTTCCTCAAGTGATGACCTAACTCAATATCACCCTCGGGCATTAGGGGCACCCGATGTTTTTTTTGAAAGAATGCAACCACGAAGGTTTCATGGCACACATGCATCACTAAGCATCACTACTAACCATTTGCATTGCATCTAGCACATAGCAAGATCAAGAGTAAAGCATGCATCATGTGGTGGTTTTAAACTAGGTTACCACCGTAACTCTTATCATCATGCATTTGGAAACAAACGGGTTCCGAAGAACACAAGTGTATCATGGTCAAAGGGCTGCTTGCCTGGATTGGCTTGGTCTTCAAAGTCTTCAAATCCTTCCCCACCTTCTTCTTCAGCAACCTCGTCAAATACGGTATCTAATCGTCGCAAAATAACAACGGGAAAATAAGACCACAATAAAAACAGAAAAATCAAAGTGCTCAGAAAAATGTCAACCTATTTTTGTTAAATACTAGAGAGAAAACTAAGATGGCAAAAATTCTTAGTTGGAGTTTTGGAGTGGCAGAATGGAGTCTAAGAATATTTGAACATAAGTTTTAATGTTCAAATATGAATTTAAATTTGAACAGAACAGAAAAGGTTCATGGATATGTGTGAAAGTGATACCATTAAATAGGTTGGAATTTTACAAGATTTTAGGAGTTGGAATTAATTCATTCGGACATATATTTAATTCTGTGAAAATATTTGAAATAATCACAGAAAAGAACAAAGAGAAAAGGCCTTGTGCCACTGGGCCAGAACGACCACAGTGCACGACCCAGGGCGAATAGCCCACCGCACAGGCGCGAGCGCGCGCGCGTCAGGGTTTTCAAACCTGACGGGCGGGGCCCGGCGGTCAGTGACAGAGAGGGGAGCGAGAGGGAGGTGAGGATGACAGGCGGGGCCCGCCTGTCATCTTCAACCTTGCGGCCAGAGTGTAATGCCAAGGATGGGACTATACCTCCTACGTGTCGAGGCACGACTTAAAGGTATAAGCCCATTCTGGAATGATCTCAAGTTTGATATCTTTGCACGACTCATGTAAAATAGGGATGAAATTGCAAAAGAATAGTTGTCTTACACTCGCCACTTCACACAATACATTACATAAGCAAAACATCATTCAAAACATCACAACCCGACTACGGGCGAAGATCCAAAAGAAAGATACCAAAAACATAAAGCCACAGGTCTGAATCGCCCCTAGTAGAAACCACTACTGATCGTCGAAAACGTCAGAAGCATACGGCCACTCTCTTCATCGAGCTTCCAGTGAAGTACTTGAACCAGCTCCTGCATCAATCTCGGCAGAACCTGCATCTGGTGTTGTAGTATCTGTGAGCCACGAGGACTCAGCAATCCCATAACCATGGGTATCAAGACTAGCAAAGCTTTATGGGTAGGAAGAGGTAAAGTGGTGAGGTTGCAGCAGCGGCTAAGCATAAAATGGTGGCTATGTTACGAGTACAAGAATAAGATGAGCATCTACGCAAACGGTCGCAACTAGTAGTGATCGCTAAAGATCCTGAACCTACCTACGAGTCAAACATAACCCCACCGTGTTCTCTTCTCAAAGTGAAAAGAGACAGTCACGGTTACTCACACAGTTGTGTGTTTTACTTCGGATCCTCTGTCAAGTTTTCTACAACCGGACATTAACAAATTCCAATCTGCCACATAACCGCGGGCACGGTTTTCGAAAGATCATAACCCTGCAGGGGTGTCCCAACTTAGCCCATTACAAGCTCTCACGATTAGCTGAAGTGATAAATATAATATCATCACCCCTTATCTTAGGGAAATCCGATCAGGCTCGGCATCCCAGTGCACAAGACATTTCGTCAATGGTAAAACAAGTCCAGCAAGACCTCCCGGCGTGCCGACACTCTGATAGTAGCCGCGCGTATCTCGTCTCAGGCCACAACCGGATGGGCGATCCTACAGGTAAAACCAAACCTCGAGTTTCCCCGTGGTGGCCCCGCATAACCCCCGTTTGGGACCAACACCATCAGCACTGGCCCCCCCTGCTATGTAGAATTAAGAACCCGGGGACATGACCCCCTATGCAATTAATTAATTATTTAAGTTGTTATTATGAGCAAATTAAAACCAATGTTGGGCCTTGCCGGAGGAGTTTTATTCAAAGACGAACTGTCAAGGGGTCCCCATCCACCCATCGTGTAAGGAACGCAAAATCAAGGAACATAATGCCGGTTTATCAGCGCCTAAGGTGGCATGAGTGGAACAAAACACCGAGCAAAAGGCCAAGCCTTCCACCCATGCCCAGTATATAGGTGTGTTAAGAATATATATAACATATTGTGATATTCCAACAACAAGTTCCCTCCTGGAACGATCTTCATCTTCACCTGCAACTAACAACGCTATAAGAGGGGCTGAGCAAGCGGGTAACATAGCCAAACAGTGGTTTTGCTAGGAAGGTTTCAAAGGTTAGAGGTTTCATGGCAACAAGGAGAGGCTGACATAAAAGATGGGTAGCGCGACATGTAACGATAGCATTGAGACAACTAAGCATGGCAATGGTAGTAAAGGTATCCAAGGGTATGATCATCTTGCCTGAGATTCCGCAAGGAGGAAGAACGGTTCCATGAAGTAGTCGAACAGAAACTCACAACTCCGGAACGAACCCGAAGCTAACGAGGGAAGCAAACCGGAAAGAAAACAAACAACACGGTAAACACACATATCATAACCATGGCATGATGCACAAACAAGTATGATGCATGTCCGGTTTAAATATGCATGGCATGGCAAAGTGCACAAACAACACTACAAGTTAAGTGGAGCTCAATATGCAACGAGTTGCATATTGACGAAACACCACATTTTATTTATTTAGTTGACTCTCGTTTATTTACAAGACAAGGTTAAATGTTTGTTAACATGGCAAGAGGTGAAGCAAAAACAAACTAGCTATTTAGTCATTTAAATGAGGCCGGATATAACAACAACAATTCCGGAAAAATCCCCATGTGCATGTTTAGTAATTTTAAGCAAACAACAATTCACACATTTTAATGTTGTTAACATGATGCGGATGACATGATCAAGTTTATGCAATTTTTATTAAAAGTGAACATGAAGAGATAAGGAGTATATGTCACCGTGGTGGAAGGAAAAAGGTGACACGGCGACGATCCGAAAATGATGCAACGGCAACATCTCGGTTCCAGTAACTCGTTGAGAGACCGGTGCAAAAACAAAGGTGGAGTGAGCGAGCGGAACAAGATGAAAGGTGGGGTGATCCCGTCACCGGGTTCCCACGAGTCGGCGACGAGGCAACCGAGGAGCAATACAAAAGGCGAATCGGCACGATGCACACAAGGGAAACATCTCATACAACCACAAGCATTCGTCCACGGGTCATCGTCTCGGGGTTATACCTTCGAAGCGTTCGTTTCGGGGCGGCTCGAGATCGTAGAGGAAGTAGTCGTTTCGTTTCCGAAGAGGTACTTGTCGCGGCATCGGACGTCTTTGGGGCGACGGTTGGTGTACTCTTGTCGGAGAGGGACTTGGCGCAAGCACATCGACGGTAGTTGTACACGGGGAGTCGTAGTCGTCGTTGACGTAGGGGTACACGTTTGTAGGTGTTCGAGTCGTCGTAGAGGTACTTGACGGATCCATAGCGACAGTAGTTGTACACAGGTTGTCGGACCGGTCTCGGTGTTGACGTACACATCGTCGAGGTACTTGTCGCCATCCGGTTGTGTAGTCGCACTAGGTATCCGCGCGGTACTTGGCGATCCAACATGGAGCAGCACCAACAAGGTCTCGTTCCAACAAAGGATACTCGACGATGCAGGCCCATCGTTGGCCACTGTAAACGGAGCCAGGACGGCAGCGGAAGTGCAAGAGGCGGAGCAAGGCGCCCGGTGGAGGAAGCTGGCGGCGGCCCGGGCAGAGGCTTGGGTGGAGCTTGATGATGAGGTGACCACGGTCACCAGCGCGCGAGGACAGAGAGGTTGCAGACCGGCGGCGGGGTCAAAGTGGCCGGTGCGCAGGAGGCTGCTCAGAGCGGCGCCGACGTTGTCGGGCCTGCAGGACCGCGGACGGAGCAGAGGCGGCGGGCGCTGTGGCGCACGAAGGCGGGGTGGCGATGGAGGTGGCTGGCCGCGACGGGGACGCGGGATCCGGCCGGTGGAGGAGAGGAGGGCGCGGGCGCGCGGCGCTGGAGAGGAGGGGCGCGGGCGCTTCGGTGTCGTGGTGGCCGGCGGCGGCGTGCTGCGTCGTCGACGGGGACCTGTGGCCGGCGGGGTGATGTGCTGGGGAGCGAGAGGGAGAGGGAGATCGAGAGGAAGAGGGAGCATGGGGTCGATGCGAGATGGGATCGGGGCAGAGGGGGTGAGGGTGCGGCGCACTGGAGGACGAGGGGAGAGCTGCGAGAGGTGAGGTTGGGCTTAGGGTTGGGGAGGAAACGCAGATGGGCCTAGCAGGCCGGCTGGGCTGCTGGGATGGATGGCCGCGGTGGCCTCTGGCCTGCAAGGCTAAGCTGCGGCTGCTCTTCTTCTTTTATTAAAACGAAGCAGAACAAAAATAAAAGAAGGGGAAAGAAAAAGGATAGGGGAAAAATTTAGGCAAGAGGTTATTTTTTCCTGGACTCGCAAAATGTCCACGGTCCACGAAAATAGGAGAGGCAAGAAAAGAGAAAGAGAAGGCATGGGGAAAAATTATGCAAGTGTGTTTGGGTTACTTCCAACAAATGGAATAATTTAATAATAGCTCCATAATACTAGGATGATATGTTATAAAGAGAAGTCATCCTTCCCTCGATTTAAATGGACCGAAGGTCCACACAATTTATTTAGTTGAGATGCAGCATTAAAGTCATGATGGCATGATGACATGATGCAAAGCAAAATAAAATAACACAAGCACAAAGAAACACACGGGAGAACCCCGGAACATCTGGAATCTCTGGAATCTTCTGGGACGTCGGTCTTCGGGCGTCACAACTCTCCCACACTAACAGAGGATCTCGACCCGAGATCCTAGAGATGGCACCGGGTAAAAACGGAAGAGGAATAGGTAAAACAAAGTTGCTTCTTTGACAAACGAGTGAAACCACAAGCCTTGAGAGGTTGAACAAATTGAAGGAAAGAATACAACAGAGATGAACGAAGATGAAAACACTCCGTTAGAGAAGAGGAACAAGGAACATTATGAGAACCTTGTAGGTTGAACGACGTGAAACAAGAGCTTACGAACCAAAATAATATGAAACTGCAACGGTATAGCCAAGGAATAATAATGACAGAATTTGGACAACACTCCGTCTGAAAATCAAAGGAATTAACAAGAGTTTGAGGAGAAGGGGTGATACTTGATGAAATCAACAGCATACTGCCTCCGAAACAATTGAAAGAATGGCACAAGGGGTAAGAAGGATTCAGACAGCACTCCGGTAAAAAGATAGGCAAAACTTGATAAGATGAGAGAACTAGAATGGAGGACACAACACTCCGGTTACAAGATAAACAAGGGAAAGAACATGATCTCGATAAAATGAGATGATGGTTTGGAGAGAGCAACATCACAACGCCTCCGGAACGAAGAATAGATGCTAGATCGTTGGGAAGAAAAGAACGGAGAAGAAAATGACAACTTCTCCCACGAATGAATATGAAAAAATCATCCTTACGAAGAAGGGTTGAACGGAGTTGTTGAAAATAATCAACAACAAAAAGAATAAGCTCGTTGTGGGCTTATGGAAAACATCTCAAAATTATGAGGTGAAATTCTGCCACTGACGAAAACATTTGATTGGATTGAGATCAACAAGGAGACGAAAAACTTATTTCACCGGAATGATAAATGAAGAACTTGGGTCATTACAAGCACCATAATTAGCAACAATTCTCAAGGAAAGCTTTTAGGTGAATTATAACCCAAGATAACTCCAACGAATAATTAAAGGGTTGAAAAGATCTCCTGAACAAGGAAAATGATGGTTTTAAATATCTCATTCTTGAAACTCGTGAATCATAATTCATGAAGGAATTGTCAAGAATGACATAACACCACCTCAACAGATAAGGGAGCAAGAATTGCACTTGGAAAGCATGATGAAGAATGCTTGAGCTCCAACAAGAATCTTGATGAAGACTTCGGGGATGAATTAAACCATGAAGAACCACCAAGAGAACTCAGCGGACAAAAGGATGAGAAGTGCAGGATGAAAAGATTAAGATTTGAGCCTCGCAATGATTAGACGGAGCTTCACGACGAGATAATTAATATAGCTTGGACCTTCGGAAAAGAAGGATGGATCATTTCGAACCCAGAGTTTATTCCTCATGAACAAATTTCAGAAGAAGGAATTAATAACCTTGAGGAAAACAAGAATAAGAATTATGTCATGCTTATCCTTCACCAATTTAAATTGATGACAACCAAAGGATTTGGCATACTACTTATTCTCGTTGGAAAGAATTAAAGAGAGGTCTCGCACAAACTTGAGAAAGTATTCAACGAATCACCGGTAGGATTGTGAAAAGAACAAATGAATTAAAACGATAACAACGGAAGGGTAATCTTGAAAGAACCACCGTAAAAATATGGAGACGAACGAAGAGACATCAATGAAGAATATTTGGAGGACGAAGTTGAAAACTGAGAATGAAGAAATCTTCTGAAATGATGGCCTTCAGAGGATCACAATGGAAAGAATTCATGAAATGCTTCGGACGGGTATAAAAAGAATTCCTCACAATCGGAACAAGAATGAGGATGGCATGAAGCTAGAACCACAAATCTTGGAAGAACGGATAAGGATTCAAGAGGAACTCGTCTTCGAGTCTTCAAAATCTGAGAAGACGATGAGATACACCACCATGAATTGTATAGGCCCTCCGTAATGAAGAATTAAAAAGGTTGAACCAATGATGAAAAAGAATTTGAAAGCGATCTTGGAGAAGGCATGTGACTGATGGAATCATTCTTACGTCACACTTTGAAAAGAATTTGAGTATAACTCCAGAAAAAATTAGAAGAGTCAGGTAAGATCCTGGGAAAAGACCTGTGGGTTAGGGCCCACTCAAAAGAAATCACCGTTGAAAAAGATTGCTTAAGAGATATTGCACCGGTTGAATTAAATGGCTTGAATAAGATAGCAATCCTCAAAATAGCTTGAACGGATTAAGAATGGAAACACGAATCTTCTGAGATACCTTGTACACACCGGATATGGATAGGAGAGTTGAATGAATAAGAGAGCCTTCGGATAATAATTTCAACATGGGAAAACATGTGAAACAACAAGGAAGAGATATGATCATGACCGAAGCTTGAATGTATACCACAGGAGAAGAAACGAGAACAAAGAATGAAAAACTTGAAGCTCTTGAGCATCTTCCTGAGAATCACCGGATAAGAACATTGAAGGAAAAGAATGAAGAAATATCACATGAATAAAATGGATACTTGATTAAGAATTCTGGCTCCGAGAAAAGAAGGGTGGGAGGGTGGGGAAAACAAAGACAACTTGGGATGAGTGAAACAGACCCGTTGAGAGAAGATTGAGAGATGATCTTGCAAAATATGAAGAGAACGGATTAACTTGAAGAGGAGCACGCCGGTTGAAAAGAATTTAACATAGCAATCTTGATGATCAAGAAGGACTAGCACTCCCATAGAAATATGAGAACACCGATTAGGAAAAGTATGGAATCGACATTTGACATCGAAGCAACTCGAATACCAGAATCAAAACGAAAACAAAGGATAGATATGTTGCAACATAATCTTCACAATATCATTCGAGCAGAGAATTGAACGAATGAATTCCGTAGGTACATCAACTTGTCGAGAAGCCACTTGGGAGAACAAAATGTAAATAAAAGCAACAAGGAGCGGATAGAACAAATACAAGATAGAAACTTCGTTCGACATATTCGTGCTGAAAGCTCATGGAACGTGTTACAAAAGGGTTTTGCAATCCCCGGATCAGCATAGCCAAGGACCCTTTAAGATGCAACTCCTGATCGGAACAAACGCCCATAAAACCACTTCAGTCAATGTAGAACCCCGAACTTCATATCATGCATTCGTTGGAAGAATGCCTACGAACTACTGGATGAACCCCCCCCCCCCTATTAATTTCCGAAAGTTTCCAGTTATGCAATCAGGTGTTGGGGATACAGGGGAAGCATCGCGCACTCAACTCTAATCCTACATCCAGCTGTATCCATCCTTCAACACATAACCAGTTGTTTCCGGAAACCGTTTACCTCGGACCTTCGAAACGCATCTACTATACAAGCTATGGCAATACTCCCAAACTACCTCTCCAGTACTGGGTGATGTCGGGGTTATCTTGCCACTAACCGCATAGGAGAGTTTTCGATGTCGGCCGTCTTAAGTATTCGAGAACTGATGCGATATATTTGTGACGACAACACCTCGGAGCTCAACTCCCCGGGACACTGCCACAACCCCTAATGACAGGAGGCATCGAGAACAATGTTCTCGTCACAAAGACATCGGAACAATCCAAACAATACTCGCGTGATCCTAAAATTTTTTTTGGTGCATTTTGAGAGTAGAAGAGACAAGAGTAATCGTCAGGAGTCCTCACCAGAGTGAAAAGAGATGAGGAGCAACAGAAATCCTACTCTTCGATATATATATATAGGACTCAAAACAATTTCAAGTGTGTGCCTAGACTCAACCGTCAACGATTCGATCAATCAGTGGGGGCTTCTAGGTCGGAGAAGGCTCTGAATACCAACTTGTAATGCCCTGGATGGGACTATACCTCCTACGTGTCAAGGCACGACTTAAAGGTATAAGCCAATTCTGGAATGATCTCAAGTTTGGTATCTTTGCACGACTCATGTAAAATAGGGATGAAATTGCAAAAGAATAGTTGGCTTACACTCGCCACTTCACACAATACATTACATAAGCAAAACATCATTCAAAACATCACAACCCGACTACGGGCGCAGATCCAAAAGAAAGATACCAAAAACATAAAGCCACAGGTCTGAATCGCCCCTAGTAGAAACCACTACTGATCGTCGAAAACGTCACAAGCATACGGCCACTCTCTTCATCGAGCTCCCAGTGAAGTACTTGAACCAGCTCCTGCATCAATCTCGGCAGAACCTGCATCTGGTGTTTTAGTATCTGTGAGCCACGAGGACTCAGCAATCCCATAACCATGGGTATCAAGACTAGATAAGCTTTATGGGTAGGAAGAGGTAAAGTAGTGAGGTTGCAGCAGCGGCTAAGCATAAAATGGTGGCTATGTTACGAGTACAAGAATAAGATGAGCATCTACGCAAACGGTCGCAACTAGTAGTGATCGCTAAAGATCCTGAACCTACCTACGAGTCAAACATAACCCCACCGTGTTCTCTTCTCAAAGTGAAAAGAGACAGTCACGGTTACTCACACAGTTGTGTGTTTTACTTCGGATCCTCTGTCAAGTTTTCTACAACCGGACATTAACAAATTCCAATCTGCCACATAACCGCGGGCACGGCTTTCGAAAGATCATAACCCTGCAGGGGTGTCCCAACTTAGCCCATCACAAGCTCTCACGACTAGCTGAAGTGATAAATATAATATCATCACCCCTTATCTTAGGGAAATCCGATCAGGCTCGGCATCCCGGTGCACAAGACATTTCGTCAATGGTAAAACAAGTCCAGCAAGACCTCCCGGCGTGCCGACACTCTGATAGTAGCCGGGCGTATCTCGTCTCAGGCCACAACCGGATGGGCGATCCTACAGGTAAAACCAAACCTCGAGTTTCCCGGTGGTGGCCCCGCATAACCCCCGTTTGGGACCAACACCATCAGCACTGGCCCCCCTGCTATGTAGAATTAAGAACCCGGGACATGACCCCCTATGCAATTAATTAATTATTTAAGTTGTTATTATGTGCAAATTAAAACCAATGTCGGGCCTTGCTGGAGGAGTTTTATTCAAAGACGAACTGTCAAGGGGTCCCCATCCACCCATCGTGTAAGGAACGCAAAATCAAGGAACATAATGCTGGTTTATCGGCGCCTAAGGTGGCATGAGTAGAACAAAACACCGAGCAAAAGGCCAAGCCTTCCACCCATGCCCAGTATATAGGTGTGTTAAGAATATATATAACATATTGTGATATTCCAACAACAAGTTCCCTCCTGGAACGATCTTCATCTTCACCTGCAACTAACAACGCTATAAGAGGGGCTGAGCAAGCGGGTAACATAGCCAAACATTGGTTTTGCTAGGAAGGTTTCAAAGGTTAGAGGTTTCATGGCAACAAGGAGAGGCTGACATAAAAGATGGGTAGCGCGACATGTAACGATAGCATCGAGACAACTAAGCATGGCAATGGTAGTAAAGGTATCCAAGGGTATGATCATCTTGCCTGAGATTCCGCAAGGAGGAAGAACGGTTCCATGAAGTAGTCGAACAGAAACTCACAACTCCGGAACGAACCCGAAGCTAACGAGGGAAGCAAACCGGAAAGAAAACAAACAACACGGTAAACACACATATCATAACCATGGCATGATGCACAAACAAGTATGATGCATGTCCGGTTTAAATATGCATGGCATGGCAAAGTGCACAAACAACACTACAAGTTAAGTGGAGCTCAATATGCAACGAGTTGCATATTGACGAAACACCACATTTTATTTATTTAGTTGACTCTCGTTTATTTACAGGACAAGGTTAAATGTTTGTTAAAATGGCAAGAGGTGAAGCAAAAACAAACTACCTATTTAGTCATTTAATTGAGGCCGGAAATGACAACAACAATTCCGGAAAAATCCCCATGTGCATGTTTAGTAATTTTAAGCAAACAACAATTCACACATTTTAATGTTGTTAACATGATGCGGATGACATGATCAAGTTTATGCAATTTTTATTAAAAGTGAACATGAAGAGATAAGGAGTATATGTCACCGTGGTGGAAGGAAAAAGGTGCCACGGCGACGATCCGAAAATGATGCAACGGCAACATCTCGGTTCCGGTAACTCGTTGAGAGACCGGTGCAAAAGCAAAGGTGGAGTGAGCGAGCGGAACAAGATGAAAGGTGGGGTGATCCCGTCACCGAGTTCCCACGAGTCGGCGATGAGGCAACCGAGGAGCTAGACAAAAGACGAATCGGCACGATGCACACAAGGGAAACATCTCATACAACCACAAGCATTCGTCCACGGGTCATCGTCTCGGGGTTATACCTTCGAAGCGTTCGTTTCGGGGCGGCTCGAGATCGTAGAGGAAGTAGTCGTTCCGTTTCTGAAGAGGTACTTGTCGCGGCATCGGACGTCTTTGGGGCGACGGTAGGTGTACACTTGTCGGAGAGGGACTTGGCGCAAGCACGTCGATGGTAGTTGTACATGGGGAGTCTTAGTCGTCGTTGACGTAGGGGTACACGTTTGTAGGTGTTCGAGTCGTCGTAGAGGTACTTGACGGATCCATAGCGACAGTAGTTGTACACAGGTTGTCGGACCGGTCTCGGTGTTGACGTACACATCGTCGAGGTACTTGTCGCCATCCGGTTGTGTAGTCGCACTAGGCATCCGCGCGGTACTTGGCGATCCAACATGGAGCAGCACCAACAAGGTCTCGTTCCAACAAAGGATACTCGGCGATGCAGGCCCATCGTTAGCCACTGTGAGCCAGGACGGCAGCGGAAGTGCAAGAGGCGGAGCAAGGCGCCCGGTGGAGGAAGCTGGCGGCGGCCCGGGTAGAGGCTTGGGCGGAGCTTGATGATGAGGTGACCACGGTCACCAGCGCGCGAGGACAGAGAGGTTGCAGACCGGCGGCGGGGTCAAAGTGGCCGGTGCGCTGGAGGCTGCTCAGAGCGGCGCCGGCGCTGTCGGGCCTGCACGCGACCGCGGACGGAGCAGAGGCGGCGGGCGCTGTGGCGCACGAAGGCGGGGTGGCGATGGAGGTGGCTGGCCGCGGCGGGGACGCGGGATCCGGCCGGTGGAGGAGAGGAGGGCGCGGGCGCGCGGCGCTGGAGAGGAGGGGCGCGGCCGCTTCGGTGTCGTGGTGGCCTGCGGCGGCGTGCTGCGTCGTCGACGGGGACCTGCGGCCGGCGGGGTGATGTGCTGGGGAGCGAGAGGGAGAGGGAGATCGAGAGGAAGAGGGAGCACGGGGTCGATGCGAGATGGGATCGGGGCAGAGGGCGCGAGGGTGCGGCGCACTGGAGGACGAGGGGAGAGCTGCGAGAGGTGAGGTTGGGCTTAGGGTTGGGGAGGAAACACAGATGAGCCTAGCAGGCCGGCTGGGCTGCTGGGATGGATGGCTGCGGTGGCCTCTGGCCTGCAAGGCTAAGCTGCGGCTGCTCTTCTTCTTTTATTAAAACGAAGCAGAACAAAAATAAAAGAAGGGGAAAGAAAAAGGTTAGGGGAAGAATTTAGGCAATAGGTTATTTTTTCCTGGACTCGCAAAATGTCCACGGTCCACGAAAATAGGAGAGGCAAGAAAAGAGAAAGAGAAGACATGGGAAAAAATTATGCAAGTGTGTTTGGGTTACTTCCAACAAATGGAATAATTTAATAATAGCTCCATAATACTAGGAGGATATGTTATAAAGAGAAGTCATCCTTCCCTCGATTTAAATGGACCGAAGGTCCACACAATTTATTTAGTTGAGATGCAGAATTAAAGTCATGATGGCATGATGACATGATGCCAAGCAAAATAAATAACACAAGCACAAAGAAACACACGGGAGAACCCCGTAACATCTGGAATCTCTGGAATCTTCTGGGACGTCGGTCTTCGGGCGTCACACAGAGAGACGGCGAGCTCACCGACGGTGATACGGTGCACGGCGAGGCAAGCTGCGGGCAGGAACGGGTTCAGCGGAGAGTCGCCGTTCCAGTGGTGGTGGTGCGGCTCGCCGGAGGGGCCTGGTTCGCCAGCGGCGAGGACTTGCGGCGGAGGAGCATCGGGAGGTTCCTGGCTGGCTCGCTCCGGGCTGCAATAGGAGTGGGAGAAGGAGGGGAACGGGTCAGTGAGGTCCGGTGGCTCCAGATCGAGCAAAAGTTTGGGCGGAGGGAGGCTATACCGCGAGATCTCCGGTCGCCCGAGGCGGCGGAGCTCCGGTCGATCTCGAGCACAGAGGCTCTCTGAGGGCGATTGGGTGGTGCTGGTGTGCTTCTGGGGGTGTGGGGAGGAGATGGGTGTTGTTGAAGAGGCTCGGGGCATGCTTATATAGCCGTGCCCCGGTCCACCGTGGACTCATGCGCCGGCGAGGTCGCGGGCAAGGCCAGAGGCCGTGCAGGCGCTTGCGTTCAAGTCAGGGACGTCTGTGGATGAGGTCTACGCCTAGTTGAGGGAAGAGGAGGAGCGGGGAATGCTCCAGAGGGCGCGTGCGTGTGAGGCTGACGAGTGGAGCTTGCGGGCGGCCGGCGCGCGTGCGAGGGCGGCCACTGGAGGGAGGAGGAGGAGGGGGACATCGCCGGGGAGAGTCGCGGACGTCGAGGTGCATCGAATGGCGCGAGGGGGGAGCACCAGGTGGTCGGGGGCGAGGGATTGGGCGAAGCTACAGTGCGGGTGCGCACTGTAGCGCGCTCTGGAGCGTGCTTATCGCGTGCCATGGCATGCCATTGGCTCACTGGGCGTGTCCTCCGTGTCTGGGGGGGTCCAGCACAAAGTAAACAACTCAGACGTGGCCTTGGATGCTCTGGATGATCAGTGAGAGAGGAGAGAAGCTGGTAAATGGGTAGAATTTGGCTGCCCAGCAAGGTAACTTAGGGTTTTCACCCCTCAATCATGGAGCTGTGGACATGGGGGAGTTACTCGAGGTAGAATGTAACTAGGTGAAGCTGTGGTAGAAAGTTGAAGCCAAAGTAAATAATAAAAGAGGTCAAGATGATGGTTTTGGTAAAATTGCAGAAGGTGTTTGATCATGTTTTGGACAAACAAATGATCTCTACTAGCCATGGCACTTAACAGGATTGAATGTCATATGGAAATAGGGTGTTTCACCAAATTTGGGCTTGTTTGAAGAAACTAGCCAATGTAACTTTGGTGAACCCTAGAAATCAACAGAAATGGCTTCATCAAGTTTAAGTCAAGCTAATCATCTCCCTTTAATGCACCACTTGGTGCAGTTTCATTATTTGGGGTATTGATCATGCCCACAAAGTTTGAAGCTCCAGGTAAAAAGTTGGTAATGTAAAGTTGTTCAAATTTGAATTTGAACAGAAATGGTTTTGGGGTAATCTGATCAAGTTACCCTACTCCAAAGCTTGTGCCATTTGGTCTAGATGCCTTATTAGGCCATTCTAGCATGTGCACCAAGTTTGAGGGAATTTGGAGAAGTTTGTCAATGTAAAGTTGCTCAAACTTCAGATATGTACAGAATGGTTTTGAAGGGTTTTGATGATGTTATCTTGCTTCCCAAGGCATGGGGCTTGGCAAGATCATCAAATATGTCAAACATGACATGATAGAATTTCTCTGGAATTTTTAGAGAATATTTCCTTTGTAAATATTTCAAAAGCTTGAAATATCCAGAAAGGGTTTTAGAGGGATTAGCCCATTATTTTGAACATGACCAAGTGTTGAAACTCTTATATATGGACAATATATGTCCTATGAGTCTCCCTGAATTTTGGCAAATATTTTTGAAATACTTAAATAATTTTTCCCTATTAAAGACCATTTCTGGCCTTAAGAAAAAGCTTTTAAATAAAATAGGAAAATAACTTTTAAAATTATACTTTTGTGGTTTCTGGGAGTCCTATGACTACTAGGTCTCAAATATACTTTTTGAAATAATTTTCTCACCCTAAATCAAGCACTTGCAGTGCAAACCTCAATTCAGGGGTTTTTGGAATATTAAATTTTGAAAAATACATTTTGGGCACATTAATTTTATAAGAAAACACTATACTGCTATATTCACTTGGTATGATCATTGGGCAGAAGCTTTGGGTCTGGAGATGAATTCTACAAGAGGTGATAGTTGACTTTAATGAGCACATGAAAGACACATGAAGAAAAACTCAATTCCAAATAAAAGCCAATTGATGCCAAAAAAAATTGCTAGTCCAAATTTTCATGCTTCATTGATGCAAATGACATGTTACAAAATGCAGGGTGTGACACCCATCCTATATCTTTGACGCGCGCACACGCAATTTCGCAGCCTCTCTTTATCAATCTCGCACCCATACACTCCATGCCCCTCTTCGTTTCTATCGACACCACATGTCGATGATCCCTCCCCTATCTTCTCATGGATCACATCATGTGTATGATATACTCCTATTTAGCCAGGCCTCAGTTTAACACACATTGCGTATGTTCCATTTTTTTGGTTTGAGATATCATCAGCACAGATTCCCTATCTGTGTGTCCTGCACAAAAATACACCCACGACAACCGCATAAAACACACTCATGAACGCACACACCATCTTTCTCACAAATCCCCACATAGGTGGGGTACGTGCAGGAAGAGAAGAGGTGCACGGAGTGATACACGTACTTCCGTCTCTGGCCCGACCACACCCCCACGGGTACACCGTGGAGCTCATTTCTGTATGCAAAAGGCAGCCCACGTTATGAAAATGACGCCTGTAGTGCTTGTCCACTTGATGGAGGTTCGTGTACCACGCGTGGACAGAAGAAAGTGCGACACATTTTATTTAGCAAACGGCTGCACTATACATAATATAGGCATGATCCGACGCTCTGCCTGCTGGGGGTGGTCTCTTCACAGTTCACACTCTCTCACACAAAATGACGGTGGACACTCTCTCTCTCTCTCACCACTGGTCCCTGATCCGACCGGATCCCGTTCGCTGGCAGACAGGGAGGATATGCAGCGTTGCTCTGTTCGCTGGTGCCGACGTAGGAAACCCACTGATGACCGGCGTGATAGGGCCTTCGCCCCTTGCTCGCTGCCGCATCATATCCCGCCCGGCGCCGCCCTCCGCGTTACACTCCGACGACCCTTAGGTACAGCTTCCTCTGAAACCGGCCTTGCTCCACTGCCCAACTTCCCACGTCGCTGCTTGTGGATCTTCCACAGTTCTTTTCCTAAAACGTAGCTCGGCCGGCGTACTTTCCATGTTGCTATCTCCTCCTCACACCGTTTTAGGTAAAGAACCGTGATGCTATCTTCCCTTAGGCCAAGAAATATGCTTCTTTTTTGTCGTTGTATGTGTCATCAACTGTCATTGGCCAGTAATTGTTTCCTTTCAAACTATTGTTTGCAAACAGGGTTATCCATTCTACCACGTTGCTATTGGGACCTTTTGGTGAACTGCACAAATCACTTTTTTCTTTTTGAGTGTCTTGTGCAGTTCCACTAAAATGTTACACGAGCAACATCTCTACATTTCAGTGTGACTGCACAAAGGGAGATCGGTTTTGCTATCCTCATTCAACTATGAGCCTAATCTTCTCCAAGAAGTGGTTAGTTTTATGAGTGATTGCAAAGGTGATTGGCTTCTACTTGTGTGTGTATGTTTCATCAACAACTACTGGTGCCACTATTAATGTTATAACACTTGTTCAATATCTTTGCAAACACGCATGCTCAACTAGCTCGGTTTTAGTGGAACCGCACAAAATGATCGGATGGTCCATGTCCTCCATAGAATCCTTTCTTGGCAAACATTTCTTGTTCAGTTCAACAGAGCTGCGTGAAACTAGCTACCAACCAGTGACACCAGGAAATGGAACCACGCCTATGGATATCATCCTTCCATTTTTCATTTTTCTTTATTTGTACACATTCTCACAACTTTGTATTCAGCTGTGATGTAAATATGACATGCGAATCATTGAGATGCATTAGCATGCATGTTAGTTTCCTTCGTATTTGGTGGAACGTTGTAACGGGACAACTTTGGAGGCAACATGACATATGTAACCAAGTTGAAAGCTTCATAGCATTACAACAAAATTTCATTATGCTGGAAAATTATGTGTACATATAAACATATCCCGGGAGCTTGATAGGAATGCCACAAATCCTTTAGACATCATTTCTCCCACATGTGGGACATCTAGACTCCGGGTCCACGTGACCGCTGGCGAGATTCACCCCGCTCGTTGCGCTATAGTAATAATGCCTAATGAGGAGTCAAATCAGAGAGACCCACCTTTCCCGCGGTATACTACTCCCTCCGTCTTGGTGAATAAGTCATTGTGCACCGCAACCAAGGCAGAGGAAAAAATGAGAGAATTTAATGTTTATTTGCATATTAATAGCATTGCATGTAATGAACTGACCACTGCATGTCGAGTTTGGTAGTCTCAAGTCATTGAAAGCACACATGCCTCACATCTCTTATTGGTTGATTGCTTTATTAATGTCAAAAAACAATAAATGAGGTGATAGTTAATGCATCATGCCTAAGTGTTTTGGGATTATTTGGTTTTCGTAAGGTGACTTACACACCTAGACGGAGGGAGTAGTAAAAGTTGCTCGGGCGAAACAACCATCATTTCAAGCTTTGTTGTTTCAAGCTTCGGGCGTTAATTATGAGTAAAAGTTGCTCGTGTGATGCACTCTAATTCTAGTGTCATTTCAAGCTTCGGGCGTTAATTATGCCATGAAGGTTCCTCTTGGTCAATGTGATATGTATAGAATTTCACGAACGGAGGGAGTAGGGCACATGCTAACTTCACTGGGCTGACGTGTTTCACACTCCTCCATCGTAAGAGTGGAGACAATAGCTTTCATCAAAAATAAAAAATGAATAGTACTACTGCAAAAGAGCAATGGCACTATCCCGCCCGGCTTCCTTGCTCGTCCTCAATATCTGAAAGAATACTTTCATGCGCTGACATGTGGGACGTCGACCATCCTGGTCCACTTGCCTTGACACTAGAATTAGAGTGCATCACACGGAACTACAGGGGAGACTCACCCCGGTCGTAGCGCCGTAGTAATAATGAGTAATGAGCCGTCAAATCACAGGCCCAACATTTCCCACTGCAAGTTGCTCGGACGAAGGAACCATCATGACTTCATTGAATCCGCTTCTTCAAGAAAACTACTGTACCAGCAATGCTGCTACCACACACGAAGACTGCATGACACTGTAGCACATCATATCACGTAGATCCACTAGGCCAAACAAGCCCGCCTAACGCGTGGGAAAGCCCCGCCCTCGTCATTTTGTTCTGGATTTGTATCGATGGATCACACGAAAAAGGGAAAGAACATAGTAGAAAATGTTACACTTTGCAAGTTTAAAAGGAAAAGGCGGCACACTTAAAGCATGTCTGTCGCGTTCGCGTCGCACCCGCCATAGTCGGTCTGGCACACCGCTCACAAAAGGGGACACACGTTGCAATCGTCCGCCGAGAGTCGGCCAAGGAAAAGGAAACGGGGAGGGAGAAGAGATTGGCCGACCAATGCGCAAGGACTCCAAGAAATATAAGTCACCTTAGAAAACCAAATAGTCCCAAAATACTTAGGCGTGATGCATTAACTCTCACCTGGTTTATTCTTTTTAGACATGAATAAAGCAATTAACCAATAAGAGATGTGGGGCATGTGTGCTTTCAATGACTTGAGAGTAGCAAACACGACATGTATGGATGAAGGGAGTATTGCTCAATGCATGCATGCATAAGGAGAACTATAGTAAACAGGAATGTTTTACATGTGTGTTCAAAAAAAGAAGAACGTTTTACATGCATTGGTTAATTACATCTTAATCATGGCACTTAACAGTTTAATGTACGGAACAAGAACGGTTGACGGGATTAGCAGAAAAGCAAAGCGCCTTTTTAGCGGGGATTTGCGTCATTCTATGGAGGTGCAAAACCAAGTGTCACTACTACACTACACCAACCAAGTTCAAAACGAGAAAAAAGACCCACTCACCGCACGAGCTGCTGGATCGCATCGCCGCCTTGGGGCTTTCATCGTCAGATGATCAGATCGGACCTAAATCCGGTCAGGAAATCAATTCCACTCCGACCACTCACATGGTGGCGGCAATCGAGGACCGAGCCGAAAATACATCAACTCTCAAAAAGGGAGACTGGCGCTATTCAGATCAACGAACCCATCGAGCCGAAGACGCCTCTGACAGGTGGTGCTCTGTGCCCTTCGAGCTCTGGGACAGACGTTGGGCCCACGAAATATTCAGACCCTGCCAAGC
This sequence comes from Secale cereale, assembly GCA_902687465.1. Classification (NCBI taxonomy): domain Eukaryota; kingdom Viridiplantae; phylum Streptophyta; class Magnoliopsida; order Poales; family Poaceae; genus Secale; species Secale cereale. Next base: position 695,061,209 of record LR738713.1, read on the forward strand.
CCAGATCATCCACACCAGAGGTTGTGCAAACCCCGGACTCAACGTTGGGTCGGGACTTAAATTTATCCACACCTACCCACTACAGTACACACTCTCCAAGTAAGTCCGGACTACCGGACATATATGACCTCACGTATATACGACAGCGGCCCTAGGAAACAGTTCACCACTTCTAGACCAGTTTCCTACTTGTTAAAAACAAGATTAATGACTGCTGCGACGACGATACGGTGCCTATATTTCACCGTAATTGTACGGACGGGGGAGTCTTGAACACCCTCAACCGCCATCGAATACGGAGCTTTGCAGAACTGTCGCACTTGGTACGAAAGAACTGTGATATGGAAAACACTTAGAAAGTCCAGAGTACACCTCTGGAAAAGTCCATCTTCGGACAACACGCCGATAAGGCGAAACGGACATTACCCTGGTAGGGCATCCGATAACACACACAATGGCAAGAAAAACAGACCTTTCATAGGGCACATGTCCATTCTGGATGAACTGTTGGATAACCCTTGCCAAATACATGCAGCCCCGGACAATACCCCTACCCACTGCCTTACAGCATGTTGGGTACTCCGGCAGGTAGCAAAGAGCGGTTAATCGATCCTCACCACCACAACGCCATGGGAGAAAGGCCTCGATGTCTTCACCGTCTTCGAGACGTTCTCCTCAAACAACTGGCATAAGAGAGCGAATCGCGAACTTGCAGAGGTCAATCAAATCAATATTGCAAGCCCATGGAATGACACGGCAATCACCTTTTCTGCCGAAGACGAACCACGAGTCCGGCTGGTCCGAGCCACAGCCACTCTCGTACTAAACCCAATAGTAGATGGCTTCTGCCTCACTAAAGTACTCATGAACGGAGGCAGCGGACTCAACCTCATATATGAGGACACACTTGCAAAAATGCAGGTTGGCAAATCCTGCATTGAACAAAGTAATACAACCTTTCGAGGAATCATCCCTAGCCGGGAAGTGATACATCTCCGTCGTATCTATAATTTTTGATTGTTCCATGCCAATATTCTACAACTTTCATATACTTTTGGCAACTTTTTATACTATTTTTCGGGACTAACATATTGATCCAGTGGCCAATGCCACTTCCTGTTTGTTGCATGTTTTTTGTTTCATAGAATATCCATATCAAATGGAGTCCAAACGAAATAAAAACGGACATAGATTTTTTTGGAATATATGTGAATTTTGGGAAGCAGAACCATCATGAGACAATGCCCGAGTGGGCCACGAGGCAGGGGGGGCGCGCCCACCAGGGGCAGGAGCGCCCTGGGCCCTCGTGGCCACACCGTAAGGCATTTGATGCCCTTCGTTCGCCGCAAGAAAGCTAATATCCGTATAAAAATCGTGTCAAAAAATCAGCCCAATCGGAGTTACGGATCTCCGGGAGTATAAGAAACGGTGAAGGGATATAATCTGGGAACGCACAAACAAAAAGAGACAGAGAGACAGATCCAATCTCGGAGGGGCTCTCGCCCCTCCGCTGCCATGGAGGCCATGGACCAGAGGGGAAACCCTTCTCCCACCTAGGGAGAAAGTCATGGAAGAATAAGGAGGGGGGCTCTCTCCCCCTCGCTTCCGGTGGCACCAGAGTGCCACCGGGGCCATCATCGTGTGACGGTGATCTACACCAACACCTCCATCATCTTCACCAACATCTCCATCACCTTCCCCCATCTATCTACAGCGGTCCACTCTCCCGCAACCCGATGTACCCTCTACTTGAACATGGTGCTTTATGCTTCATATTATTATCCAATGATGTGTTGCCATCCTATGATGTCTGAGTAGATTTTCGTTGTCCTATCGGTGATTGGTGAATTGCTATGATTGGTTTAAATTGCTTGTGGTTATGTTGCTGTCCTTTGGTGCCCATCACATGAGCGCGCGTGTGGATCACACCATAGGGTTAGTTGTATGTTGATAGGACTACGTATTGGAGGGCAAGAGTGACAGAAGCTTCAACCTAGCGTAGAAATTGATGCATACGGGATTGAAGGGGGACCAATAAATCTTAATGCTATGGTTGGGTTTTACCTTAATGAACGTTAGTAGTTGCGGATGCTTGCTAATAGTTCCAATCATAAGTGCATAGAATTCCAAGTAAGGGATGACATGCTAGCAGGGGCCTCTCCCACATAAAACTTGCTATCGGTCTAGTAATGTAGTCAATTGCTTAGGGGCAATTTCGCAACTCCTACCACCACTTTTCCACACTCGCTATATTAACTTTATTGTTTCTTTATCTTAACATCCCCTAGTTTACATTTACGTGCTCTTTATTATCTTGCAAACCTATCCAAAAACACCTACAAACTACTTCTAGTTTCATACTTGTTCTAGGTAAAGTAAACGCCAAGCGTGCCTAGAGTTGTATAGGTGGTCGATATAACTTGAGGGAATATTTGTTTTGCCTTTAGCTCCTCGTTGGGTTCGACACTCTTACTTATCGAAAGAGGCTACAGCTGATCCCCTACACTTGTGAGTTATCAAGACCTTTTTCTGGCGCTGTTGCCTGGGAGCAATAGCGTGGGGTGAATATTCTCGTGTGTGCTTGTTTGCTTTATCACTAAGTAGATTTTATTTGCTGTTCTAAGTTGTTTTATATCTTTAGTTATGGGTAGGAAACGCAAAATACCAAAAAATTAGTGGTACCTGTTGAACCAATGGTTGAAGAACCACTCGAAATCTATCATACTCCTGAAGCTTTTTACTTGGATCATCTTCGATCCCTATGTGCTTGAGCTGAAACCCCAACTAGCTTAGTTGAGGGCAAATCTTTAGATGAGCATGCTTGTTATGTACGACACCACTTATCGCAAGAAGGGAAACTTTTACTGGATCAAATTCATCGTTTGCAATGCTATGCTTGGAATTTATGTGAAATATATGATTTTACTTGTTGTTCTAAAGACCCTAAGAAACACCTTCCCTCAATGTGAGTTTAGTGATAATGGAATCGTATCTTCGTATGCTAAGGGTGTTTATAGTTACTATGATGTTCAACAAATTGAAGAATTTGTTGCTTTTAAGGGTGCTTATGAAATTGCTTCTTTGATTGAAAAGTATGATGCTACTCTTTACAAATCTGAATTTTTTTCCATATTTAAATATTGTTATGATAATTATGCTTCTAATGCCTATGTTAAACTATATATTGAGGAATCCTCCGGTGTCCTAGAAGAGACTAATATTTTGTAGGAGTCTATGGAAGAAGAAATCAATGACATTGTGAGCTCATTGGATGAAAAAGATGAGGAGGAGAGCAAAGAACAAAAGGAGGAAGAGCGGATTAGCTACCCGTGCCCACCTTCTAATGAGAGTAACTCTTCAACTCATACATTGTTTAATTTGCCTTCATGCTTACCGAAGGATGATTGCTATGATCCCGTTGATTCTTTTGAAATATCCCTTTTTGATGATGCTTGCTATACTGGTGGCCAAGATGCCAATATGAATTATGCTTATGGAGATGAACATTCTATATTTCCTTATGTTAAACATGAGATAGTTGCTATTGCACCCACACATGATAGTCCTATTATCTTTTTGAATTCTCCAAACTACACTATATTGGAGAAGTTTGCACTTATTAAGGATTATATTGATGGGTTGCCTTTTTCCGTTACACATGATGATTTTTATGAATATAATATGCATATGCTTGCTGCTCCTACTTGCAATTATTATGAGAGAGGAACTACATCTCCGCCTCTCTATGTTTCCAACATGATAAAATTGCAAGAAACTGCTTATACTATGCATTGGCCTTTACTTGATGTGCATGAATTGTTCTTGTATGACATGCCTATGCATACGAAGAGAGTTAGACTTCATTTTTGCTTGACACATATCACTTTGTGCTCACTACTAAATGCCAAATCATTGCTAATTAAAATTGGCTTTGATATACCTTGGGATCCGGGTGGATCCATTACTTGAGCACTATATGCCTAGCTTAATGGCTTTAAAGAAAGCGCTGCTAGGGAGACAACCCAGAAGTTTTAGAGAGTCATTTGTTTCTGTTGTGTGCTTTTATAATGTTTAAAAACAAAAAATAAAGAGGGGAACCTAAAACTTTTTCAAAAAGAAAAGCGAAAGTGAGAAAGACGGGCATTGTTAAAGTGGGAGCTAGCCTTGAACTTTGTTCATGCCCATGGTAACTTTGTGGACCTTGATTACAGAAACTTTTCAACAAAAATAATTATCCCCTTGTACAATTCCATTGTATTATAAAAATAATGTGCCAAGAGTTTCCTTTAGGATGATTAAACTGCTTGTTGGTTTGTGCGGTGCAAAAACAGAAACTTTGGCTGTAGTGCGTAATTTTACATTTTTTACTGGAACGTCGAAAGGATCTGAAACTTTTTGAGAAGTATTTCTATACAAATTTTTGATTTTTCCTAATTTTGCCAGAATTGTTAGAGTTACAGAAGTATGGTTAATGTTCAGATTACTATAGACTGTCCTGTTTTCACAGATTGCTGTTATAGCTTCATTATTTGCATATGTTTGAATTATTGTTGATGCCTCCTTGACTTGGGGCCATAGAATTATGATAGCATACAGTGGGTAATGTTTGTTTATAATTATACAATAATGTTAGAGCAGTACATGATGAGATTTTATTGATCATATGCACTAACCCCGCCACTAAAAGTTTGGTTAAGTTTTGTGTGGATGAAGTGTTCGAAGACCGAGGATGTCTCGATGTGAGAAGAAGGAGGAGAGGCAAGAGATCAAGCTTGGGGATGCCCAAGGCACCCCAAGTAAATATTCAAGGAGACTCAAGCGTCTAAGCTTGGGGATGACCCATCTTTCTTCAACAAGTATCGGTATGTTTTCAGATTCGTTTCATTCACATGATATGCGTAAACTCTTGAAGCGTCGTGTGCTTTTCATTTTTCTTTTAATAAATGCACCATGCTGGTATGAGATAGTCCTTGGTTGACTTTATAGAATGCTTCATGTGCTTCACTTATATCATTTGAAGTTTGGATTGACTGTTTCTCTTCACATAGAAAACCGCCATTTGTAGAATGCTCTTTTGCTTCACTTATAATTGTTAGAGCGCGGGCATAACTTTTTTAGAAAGAATTAAAACTCTCTTGCTTCACTTATATCTATTTAGAGAGTTGATAGGAATTGGTCATTCACATGGTTAGTCATAAAATACTACATAAACTTGTAGATCGCTGAATATGATATGTTTGATTCCTTGCAATAGTTTTGCAATATAGAGATGCTAATATGTGGGAGGTACTAGTGAATGATTGTGGTCTAGTAAAAATATTGGTGTTAAGGTTTGTGATTCCCGAAGCATGCACGTATGGTCTCCTAACTATGTAACCAAATTGGCACGCATTGTATTTTGATTGTTTATCTTTGCGTGAAGGTTGGGGGCGCGCGATGGTTAACTCCTACCAACCTCCCCCCTAGGATCATGCATCGTATTATTTTTGCTTCGAGGGGTAATATTTTTTTCACAATAAGTATGTGAGTTCTTTATGACTAATGTTGAGTCCATGGATTATACGCACTCTCACCCTTCCACCATTGCTAGCCTCTCTTGTACCGCGCAACTTTCGCCGGTACCATACACCCACCATATACCTTCCTCAAATCAACCATCATACCTACCTATTATGGCATTTCCATAGCCATTCCGAGATATATTGCCATGTAACTCCACTGTTCCGTTTATTATGACATGCACCATCATTGTTATATTGCCTTGCATGATCGTAAGATAGCTAGCATGATGCTTCCATGGCTTGTCTATTTTTTGATGTCATTGCTACGCTAGATCATTGCACATCCCGGTACACCGCCGGAGGCATTCGTATAGAGTCATATTTTTGTTCTAGTATCAAGTTGTAAGTAAATAGAAGTGTGATGATCATCATTATTAGAGCATTGTCCCTTGAAAAAAAAGAAAAAAAAGAAATGCCATAGGAAAAAAAAGAAAGGCAAAAAAAAGAAAAAAAAGAAAGGCCAAAAAAAGAAAATAAAAGGAAGGCCCAAAAAAAGAAAAAAAAAGAAAAAAAAATAAAAGGGGACAATGCTACTATCTTTTTTCCACACTTGTGCTTCAAAGTAGAACCATGATCTTCATGATAGAGAGTCTCCTATGTTGTCACCTCCATATACTAGTGGGAATTTTCATTATAGAACTTGGCTTGTATATTCCAACGACGGGCTTCCTCAAATGCCCTAGGTCTTCATGAGCAAGCAAGTTGATGCACACCCACTAGTTTTCTTTTGAGCTTTCATACACTTATAGCTCTAGTGCATCCGTTACATGGCAATCCCTACTCAAACACATTGATAGTTATTGATGGGCATCTCCATAGCCCATTGATACGCCTAGTCGATGTGAGACTTTCTCCCTACTTTTGTCAACTACCACCTTCTATTCCACCCATAGTGTTATATCCATGGTTCACGCTCATGTATTGCGTGAAGAGTTGAAAAAGTTCGAAAAAGTAAAGTATGAAAAAAATTGCTTGGCTGTCGGTGTACCCTGGCAAGAGGAGCTTGCCAGGAAGACCAGAAAACAGCATCTCAGAAGATATGTCGTGGCGCATCGCGCGCCTCGGCGGGGCCCGGGGAGCGACAAGCTTCCGGGCCCGGCAAGATCATGGCCCCGGCAAGGTACTTGCCGGGGAGCACTATGCTGTGTGCCCGCGCTCCAGCTCATCGACCCACGCGTCGCCCTGGGGCCCTTCCAGGGACGCGTGGCGGGTGGCTGTGCAGCCTGGGGGACACGGTGGCGAGCCACGGTGACGAGGCTACCGTTGTGGCGAACGGAGGAGCATGGACGGGTGCTTTTGGGGTCGACGGTGACGGGCATTTAATGCCCTTGTCCCCCACTGTCAAAGTTAGGTGAAGGCCACTGTTCATCCACTGTTCATGCACTGTTCCCGCACTGTTACAACTACCACCAAAGTTACGTTTTTACCCTCCTCTACGTTGACACCTGTCGGTGACCCCTTGAGCTATAAAAGGAGGCCCATGCACAACATAGAAAGGGTTCGGAACCTAGACAGCTCTCTTGCTCGGTGTAGCTAGCTCTTCAAGCTCCCGAGCTCAAGAACTCAATACAATCCAAGCAGGAGTAGGGTTTTACGCGTCCGCGCGGCCCGAACCTGGGTAAATTGCCCGCGTGTGCTCCTCGATCCGCTCTTCGTGCTCCCTCCGCTCCCTTACCGCAACGTAGAAGGGGCTCCGGTCCCATAGGTGTTCGTGGTGGACAGTTTCCCGCGACATCTTTGGCGCGCCAGGTAGGGGGGCGTCGAGGTTGTGCGAACCTGATCCGGCGCTCACGCGGGCGCAATCTTCATCAACCTCTCCAACTTCATCAACTTCATCAGCAGCACCGACATGGCTCCGAAGAAGAAGGCTTCGGAAGTTGCAGGCCCGTCTGCGTCGATTCCCCCGCCACCAGAACCAACGGTGGGTGGAGGAGACGCCGGCGGAAGGGTGGTCGCCGGCGAGGAAACTCACGGCACCGCCAAGTCTAAGGACAAGACGGACGACCGGGCGAATTCCAAAGCTTCGGTCTCCGTAGACGCACCACGACCCTCTCAGCAGACGACAGGCCAGCAGCGCCGTGGTACAGGAGGTACCATACGCTTGCTGGGACAAGGACAAGCCGGAGGCTCGCGGGATGCTCAAGGCCATCGTCCTGGCACGAGCAAGGCGCGGTCGCCGGGGCGAGAAACTGCTCCTTCTAACCCTGTTAGAAGTCCGAGCATATCTCGCTCCTCGCACAGCTCGCCACCGCTCCCCTCCTCTCCAGCAGAAGCTCTAGCAAGAGCACAACTACTCCTCGATTTCCCTCCAGCGGCAGACAAGGCCGAAGACTGGAGGGCGACGATCCAGAGTCTCATCGCCTTCGCCAACAACGACACGCCGCAGCAGCCGGCGACATCGTGGCCGCGGCAAGTCGACCAGACGAAGGCCGACGGCGACAAGACCGCCAGGGTTGGGACCACCGTACACTCCCCGCCGCGGAAGCAGAAGACGCCACCCCGCCGGATTAACGTCGACGACGACTCCACGGCGTCGTCGGATCCGCGGGCTCGTCGGGACCAGCGCCAAGTCCTTGACGATCGGCGGCAAGAAGACGCTCGAACGCGCATCGAGCGCCGACGAGAAGCCCGACGACAATCGGATCAGCGCGCTGGGACCGCTGTCGACACGTACGCGCCCGGTGAACCAGGCAACTTGCCGTACGCGGCAGGTTGCCCTGCGTTCACCCGTGAGCTGCGGCGCGTCCAGTGGCCCAGCATGAAAAACTTCAAGCCCGACGTACCCGAGAAGTACGACGGCAAGACGCACCCCTCGGAGTTCCTCAGCATCTACACCATCGCGGTGCAGGCTGCCGGGGGACGCGACGAGAAGATACTAGCGAATTACTTCCCGCTGGTGCTTAAGCCAAACGTTCGTTCTTGGCTTATGCACTTGCCGGAAGGCTCCATTTCTTCGTGGGCAGATTTGTGCCACCAATTTGTTGGCGCCTTCACGGGCGGCCACAAACCCCACGGCCAGGAGAGTGATCTCCACATCTTGGCCCAGAAGGAAGGAGAATCCCTGTGCAAGTACATCCAACGATTCAGCCGCGTGCAACATAACATTCCCGACGTCCACCCTGCCGCGGTTATCAGCGCGTTCCACCAGAACGTGCGTAACCGCCGCATGCGAGAAGAGATGGCCATGACCAAGATTCGGGATGTCAGCGAGCTCTATGCTCTGGCTGACAAGTGCGCGCGCGCCGAAGAGGGGAGGAGACTCCCCGGAGAGGATGCTGGCGCAGGAGGAAGCGACAGTGAGGATGCCGCCCCGGCAAAGAAGAGCCGGCGGCGAAACAACAGAAGAAAGAAGAGCAAGGAAGTGCTGGTCGTCGAGCAGTCCGGCAAGGAGGCTCCCGCCAAGAAGGCACAGGCTGGCGGCTCCGGCAAGGAGCCTGCCCCTGTGGCGGCAGCCGACAAGCAGGACGGCTCCGACAAGCAATATTGCAAGATACACCGCACCAAGGGCCACGACCTTTCGAACTGCAAACGAGTCGAGTACCTCGTAGAGCAGCAGAAAGCTGAATACGAGCGGTGCGACAAGGAGAAGGCCCAAGGTGGCGGAGGAGAGCCAAGCAAGAAGCGACCATTCAATGGCCGGGGAGGACGCCGCGGCAAGGCCAAGCAGCGGCAAGGTGATCGACCTCCCCGGGGCCGCGACAAGGATGAGGAAGAAGACGACGACGACGACGACATGGAGGAAGGAGATAACAGCGAGCAGGAGTTCCAGAAGGCCACAGAAGTCCTGTGTGTCGACGGAGGCGCCTCTCTGCACGCTTCCCACCGCCAGCTCAAGCAGTGGGTGCGGGAAGTAAACGCAGCTGAGCCGCCCGTCGAGTCACGCAGGCTCCTGAAGTGGTCCAGCACGCCCATCATTTTTGATCTTGAGGATCACCCTGACCGCACCACTGCGGTCGGGTGCTTGCCGATGTTGGTTTCACCAACCATCCGCAACCTCAAGGTCACCAAAATGTTGGTTGACGGCGGGGCCGGCCTGAACTTGATCTCCTCGGCTGTGATCAAGAAACTCCAGATCCCAGACGGCGAGCTCGAAGAAACCGGGTCGTTCCAAGGAATAAACCCGGGGAGGAGCAAGCCGAAGGGCAAGATTACTCTGCCAGTGACCTTTGGCGGGGAGCTCAACTTCAGGATAGAGAGGATAACCTTCGACGTGGCCGATATCCCATTGCCATACAATGGGATACTTGGACGTCCTGCCCTCGCCAAGTTCATGGAAGCTTCCCACTACGCCTACAATGTACTCAAGATGCCGGGGCCGATAAGCGTCATCTCTGTCCCTGGCGACAAGAAGGACGTGCTTATCTGCGCCGACAAGATATACCGGGACGCAGCAGCCGCGGTGGAGAGCAACACACTTGCCGCTGAAGCTCCCGGGGGGAAGAAGACCAAGACCAAGTCCGGCAAGTGCTCTGGGGCCCACTCCGGCAAACGCACCTCTTCGGAGTGTTGCGCTGCCGTCGAGGACGCACCATCGAGCTCCACCGGCAAGTGCAAGAAGGGGATGGCCGCTCCACCGGCAACCAAGAAGGTGTCCGCCAAGGAGGACGGCACTGGTGGTACCTTCACCATCAGTGCTACACTTGACAACAAATAGGAAAGCGCGCTCGTTGCCTTCCTGCGGGCGAATGTCGATGTGTTTGCGTGGCAACCATCTGACATCCCCGGCGTTCCCAGGAAGGTGATTGAGCACAAGCTTGCTGTTTGTCCTCATGCGCGGCCCGTCAAGCAGAAGGTCAGGAAGCAAGCCGTGGAGCGCCAAGAGTTCATCGCGGAAGAGATCAAGAAGTTGGAAGCAGCAGGCCTAGTTAGAGGCGTGATCCATCCCACGTGGTTAGCCAATCTAGTTGTCGTGCGCAAGGCCAATGGGAAGTGGAGACTTTGTATAGACTTCACTGATGTGAATAAAGCATGTCCCAAGGATCCATTTCCCTTGCCGCGTATTGACCAGATTGTTGACTCCACCGCTGGATGTGAGCTGCTTTCCTTCCTTGATGCGTATTCAGGCTACCACCAGATTTTATGGCCAAGGAAGACGAAGAGAAGACTGCATTCATTACTCCATGTGGCACATATTGCTTCATACGCATGCCCTTTGGATTGAAGAATGCATGCTCAACATTTGCAAGGGTGGTGCACACTGCTTTTGAGCCACAGATACACAGAAATGTGGAAGCCTACATGGATGATATAGTGGTCAAGAGCAAGAGCAAAGATACCTTGATCCAAGATTTAGAGGAAACCTTTGAGAATCTGCGCAAGATCCAGCTCAAGTTGAACCCCGAGAAGTGCGTCTTCGGAGTCCCCTCCGGCAAGCTTCTCGGGTTCTTTGTGTCCCAGAGGGGGATTGAAGCCAATCCCGACAAGATAAAAGCCATCGAGCAGATCGAAGCCCCGAAACGCGTCAAGGACGTGAGGAGACTTGCAGGTTGTGTGGCTGCCCTCAGTAGGTTCATTTCAAAGTCTGCAGAACGCGCCCTGCCTTTCTTCAAAATTTTGAAGAAGGCAGGTCCTATGAAATGGACTCCGGAAGCGGAGGCAGCGCTGCAAGACTTGAAAGGATACCTATCCTCCACTCCAATACTTGTCGCACCTAGGCCACAAGAGAAGTTGCTGCTATACTTAGCAGCAACCAATCAAGTGGTTAGTGCTGCGTTAGTAGCGGAGAGGGAGGCCGATGAGGAGTCTACACCACCGGCAAGCGAATCCAACGACAAGTAGGGGGCTTCCCCGACAAGCTCTGGCCCCGACAAGGACAAGTCTGCGCAGGAACAAGGAGAAGTGCGAAAGAAGATGGTGCAGCGCCCAGTGTATTTTGTAAGCTCCCTCTTGCAGGGGGCTAGATCAAGATACTCTGGGGTGCAGAAGTTGCTTTTCGGCCTCCTCATGGCCTCGAGAAAGCTGCGCCATTACTTCCAAGCACACGAAATAACAGTGGTCACTCGCTTTCCGTTGAAGAGGATATTGCAGAATCCAGAAGCAACAGGCAGGATCGTCGAGTGGGCACTGGAGCTGTCAAGCTTTGGTCTCAAGTTTGAGAGTACTTCAACCATACAGAGCAGAGCTTTGGCAGAATTCATAGCTGAATGGACCCCAACGCCGGATGAAGAAGTTCCAGAGACAAGCGTCCCCGTACAAGAAGCAAGCAGCGAATGGGTAATGTACTTTGATGGTGCCTTCTCGCTGCAAGGCGCCGGTGCCGGCGTGGTACTCATAGCGCCCACCGGAGAGCACCTCAAGTATGTTGTCCAGATGCACTTTCCCAAGGAGCAAGCGACAAACAATACTGCTGAGTATGAAGGTTTGCTTGCCGGCCTCAGAATTGCAGCCGAACTTGGGATCAAGAAGTTGATTGTGCGGGGAGATTCCCAGTTGGTGGTCCGACAAGTGAACAAGAGTTACCAGAGCCCTTTGATGGAATCCTATGTTGATGAAGTGAGGAAGCTTGAAGAACACTTTGAAGGTCTGCAAATGGAGCACGTTCCAAGAGCTCAGAATGATATTGCAGATGGCCTTTCAAAGTGTGCTGCGATGAAGTTGCCTGTGGAACCAGGGACCTTTTTGCTCAAGCTAACTCAACCATCCGTTATACCATCAGTTGGGCAAAGTAAGAAGAGAAAGTTGGTCTCCGGCGACTATTTGCCGGCGGATCTTCCAGAAGCCGCCGCCAAGGTCCCCAAGATCAGCAACCAAAATGCTGAGGAACAGTTTGCTCCTGCAGATCCAGGGGTCGGTACAGTTGAAGCAAGCGTTCCCGACAAGCCTTGCCCTGGCAGGCTTGCCGGGGGACTATCAGCTCCGGCAGAACCGCAGGTTCTTGCCGTAGAAGCTGAGGTTCCCGCAGCAGTCCTCACGCCTTTAGTCCTTGCCGTTGAGCCCCGGGCTCCGGCATGGGCACATCAAATCATTCGTTTTCTGCAAACTGGAGAACTTCCCGACGACCCAGAAGAAATAGAGAAAATAACCAGACAGTCAAGTATGTACCAGTTCGTTGACAATGAACTGTACAGAAGAAGGCTCAATGGTGTCAGGTTGAAGTGCATTTCCAGAGAAGATGGACAGAAGCTGTTGGCAGAAATACATGGAGGCATATGTGGCCACCACATTGGTGCAAGGGCACTTGCCGGGAAGGCATTCCGGCAAGGGTTCTTTTGGCAAGAAGCCCTCCAAGATGCAACTGCACAAGTAACCAAGTGTGAAGCGTGCCAGTTCCATGCCAAGCAAATTCATCAGCCGGCTCAAGCTCTCCAGACGATCCCTTTGTCCTGGCCCTTCTCGGTCTGGGGGCTCGATATCCTCGGCCCCTTCCCCCGTGCTGTCGGGGGCTTTGAGTACTTGTACGTTGCGATCGACAAGTTCACAAAGTGGCCAGAAGTGGAACCAGTAAGAAAAGTGACAGCACAGTCAGCAGTCAGGTTCTTCAGGTCAATTGTTTGCCGTTTCGGAATCCCTAACAGGATCATCACCGACAACGGCACACAGTTCACAAGTCGCATCTTCATGCAGTACGTCCAAGACCTTGGTGCCAAGGTCTGTTTCGCTTCTGTTGCTCACCCGAGGAGCATCGGTCAAGCGGAGAGGGCCAATGCTGAAGTGCTGCGCGGACTCAAAACAAGAACCTTCGACAGGCTGCGCAAGTGCGGAAGAAACTGGATAGAGGAGCTACCGGCGGCTCTTTGGTCAATCAGGACGACACCAAGTCGAGCCACCGGACAGACACCCTTTGCTCTTGTCTATGGAGCAGAAGCAGTTCTCCCCACGGAACTCGTATACGGATCTCCTCGAGTGCTCGCTTATGATGAGCTTGAGCAAGAGCAACTGCGACAAGATGACGCATTGCTCCTTGAGGAGGAACGTCTCCAGGCTGCTGTACGAGCTGCTCGATACCAGCAAGCCTTGCGCCGCTACCATAGCCGCAAGGTTAAGGCCAGGAGTCTCGAGGAAGGCGACCTTGTTCTTCGGCGTGTTCAGTCCGCCAAGAATTCCAACAAGTTGACGCCGAAGTGGGAAGGCCCTTATCGGGTGAGACAAGTCACAAGGCCCGGCGCTGTCCGCCTTGAGACCGAAGAAGGCTTACCGGTGAGCAATTCCTGGAACATAGAGCA
>LR738713.1:695074941-695128783 GCA_902687465.1 Secale cereale
GGGGGGGGAAGGAGGTGGAGGACGAACCAAGTGCTGTTCAAGAAAGAGAAGCTTGCCGGAGAACGAACAAATTATGAAAGCTAAGTTACCAGAATTTGAGCAGTTCAAATTTTAAATTTTAGTTATCTTCCTTGAACAACCACACTTTGTATGGAAAACCTGTGCGCGGAGGAACCTACCTGTGGCTAGCCGCACCCTTACTTTGTTTTCGAGTACGCTCAACGACTTAAGTGAGCTGCGACAAGTGTCGCGCCCTTACTTCGTTTTCGAGTTCGCTCAGCAAGCTAAGTGCGCTGCGACTAGCCTCGGCAAGGTTACTTGCCGACGAGGTCCTTTGCCAGCAGGCTACTAAGAGTCCAGCACTCAGCGCTCGCGGCGAGGCACCCTTGCCGGCAAGTCCCCTAAAAGCGTAGGGTAGAAGGCATACAAAGTAAAGGACCAAAAGCAAGGGAGATAACACCGCATTGATTGCTTGAAAATAAGATAATATGTTACAGAGATAATTTGTTGCAATAACTAATAGATTCTTGTCCAATAACGTGCCTTGCAGCGGCAAGGGAAACAGAAAGAAAGGGGCCTAATCTACGCGGTCGCCTTCACGCCTTGAGATCTTGTTCACCTTGGCGACGATGTGGGCGACCTGCGCCTTCAACGCCTCCTGATCTGCATCGTCCGGCAAGCTGCGGAGGACGTTCACAAGATTGATGCCAGGGTTGCGGTAGACGATCTTCGTCAAGACGCGCTCCGAGGTGCCCGCGCAGAGCTGACACGACTCGTCGGCCAGCTGCGCGGGGAGCTTCTCCTGCAGCCGTGCAAGCGCCGGCGCGATTCCCCTGAAGAAGAGACTTAACTTGGCGCTGTGGGGGAGGTTCTCGTCCGGAGAGTACACAAGGTGCTCCACCCTCAGCGCCATCAACTCCTTGTCGATATTGGCAGCAGAAGCGACCAGATCGTCAGTCCATTGCTCCACCGCCCGGCTGAAGTTGTTCGTTGAGGTGGCGGCGCTCTCCACCAGGCCTCGTTCCTTGCGGAGCTCGTCCTTCAGCTTCGTCTCGCGATCCCGGGCGGCGTCCAACGAATCGGTCAAAGTGGAGACCTTCAACTCCAAGTCAGCGATTGAATCTTTGGCGGCAGTGAGCTCGTCGCCCTTCTTGGAGAGTCGTACCTGCAAGTCGGAGTTGGTGTGGGCATCTTTCTCCCGCTCCACGTTGAGTGCGGTGACCCTGTCCTCACTTGCCTTCAGGTACCGCTCCAGCTGATCCACCTTGAGCTCCAGGTCCCTCTTGGCGGTCTCCGCGGCGGCTGCGGCTTCCTTCGCCTCCTTCAGGGCCCCGCCAAGGGCCTGCTCCCGGGTGGTGAGTTCGTCGTCATGGGCGTCGAGCTCGACCTTCCGCTGGTTGAGCGCCCCCTCCCGCCGGGACAGCTCCTCGGCGGCAAGCCGCTGCCGCTCCTCTGCCTCCGCCTTCTCCAGGAGGAAGGCTTGCTGCTCCTCGGCAAGCCCTTCTCGCTCCTCCGCCAAGTTGCGGAGGGCTGCCTGGTTGGCGGCGCGGAGTTCCGCGGCGCGCTTCTCCAAGTCAACTCCAGCCTTGGCGGCAAGAGCTTCCCGGGAGTCCAGCTTCGCCTGCCTGGCCCGGTAAAGGGCCAGGAGCCGGCGGAGGAGCTTCTCCTCTTCGGGCTCGTCTCCACCGCCAAGCGCTTCAACAACCTTCAACCCCGCGGAGGCGAGGACCTCTCCATCGTAGGTCTCTCCCTCCACGGGGGCTCGTGACGAAGACCCCCACGGGACTTGTATAAAGACCCCGTTGGGGGCCTCAAGATAGATGCCTAGCTGCTCCTTGGTGGCGGAGGGGTCGGCGGCCGGTGCAGCGCTTGACGCTCCTGCTGCCTCCGGGCCAGCAGTGTGGTCGCCGCCCCCCTCCCCGGCCGCGGCGTCTGCGGTCGGGGCGGTCTCCTCAGCAGCGGGCTCGTCGGCTCCAGCCATGCCCTCAGTGGCAGTGGCGTTGCCGCCGTCTCCGTGCGCGCCCTCCTCGCCGGCGGTCTCCGTCTCCATCCGCTCCGGTGCAGGAGGATCTAACAGAAGAAAAAGGAAAGAGAAGATCAAGCAAATATCCAAAAAGACAAGTCCAAGAAGAAGAAGCTACAAGACTTACCTTCGCGGACTTCTTCGACGACAGGCTCCCTCGCCGGGGAGTCCACCCTTGGCGGGGGAGTGGTGGCCCCTGCTGGCGGCGGGCCGCCCGCGCCCTCCCTTGGCGGGGTGCTCACCCTTGTTGGGCTGCTCGCCCTTGGCGGGGTGCCCGTCCTCGGCGGAGCGTCCTCCCTCGCCGGGGAGTTCGCCCTTGGCGGGGAGGGTGGAACATGCAGCTCCTCGGGGGTGACCTCCGGTTGCTCCTGCGGCTGCGGCTCCACTTCTGCGCAAGACAAACAAAGCAACAAGATATCAACATAAGCAACGACCTCAGGCACGCCCAAAGAACAGAAAAAATAAAAACCAGACTTACACTGGGGGCTGCGCTGGGGGCTGCTCCTCGGAGCAGCGGGTTGATCCGGCAAGCTCGCCGCTGGCGCGTCTCCGGCCGCTGCGACGGGCGAGTCGTCTTCAACCTCAACCACAGGGATCTTGGCCCTCTTCGCCATCCGCTGTGCCAGGGTCCTGAAAGCAAAGCAAAAACAAGATCGGAATCAACAAGGAAAATCAAGACGGAATCAAAGAAATTACAAGCTGCAAATACTTACTCCTCTTCCTCGTCGTCGGAGCTGAGGGCGGAGAAGTCGAACTCCACCTGAGCTGCTCCCGCGCGAGGAGCAGGAGGAGAAGGCTCCCTCGGGCGCTTGGCAGTCTCCGGGGCTGTGGGCTGCGAAGACCCAGCCCCCGTTGACACCGAGGCCTGAGGAGCAGGAGGAGCGGCCGTTCCGCTCCGGGAGGATCCCCCTCCGCTTGGCGCTGGTGCGCGGGGCGCCTCCGTCGCGGCTTGGCTCGACCTGGTGGCACGCGCCGCCCGGCGCGCAGGCTGCTGTCGGGGCGCCTGTGGCCTCGTCCCCGTCGCCACCTTGCAGAGGCGTTTTCTTGGTTGCTGCGTGGGACTTGCTGGAGGCGGGGAGTTCTCTGAGGACGAGGAGGCGTCGTCGTCAAGCCCCAGAGATCCACCGGTGTCTTCATAGACCTCGACGTCCTCCTCCTCCTCCCCGGCAGGCCCGCTGGACCCAGCACCTTGCCCGGTGGCCCCGCTCCCTCCGGCGACCTCGCTCCCTCCGGCGGCCTCGCTCACCCCGGCAACCCCGGGTATTCCGGAAAGCCTCAGGGAAGGCACCCCGGCAAACTCCTCGGGCAGAAGCTTGAGCAGCCTGAGGATTTCGGCCTCCTCTGTTTGACATGCCGCGTCCGCGGCCTCTGCATCGTCCATGGTGTATCCAAAGTCTCCCGCCGCCGCAGCTGCGGTGGCCTCTTCCATCCGGGAAGCAATATAAGCTATGTCCCGCGCCGTAGTGGCCCGGGTGAGGCCCCTGTTCTCCTCGGTGTTCTTGGGCGTCTCAACTAAGTTGTCGAAGAAGCTCAGTATCGCGTCCGGCGGAGGCTCTATCCAGGTGGGGTCGACGCCGTGGGAGTCACACGCGGGCATCATCGCGCGCAAGGAGTCCCGGGCAGTGCTGTTGCATAGCGGCACCACTCCCCGGGGAGGTCTAAACCACTCTGGGTGGGCCGGGTCATGCTTGAAGAGCTCCCGAACCATTCCCTTCAACTCCAACACAGTGAAATTGAAGTTCAACCCAGGGCGCAGCCTCATAATATCCGCCGCATTGCCATATTCCCATGCTGGCCTTTTCCTCTCCTGTAAAGGGGCAATGCGGCGGCGGAGGAAATCTGCCCCTACCTCTCCGATGGTCAGTTTGGCTACCCGGAGACGAATTATCCTGATGAGGGCAATGTTCAGCTTGCTGTCTTCCGGGGCCAGTTCGCTCCAATCTCTGCCGCGCACTATTGCAGTTGTGCGCGGCGCGGTGAAGGGCTCCGGCTTATCCTCCACTACCCAGCACCAATCTGCACGCCACTCCTCCCACTTGCCGCGGAGCTCTCCCTTCAGGTATGAATCCTTCTTGTTCAGCCGGAAGATCCAGGAGATGCCGCCGGAGAGGGGAGCGCCCGATTCTACTCTAGGCATGAAAAAGTGGCGGAAAAGGGCGACATTGGGGTGAATCCCAACATAGTTTTCGCACAAATGTGCGAAAACGGCCATCGTAAGGATGGCGTTGGGAGTGAAATCTAAGAGGTGGAGGTTGTATGTGTTCATAATGTCGCAAAAGAACTCCGAATACGGAGGGCACAACCCGCAGTGAAAGAAAGCAGCGAAGAAGAAATACCCGCCGGGGAACAGATCTTTGGCGGCGGCGGGGAAGGCTCTGGTGCGGGGATGACCTTTGGTCTCCCCCGACCAGAACATGTAGTACTTGTTCCGTAGCTCCCTCGCGCCAAGCCTCGGCATGAAGACCACGCTCTTCTTCCGCAGGGCGGCCAGCTTCGCCGCCTGCTCGGACTTCTCCTTCTTGGTCTTCTCCGCTTTCGCCTTGTCGCTCTTCGGAGCCATGGCGGAGGCGGCGAGGGAAGAGGCGAGGAGCTCGACGGCGCCGCGGATGCGGAAGACGGCGGAGGAGGGGTAGAGGTGAGGAGCAGCGGAGGTTTCTGGAGAGTGAAGGCGCAATGAAGACGAAGGAGGGAAACTGCCCCTGCTTCCTCTGCTTTTAAGGGGGGAGTGGGGGACGCTCCGCATTTCCCATTAAAGAACGAGGCCACGATCTCTCCCACGACGCCGCAATCGACGCGTGCCGTTAGGGAGGGGCGCGGCGGATGCGGAAGGGGATACGGCTTGCCGTGGGCCGCGTGTGCCCGTGCACTATTTTGGGCCTGGCCCAACAGCGCTCGGCACCGTGTGTGGCCCAGGCCCGGGGGCTCCTGTCGGTGTACTAAGATAGGGGTACCTTAGTACCCCAACTTGTGCATGGGCAGTAGCAGCTTCCCGCGGCAGGGTTTACCACGTGCTTGCCGGAAACCTTTCTGGTCCCTATAAAGCCATTCAAGAACAAAGTATACAAGTCAGAAGATCAAGGCCCCGGCAAGTGGAGCTTGCCGGGAAGGCCGCACCAGGCTCAAGGCTATCACGTTAACACAAGACCCTGGCAAGAGGAGCTTGCCAGGAAGACCAGAAAACAGCATCTCAGAAGATATGTCGTGGCGCATCGCGCGCATCGGCGGGGCCCGGGGAGCAACAAGCTTCCGGGCCCGGCAAGATCATGGCCCCGGCAAGGTACTTGCCGGGGAGCACTATGCTGTGTGCCCGCGCTCCAGCTCATCGACCCACGCGTCGCCCTGGGGCCCTTCCAGGGACGCGTGGCGGGTGGCTGTGCAGCCTGGGGGACACGGTGGCGAGCCACGGTGACGAGGCTACCGTCGTGGCGAACGGAGGAGCATGGACGGGTGCTTTTGGGGTCGACGGTGACGGGCATTTAATGCCCTTGTCCCCCACTGTCAAAGTTAGGTGAAGACCACTGTTCATCCACTGTTCATGCACTGTTCCCGCACTATTACAACTACCACCAAAGTTACGTTTTTACCCTCCTCTACGTTGACACCTGTCGGTGACCCCTTGAGCTATAAAAGGAGGCCCATGCACAACGTAGAAAGGGTTCGGAACCTAGACAGCTCTCTTGCTCGGTGTAGCTAGCTCTTCAAGCTCCCGAGCTCAAGAACTCAATACAATCCAAGCAGGAGTAGGGTTTTACGCGTCCGCGCGGCCCGAACCTGGGTAAACTGCCCGCGTGTGCTCCTCGATCCGCTCTTCGTGCTCCCTCCGCTCCCTTACCGCAACGTAGAAGGGGCTCCGGTCCCATAGGTGTTCGTGGTGGACAGTTTCCCCCGACATTGGCTGACACCGGGATGGGCATTAGGGGTACCTTCTGTTAAGAAAAGGGAGCATAAAAGACTATATGATTTTGTAGGGATAAGGTTCTTTAGCATTGATATTTTGAAAGACTTGATTGTTTGTTGGGATGCCCGAGTATTCAATTCTTTTATGTCAAGTGATAGACTATTGCTTTGAATCACTCGTGTCTTAATATTCATGCCATGATTAGATTACATGATCAAGATTATGCTAGGTAGCATTTCACATCAAAAATTATCTTTTTTATCATTTACCTACTCGAGGGCGAACCGGAATTAAGCTTGGGGATGCTGATACGTCTCCGTCGTATCTATAATTTTTCATTTTTCATGCCAATATTCTACAACTTTCATATACTTTTGGCAACTTTTTATACACTTTTTTGGGACTAACATATTGATTCAGTGCCCAGTGCCAGTTCCTGTTTGTTGCATGGCCAGTTCCTGTTTGTTGCATGTTTTTTTGTTTCGCAGAATATCCATATCAAATGGAGTCCAAACGGAATAAAAACGGACGGAGGTTTTTTTGGAATATATGTGAATTTTGGGAAGCGGAACCATCATGAGACGATGCCCGAGTGGGCCACGAGGCAGGGGGCGCGCCAACTAGGGGCAGGCGCGCCCTGGGCCATCGCGCCCACGCCATAAGGCGTTTGATGCCCTTCTTTAGTCGCAAGAAAGCTAATATCCGGATAAATATCGTGTCAAAAAATCAGCCCAATCGGAGTTACGGATCTCCGGGAATATAAGAAATGGTGAAGGGACCGAATTTGGGAACGCAGAAACAGAGAGAGACAGAGAGACAGATCCAATCTCGGAGGGGCTCTCGCCCCTCCACCGCCATGGAGGCCATGGACCAGAGAGGAAACCCTTCTCCCACCTAGGGAGAAGGTCAAGGAAGAAGAAGATGGAGGGGGGCTCTCTCCCCCTCGCTTCCGGTGGCACCGGAGTGCCACCGGGGCCATCATCGTGTGACGGCGATCTACACCAACACCTCCGTCATCTTCACCAACATCTCCATCACCTTCCCCCATCTATCTACTGCAGTCCACTCTCCCGCAACCCGATGTACCCTATACTTGAACATGGTGCTTTATGCTTCATATTATTATCCAATGATGTGTTGCCATCCTATGATGTCTGAGTAGATTTTCATTGTCCTATCGGTGATTGGTGAATTGCTATGATTGGTTTAAATTGCTTGTGGTTATGTTGCTGTCCTTTGGTGCCCATCATATGAGCATGCGCGTGGATCACACCATAGGGTTAGTTGTATGGTGATAGGACTACGTATTGGAGGGCAAGAGTGATAGAAGCTTCAACCTAGCGTAGAAATTGATGCATACGGGATTGAAGGGGGACCAATATATCTTAATGCTATGGTTTGGTTTTACCTTAATGAACGTTAGTAGTTGCAGATGCTTGCTAATAGTTCCAATCATAAGTGCATAGAATTCCAAGTAAGGGATGACATGCTAGCAGGGGCCTCTCCCACATAAAACTTGCTATCGGTCTAGTAACGTAGTCAATTGCTTAGGGGCAATTTCGCAACTCCTACCACCACTTTTCCACACTCGCTATATTAACTTTATTGTTTCTTTATCTTAATAGCCCCTAGTTTACATTTACGTGCTCTTTATTATCTTGCAAACCTATTCAAAAACACCTACAAACTACTTCTAGTTTCATACTTGTTCTAGGTAAAGTAAACGTCAAGCGTGCGTAGAGTTGTATCGGTGGTCGATAGAACTTGAGGGAATATTTGTTCTGCCTTTAGCTCCTCGTTGGGTTCGACACTCTTACTTATCGAAAGAGGCTACAACGGATCCCCTACACTTGTGGGTTATCAGGAAGCCTAGTGTTCGGGAAGCATTAAGTTCGATGTAGTATTCGGTACACTCGAGAACTACAGGTCGGAGGAACTGCTCTTCCACATTGCCCCCTTCAACAGCGGATACCACGCCCTTCCAGGGCGGGACGCGTTCTCACACTTTCAGGCTATACCCCATTACGGGTACATGAAACTTAAAATGCTAGGGCCCAATGGAATGATCACAGTTGCAAGTGATCCGGATAGAGCACTCTGTGCCGAGAACAAAACTGCATCTTTAGCCCTAGAGGCATTATCTGAAGCCCTCGCGGCGGAATAATTGACCACCTTACGATCTTAGGTGGATAGGGACGACGTAGTCCTTGACAAACGATCAAAATCTACCTATTTTGAGCCAACAGATGAAATTGTGAAATTCCAAGTGCACCCAACGGACCCTAATAAAACGACATCCATCGGGGCGCAGCTAGATCCGGCGGTAGACAGTGCTTTGCACGCCTTCCTTCGGGAAAATTGACACATATTCGCTTGGCATCCTTCAGATATGCCAGGAATCCCACGCAGGCTGGCCTAACACAGCCTCAACATTATCAAAGAGTTCAAGCTAGTCAAGCAATCATTAGGACGATTTTCTGAACCCAAAAGATAGGCTATGGGGGAAGAGCTAGCCAAACTATTGGAAGCTGGATTCATAAGGGAAATCAAACACCCGGACTGGCTCGCCAACCTAGTCATGGTGCCAAAGAAGGACAAATCCTGGCGCCTTTGTGTCGACTTCACGGACCTAAACAAGGCTTGCCCTAAGGGTCCCTTTCCTCTGCCCCGCATTGATCAAATTATCGATGCAACCGCAGGACATGACTCGTTGTGTTTCCTCGACGCCTACTCCGGATACCATCAAATAAAAATGAAGGAATTCGATCAGGCTGCTATGGTATTCATCACTCCGTATGGCCCCTTTTGCTTTAACACTATGCCATTTGTACTCAAAACGCTGGTGCCACATACCAATGCATGATTCAAACATGCTTAGAAAAACAAATTGGCAAGACAGTGGAGGCATATGTGGACGATGTGGTCATCAAGACTAAACACGTCGAAACTTTGGTGGATGATCTCCGCCTTACGTTGGATAACTTACGAACATATGACATATGTCTCAATCCGGAAAAATGCGTCTTCGGCGTTCCGGCTGGAAAGCTATTAGGGTTCATTGTATCCCATAGAGGAATTCAAGCGAACCCAGCTAAAATCCGGGCCCTGTCATAGCTAACTACGCCAACCAATCTCAAACAAGTGCAGAAGCTAGCAGGTTGCGTAGCGCCCTTGAGCCGCTTTATCTCCAGATTAGGAGAGAAAGCACTACCGCTTTATAGACGGCTGAGGCGCACAGACAACTTTGAATGGACGGATGCGGCCACCACCAGACTGGAGGAAATAAAAACCTTATTAGCAGGTAACCCAATCCTAGCCGCTCCAGGCATTGGCAAGCCAATGCTGCTTTATATCTCTGCCACTCATCAGGTAGTGAGTGCGGTGCTTGTTGTCAAACGAGATGAATAGGGACATAAATTCCCAGTTCAAAAACCCATATACTATGTATCTGAGGTTCTCACACCGTGCAAGTCATGATACCCCCATTACCGAAAAATTGCCTATGCGGTATTCATGGCATCCCGGAAGCTTCGACACTACTTTCAAGAGTTCGATCATAGTGGCATCTGAAGTACCACTCAACGATATCATAAACAATAAAGACGCCACTGGACGCATAGCCAAATGGACCATCGAGCTCTTACCGTTCGAAATAACATACAAACCACGCCGGACTATTAAGTCACAGGTGTTGGCCGACTTTGTCGCGGAATGGATTGAAGCCGAACTCCCTAAAGAGTACGGATCATACTCCCACTGGACCATGTATTTCGGTGGTTCCAAAATGCTAGCCAGATTGTTTGCGGGCGTCATCTTGATATCCCCAACAGGAGATACAGTCCGCTACGTGTTACAGATCATGTACACAGACTCAAACAATGCGACCAAATACGAGGCACCACTGCACGGTCTCCGCATGGCCGTATCCATGGGAATACGACGCCTCGAGGTACGCGGAGACTCAAACCTCGCCATATCTTAGGTAAACGGAGAGTTTGATGCGAAGGATTCAAAAATGGCAGCTTATCGAAACGCCATATTAAAAATATCGGCTCGATTTGAGGGGCTGGAATTTCACCATGTAGCTCGGGACAGCAACCAAGCAGCGGACATACTTGCTCGCATGGGCGCCAAGCGTGACCCAGTCCTGCCTAACACCTTTGTGGATAGGATGTTCAACCCATCAGTAACATGGCAGGACGAGAGCAGTGACGCCAATCCGGACCCGGACATGCCCCCAGCCGAACTCAATACAAATGTCATCAGGGACCCCGACATGGAAATCACATCATCGGCTCACAAGATCATGGCTGTCATAGCCCCTTGGATCGAGCCTTTCCTAGCCTACATTAATAGGCAAGAGCTCCCCGATGAACAAAATGAGGCCCACCGCATAATTCAGCGTTCTAAAGCCTATAAGGTTCACGAGGGTGAACTATACAAGAAAAGTACTACTGGTATTCTCCAACGGTGCATCTCTGAAGATGAGGGACAACAACTTCTAGCCAAAATACATGCTGGCATGGGCAGCCATCATGCCGCGGCCCGTGCTCTTGTAAGCAAGGCCTTCTGAACTGGTTTGTTCTGGCCAACTGTGTGCGTAGACACACAGACCTCAGTCCAACATTGTGTTGGATGCCAGCTTTTCGCAAACCAAAGTCATACGCCTCCCACAACTCTCAAAACCATCCCCATTACCTGGCCCTTTGTGGTGTGGACACTGGATATGGGCGGACCTCTTAAAGGGGGAAGCCATAAAAAGAAATATTTACTGGCCATGGTGGATAAATTCACTAAATGGATAGAAGTCAAGCCAGTCCAAACAGCTGAGGCAGGGCCAGTGATAGATTATATACAGCGTAGTACACCGTTATGGTGTCCCGCACAGTATTATCACAGATAACGGCTCCAACTTCACAGCTGACGAAGTGAAACATTGGTGCACTAATTTAGGCATTAAACTTGATTATGCATCTATGTACCACCCTCAAACAAACGGTCAGGTAGAAAGAGATAATGGCTTGATAATGAGTGGCATTAAACTCCGATTGGTGCGCTCCCTTCAGGAGTCAGATAAACACTGGGTGGAGGAGCTCGACTCCGTACTCTGGGGGCTGCGAATTACACCTAACGGGACAACCGGATACACACCTTTTTTCATGGTGTACGATGCAAAGGTTGTCTTGCCCTGCGATATTCTTCATGACTCACCTCGAGTGCGCATGTATGAAGAGAGAGAGGCCGAGCTCGATCGGCAGGACGACCTAGACGGCCTTGAAGAGGAACGCGATATCGCGCAGGCCCGTTCCGCATTTTATCAAAAACAGCCCAGGCGATACTAGAGCAGAGAAGTGTGGGCCAAGACATACAATGTTGGCGAGCTCGTCTTACGCCTCCCGGAAAAGAAAAAGGACAAGCTCAAATCAAGATGGGTTGGCCCCTTCATTATTGACGAAGTACTCACCGGTGGAGCCTATCGCCTTCGAAACGCATCAGACAATCGCCTTGAGCCGAACCCATGGAACGCTGCCAGGCTCCAATGACTCTACGGATAGTTCGGTAGCACATGTTTTCTTTTTAGACTAGGTCTCATTCCCTGTTTTTATTTTTAAATTCTCCTCTTCTTTTTCTTATTTTTTCTCATCGATAAGTTTTTGGTTCAACCGAATTATCACAAGGTAGAACATCCTTAAATGTATATACCTCAAAAATACTTGGGGGCTTCTATAACGAAGCCCATTATCAAAAGGCATATTGCTCAAAATATTTATGTCATCTGTTTCATACAGTCTCCTTGCCATTATATGCACCTTTATGAATTAAGTTTTTCCCAAGCTGGGTTGCCTGGCTCCTGTGTTTATACCCTAATGTCACAGCCCTAGAATACTACTTGTAATTAGTTGCACTTGAGCGCATCATGCATCATGTTTAATTTAAAAATAATTTGAATGGGGATGTTGAAACCCTAGCACCAAATGAATTCAACTAGGTTCAAATAAAATTATTTTCAATGAACCCAAAATGCCCTTTAGAAATGTTCATCATGTTTGAATTGGCTAAAAACCTTTGCCAAAAATGGTGCACATATTTCTAGGACATCTCTAGATTTTGAATTAATCCTTAATGTATTTGAATTGGAGCTATTAATCCCTATAAAATATTTGGTGGCTCCAATAATTTTGACACTTGGTGAGGACCACTGAAATAATTCAGAAAATGCCCACAAAAAGTTTCAGAGTTTATAAAAATGGTTTGGTCTTTGAACTAAATCAAAACAGAAGAACAAAAATAGAAAACTAGAAAGAAAAACAGAAAAGGAAAAGGGGCTTACCTAACTTACCTGGCCTGGCCCAGCACGGCCGAGCCCAGCTGGCCGACGCGAGTCGTCGTCTCCACCGCGCCACAAAGACGCCGAGCGCGTGCCCGACGCCTGCAGCCCCGCGCCCCGCCACCTCCTGCCTGCCTGCATCCCTTCCCGACGCTCTGGACGATGCCACACAAACCCCCCGATCCCTTGGACCCTCTACCACTCTCCCTCGGCCTTATCCCCTCCTCCGTCTCGCTCTTCTCCCCACTGCCGAGCGCCACCGTCGCCGCCGCTTGCCGCTGCCGCGCCCTGAGCCACATCCTCGCCTCCCCAACGTATCCATCAGCTCCGCCGTGTCTCCGTGAAGCTCTCCGCCAACTAACATGACGCCGGAAGCCCCGTATCGTCTTCCCCGACCTCATCTTGAAGCTTCGGCTGCCGGAGATCATCGTCATCGATTCGCCGACTGCAGCGCATCCCCAAGCTCTCTAAGGACGCCACCGGATCCACTGTGAGCTCCTGCCCCAACCCCTCTTTCCATGCGTTCGATTTCCTCCTCTAGCTCAACTGACCACCGTGGCCAATGCCCGCCGCTGCCGTGCCATGCCGCTGCCGTGGCCACAGCCATCTCCGCTCGCTTTTGAGCACGTCGCCGTGCTCACCATGCACCCAGGAGCCTAACACATGCACTAGTTTTTCCTCCCGTGCTCCCTAGCACTAAACCCGAGCTCGCCCGAGCTCTGGCCGCCGCCTGTGCTCCCCGCCGGGATGTTTCCGGCCACCCTGGGTCCAACCACCACCACCACTCGATGCAGATGAGCGTCTGCATCATGTAGATGCTCTCCGCCGTCCATTTGACCGCCGGAGCATGAAACCCGCAGCTCACCGCCGCATTTGGCCTCGCCGGCGGCTAAGCACCGCGAGTTTGACTCCTTTGACCAGGGGTTTGACCTCCCATGTGTCACTGACATGTGGGCCCCATCCCTGCTGACACTTTAGTTAGGGCCAGCTTAATGCAAATTAACCCAGTTATTTAACTGTGCCACTGACATGTGGACCCCACACTTCAGGTTTGACCTGGCCGACAAAGTTGACCTGCTGACATCACCCTTGCGTATTGCTATTTTCTAGGATGTTAAATAAATCAGAAATGATTTATGTATTTCAAAAAATGTCTTAAACTTCTAAAAATCATAGAAATTCAACCGTAGCTCAGAATGAAATAATTTATATATGAAAAATTATCAGAAAAATATGAGGAATCTGTTTATGGCATTTTCATGCACGTTTGAATAACTTACAGCCATTGTATATGACAATTTGAATAGTTGGAATTTGAAATGTCTCATATGGAGTTTGAATTTGAACCTTGAGTTCAAACCAACTTCATTTAACTCGTTGCTAGTTGCATTAGCTCAATCAACGGTATATTACCATGTCATTATCATGCATCATATTGTTGCATTGCATTGATTTTGTTCCCTCTTGTTTGCCGGTGTTTGTTCCCTCTCGATAGATGTGTTCCGACGATGAGATCGATGACACCGATAAAGAACTATACTATCTTCAGAAGTGCCAGGCAAGCATAACCCCCTTGTTCATTCTGATACAATCCCACTCTCTCGCTCCTGCTCTCTTTTACTGCATTAGGACAACAAGGTTTCAACTGTTACATGCTGCGGTAGTTGAACCCCTTTCCACTTCATGACCTATCTTTGCCACAGTAAATAGTTGAAACCCACTAGCATGAGTTGGAGTTGTTTGAGCCATTATGTGCCTACTCATTCATGCTTGTTTGTCATGCCTTCTACTGCTTAGAGTTGAGTCTGGTATGATTCATCGGGGATGAATTGGAATGTGGTGAACCTGTCTTATTGTTGAGAGCTAAGTGTGTGAACACGATTTGGTAAAGGTAGCGGTGAGAGGCCATGTAGGAGTACATGGTGGGTTGTCTCAATTAAACCGTCCTCAGGAGCTGAGTTCTATGTTTGTGACCCATGAACAGTTACTACCACGCATTGGAGTGCTTAAGTGCCCCTCTCGACTTATTAATCAACCTGATCTCTGTCCAAGAGTTGCAACTAGTTTCTTGTGTTTGTAGGTAGTGTTAGTAGTCTACCAAGTGGCACCCGGTTCAGGTGGGCTTGGGAAAAACTAGGCATCGTGGCCGGGTATACCAAGCGTCGCCCGTTTGGTGGGCTTGGAACCCTGTACACATCGTTTGGGGGAGTGAGCGACACCCCGGCCGGATCTCCTAGCGGATGGAACCCGAATAGGTGATAAACCTGGACTAGAGACTTGCGTGGTTAGTCAGGTCGTGGCCGACTCCCTCGCCAGAAGGTTGCCGAGATACACGACGTGTACATGGTGGTAAGTGGCGAGAGCGTGTGTGAAGAAGTACACCCCTGCAGGGTTAACATCATCTATTCGAATTGCCGCGTCCGCGGTAAAGGACTTCAGGGTTGCATGTACAGTTCATAGACAAGTGAAAGTGGATACTCTAAAATGCGCAAGATAAGCGTGAGTGCTATGGATGTCCTTCTCGTAGGTAGACGGGAGCGGATCCATAGTGGTGTATTGATTTGGTGAATATGTGGACTCGTGTGCGCCACCTCAAAAGAGTTACCAGCAGTCGTAGTACATGATAGCCACTGAGTCAAAGCTGGCTTGCTGTAGTTAAACTCCACCACCCCTTTGTTGATACTGATGCATATGTAGCTAGTTCTGATGCAAGTCTTACTGAGTACATTTGTACTCATGTTTGCTTAATTTATGTTTTTGCAGAGACTTCAGTCTCACTAGTGGTTCCGCGTGGACATCGACGTTTAGCTTGTTACCTCAGCTACGATCTTGTACCCTTGGGAGGGTCTTGTAGATAGTCAGGCTTCTCAGCCTTTTTCATTTGTAGTTGTCTGTACTCAGACATGCTATGCTTCCGTTGCTTGTATTCTTTGTATGTTGGGTCATGAGACCCATGTTTGTAATATCTGGCTCCTCGTAGCCTAATGAATAAATACTTTGATTCATAGAGTTTTGTTGTGATGCCATGTCGTATATGCACATATCGAGCATATTGTGTGTATGTTATTGAAATGCTTGGTATGTGTGGGATCCGACACCTAGTTGTTTACCCTTGGTAGCCTATCTTATGGGGAAATGCCTCCTAGTGCTTCCACTAAGCCTTGGTAGCTTGCTACTGCTCCGGAACACATGGATTGACCGGCATGTGTCCTTCCTTGCTCCTGTGTCTGTCCCCTTTGGGGAAATGTCAAGCGGTGTATACCGGAGTCATGTTAGCTTGCTACAGCCCGACAACACTCGCTACTGACTGACACGTGCATTGTTGGGTCATGTATGCATGTCCCTGTAATTTAGCGCCACTTTTGGTTTATAACATGTCAGCCCGGGTTCTCTGTCATATGGATGCTAGTGACACTATCATATACGTGAGCCAAAATGTGCAAACGGTCCCGGGCCAGGTAAGGTGGCACCCGTGGGGATACCGTGCGTGAGGTCGCAAAGTGATATGATGTGTTACATGCTAGATTGGTGTGACTTAGGAACGGGGTCCCGACATCTTTGGTATCAGAGCATGACTGCCTGTAGGATTACCAAGCCAAAGTGGTCGAAGTCGAGTCTAGAAATTTTGTAGTTATATAAGGGAATTGATTGTGGAAGGGGACGTAAGGCTCTTTTTACTTCTTTACCCTATGCCCTTCTGATCCGAGTCTCCCTCTTCTTCTACGGGGATTAAGAACTAGGTTTCTCATCAATTTATCAGGATCACGTTAATGGTGGATTCAACTCTTAGTTCAGTTTCTACTATTTCAGTGTGTTAAACAGTTGATCTCAGAACATTGACATTATGATGTTGAGTGGTTATGCTACATTTTTACATGGATCTCAAAATCTTTTTGAGCATTTATAGTCGTTATGCTATCCGAGTCATCCAAGGTTTCTAAATATTCTGATGCATTTGCAAATCTTTCCTCCCTGTTCTGATGTCCTTTTAGGCTAGATTAACCACACTAACCAGTGTGTTGAGGTACTCTTTTGCCTCGACATATATGTTGGAGCTATTATTATGACCCTAGGCGTCTTAGAGAATCACCTAGTAACCTAGCCATGTTTTGTGTTCCCAGTGTGATGATTCTGGCCGTCATTCTCGAAAGCATCCTATGATGCCATTTAGTTAGTAGGTATTCTATTTCTGGGCCGTGAACCCAAGAATCACCCTACTTACTTCATGTTGATAGTGTCTGCTCGTTCCTTTAGGATATTAGTAACCTTTGCGATAGTCCTCGAGGTCCGTGGTATTTTCCTCTTCCAAATACCATGAACTACTTATGGCAGAAGTTCCTCATTGAACCGAAAGATCACAACCAGAGTGCTCTTGATGAGTTCTTGATTCCATGTTGTGACTCTCCCAGTTCTACCTTTCTGCATGGGTTATCCGGAGGAAATATGTTGAACTAGTTCAGCATGCTAATCTATGCATCCACAACTCAGAAAGTTATATGTTCCTTTGAGTTGTCCCTCTTTAGTTGTATTATGACCCCTGTCTATTAGTTGATAGTCAGGAGTAGTTGTGCATTGGTGTTCATCGATGCCTTTTACTCTTGTGGTCCATCAAGCCATTCTATTTTAGAATGACTAGGAGAAACAAACTGCGGTACCTTATACATATCCAGGATTGGGTCAAAGTAGTTGTATTCCGCATATCAGAATGCCAATCCAGCTTCTAATCTGTTCTACCTTGGAGTGTTACCCTCTTGCATGTCGAGTATGTCATGGGAATTGCACAACCTCCTATGAACTCTTGATACAATGATACTTGATGTCTACTACACAACCTTCTTCTTGTAGACGTTGTTGGGCCTCCAAGTGCAGAGGTTTGTAGGACATTAGCAAATTTCCCTCAAGTGGATGACCTAAGGTTTATCAATCCGTGGGAGGCGTAGGATGAAGATGGTCTCTCTCAAACAACCCTGCAACCAAATAACAAAGAGTCTCTTGTGTCCCCAACACACCAAGTACAATGGTAAATTGTATATGTGCACTAGTTCGGCGAAGAGATGGTGATACAAGTGCAATATGGATGGTAGATATAGGTTTTTGTAATAAGAAAATATAAAAACAGCAAGGTAGCAAGTGGTAAACGTGAGCATAAACGGTGTTGCAATGATAGTAGGCAAGGCCTAGGGTTCATACTTTTACTAGTGGAAGTTCTCTCAACAAGGATAACATAATTGGATCATATTACTAGCCCTCAACATGCAACAGAGAGTCACTCCAAAGTAACTAATAGCGGAGAACAAACGAAGAGATTATGGGAGGGTACGAAACCACCTCAAAGTTATTCTTTCTGATTGATCTATTCAAGAGTGTGTAGTAACGTTCAATCTATCATAGAGTTCGTACTAGAATAACACCTTAAGACACAAATCAACCAAAACCCTAATGTCACCTAGATACTCCATTGTCACCTCAAGTATCCGTGGGTATGATTATACGATATGTATCACACAATCTCAGAAACATCTATTCAACCAACACATAGAACTTCAAAGAGTTCCCCAAAGTTTCTACCGGAAAGTCAAGACAAAAACGTGTGCCAACCCCTATGCATAGATTCCCAAGGTCACGGAACCCGCAAGTTGATCACCAAAACATACATCAAGTAGATCACATGATATCCCATTGTCACCACAGATAAGCACGTGCAAGACATACATCAAGTGTTCTCAAATCCTTAAAGACTCAATTCGATAAGATAACTTCAAAGGGAAAACTCAATCCATTACAAGAGAGTAGAGGGGGAGAAGCATTATAAGATCCAACTAGAATAGCAAAGCTCGCGATACATCAAGATCGTGCCATCTCAAGAACACGAGAGAGAGAGAGAGAGATCAAACACATAGCTACTGGTACATACCCTCAGCCCCGAGGGTGGACTAGTCCCTCCTCGTCAAGGAGAGCGCCGGGATGATGAAGATGGCCACCGGTGAGGGTTCTCACCTCCGGCAGGGTGCCGGAACGGGGTCTAGATTGGTTTTCGGTGGCTACCGAGGCTTTCGGCGGCGGAACTCCCGATCTAGGTTAATTTCCAAAGGTTTCAGTATTTATAGGATTTTTTGGCATAGGGCACAAGTCAGGGGGCTTTTAAGCTGTCCACGAGATAGGAGGGCACGCCCCCCACCCTTGTGGGCAGCCAGTGGCTCTCCTGGCCCAACTCTTTTACTTCGGGGCTTATTTTGGTCCAGAAAAAATCATCAAAAATTGGCACGTCAATTGGACTCCGTTTGATATTCCTTTTCTGTAAAACCCTAAAACAGGAGAAAAACAGAAACTGGCACTGGGCTGTGGGTTAATAGGTTAGTCCCAATAATCATATAAAAGTGTATATAAAATCCCATAATACATCCTAGAAGGATAATATAATAGCATGGAACAATAAAAAAATTATAGATACGTTGGAGACGTATCAAACATCCCGAAGCTTAATTCCTGCTCGTCCTCGAGTAGGTAAATGATAAAAACAGAATTTTTGATGTGGAATGCTAACCAACATAGCTTTTTCAATGTAATTCTCTTGATTGTGGCATGAATGTTCAGATATGTAAGATTCAAGATAAAAGTCTATATTGACATAAGAAATAATAATACTTCAAGCATACTATGTCACATCCCTAGCTTTACTTTGCCCTAGGATAGTTTTCCCTGTGCATCATGTTTAAATTTTGTTAAACTTGAATTGGGGATGTTCAAGCCCTAGCACCTTGAAATCCAAATAGGTCCAGCTTTAAAAATTTGCATTCAATAAACCCAAAATGCCCTCATCAATGTTTGATAATTTTGGCAAGGCTTTGAGACCAAACCAAAATTTAGGAACATTTTTAAGGATTTATTTTTGGGACTTTGAATTTAATTCATTAGCTATTTGAATTTGAATTATATTCATATAATTAGAATATAATTTCAAATACCCCTGAAATGTTTTATGAGCTTCTGAAAAAGTCCATCTAGCAGAATAAAAATATTCAGAGGAGTTTTGGCATTGTTTGAAATTGTTTAATTTCAAAACAGTGGCAAAAGTTTTTTTTTTAAAAAGAAAACAGAAGTTAAAATAGAAACAGAAACAGAATTAGGAAAAAAGAGAAGGACTACCTGGCTTACCTAGCAGCCCGCCTGGCCCAGCTCCTGTGTGGCCCAGCTGCAGGCCCGGCCCACCAGGGGCAGCACTGTCTTCCTCCTCCTGCCAGGAGGAGAAGCAGGTGCGTGCCCGGCGCACAGCCGTCCGCGGCCACGTCTCCCCGCCACCTCCTGCTCCGTCGGCCCTCCCCGACCCCCTGGAGACGCCACGCACGCCCCCAGGCCCCTCTCACTCCCCCTCGATCTCTCCCCCCTCTCCTGGCGCTCTCCCTCGCACGCGCCCGAATGCTGCCGTCGCCGCCGTTCGCCATAACCGCGGCCACTATCCACCCCTCGCCTCGCCGACGCGCCCAGAGGCTCTGCCTCGTCCCTCTCTTCCTCCTCGCCGAGCCGCCCCACGCCGGAAGCCCCTGGACGCCGTCTGCACCGCCGTTCCCCTAGTTGGCTGCCGGCGATCCTCGCCGTCGATTCACCGGCTCCGATGCCTCCCCGAGCCCACTCAGCTGCTCTTCGACCCCGTCGTGAGCTCCTCTACCCAATCCGGCTCTCCCCGCCATCGTTTTCCTCCTCTAGCCCCGCTGCCACCGGAGCCGATAGCTCCTTCCCGCCGGCCATGTCGCCGCCGCGGACATTGCTTGTTTCGTCCGTGTCCGAGCACGCAGTTGAACTCCTGGAGTTCCCAGGAGCCTATAGATCACCCAGCTAGCTTCTCCGCGCACTGCAGCCTCGCGCACGACCGAGCCCGTACTCCGGACACCGCACTTCCCCTCGCCGCCGTCGTACTAGTCCTCCCCGGCGCGAGCTGATGGCTCCGTTGGATGCGGACGAGGACTAGCATCACGCCAAGCCCCTCCGCCGCTCTTTTGGTCACCGGAGGCGGTTTTCCGACGCGCCCCGCTATCTCGGAACTCGCCGGCGGCGAGCCGCCGGCCAGTTGACCTGCCTGACTAGGGGTTTGACTCCCCCTGAGTCACTGACCCGTGGGGTCGGCCTCTGTTTAATAAGTTTAGCTTTTTAGGTTAATTGCTAATCACCTATTTAGTTAACCCCTAGTGACACTGCCATGTGGGCCCCTTGACCGTTTAGTTTAATTTAATTTTCGTGTTAGTTTAGTGCTTAAACCAGTGGGACCCACACGTCAGCATTGACTTTGCTGACGTGGCTGTTGACTAGGCCCACCTGTCTGTGACTCAGGCAGCACTGTCACACTGACCTTTGGGACCCACAGGTCAGGTTTGACCTGGACCAGCCTCTGTTGACTGCTGACCTCAGCCTGACGCAGTGCTGACGCAGTAAGTGTTTTCTGGAATTTTAAATAAATCATAAATGATTTATTTATTTCAGAAAATAGCCAAAACTTCTAAAAATCACAGAAAATAATCCCTAACTCAGATGAAAATAATTTATATATGAAAATTGATCAGAAAAATTCAAGGAATCTGTTTATTGCATTTTCATGCATGTTTGAACAAGTTAAACCTGCTGTTCAGGTCAAATCAATAAAATGATAATTAAATAACCACATATGGAGTTTGAATTTGAACCTTTGGTTCAAACCAACTCCATTTAATTGTGTTGCTAGTTGCATTAGCTCAATAAACATCATATTGCCATGTCACATTCATGCATCATATTGTTGCATTGCATTGATTGTGTTCTTTCTCTGTTTGTCGGTTTTGTCCCCTCTCAGTAGACGCTGTTTCGACGATGTGATCGATGACACCGATGAAGACTCATTGATATCTTCCGAAGTGCCAGGCAAGCAAACCCCCATTGAGCATCCCGATACAATCCCACTCTCTCGCTCCTGCTCTCTTTTACTGCATTAGGACAACAACGATTGAACTGCTTTTGCTGCGGTAGTTGAACCCCTTTCCTCTGCATGACCTGTCATTGCCATAGTAAATAGTTGAAACCCACTAGCATGAGTAGGAGTTGTTTGAGCCATGTTGTGCCTACTCATTCATGCTTTCTGGTTATGCCTGCTATTGCTTAGAGTTGTGTCAGGTCTGATTCATCGGGGATGAATAGGAATGTGGTGAACATGTCCTACTGTGTGTGAGCTAAGTGTGTGAACACGATTTGGTAAAGGTAGCGGTGAGAGGCCATGTAGGAGTACATGGTGGGTTGTCTCACTGGAGCCGTCCTTAAGAACTGAGTTCTGTGTAAGTTGTCCAATGACTAGCTACTACCACACATTGGGTTCCGGTAACTCGACCCCTCTCGACTTATTAATCAACTAGATCTCTGTCCAGGAGTTGCAACTAGTTTCTGGTGTTTGTAGGTAGTGTTAGTAGTCTACCAAGTGGCACACGGTACATGTGGGCTTGGGACAGACTAGGCACCGTGGCACGGTGTACCAAGCGTAGATCCATCCGTCGAGGTGGGCTTGGGAACCCTGCGCACATCTTTTGGGGCCGTGAGCGACACCCCGGCCGGATCTCCCCACGGATGGAACCTGAATAGGTGATAAACCTGGACTAGAGTCTTGTGTGGTTAGTCAGGTCGTGGCCGACACCCTCGCCAGGCTTCCGCTTGAAGGTTGCCGAGATACATGACGTGTACATGGCGGTAAGTGGCGAGAGCGTGTGTGAAGAAGTACACCCCTGCAGGGTTAACATGATCTATTCGAATAGCCGGGTCCGCGGATATGGACTTCTTGGATGCTTACGTGGTACATAGACAATCGAAAGTGGATACTCTAAAACGCGCAAGATAAGCGTGAGTGCTATGGATGGCCTTCTCGTAGGAAGACGGGAGCGGATCCATAGTGGTGTATTGATTGGTGAATATGTGGACTCGTGTGCGCCACCTCAAAAGAGTTACTTGCAGTCGTAGTTCAGGATAGCCACCGAGTCAAAGCTGGCTTGCTGCAGTCAAACTCCACCACCCCCTTGTTGATAATGTTGCATATGTAGTTAGTTCTGATGTAAGTCTTGCTGAGTACCTTTGTACTCACGTTTGCTTAATTTGTATTTTGCAGAGAGACTTCTGTCTCGCTAGTGGTTCCGCGTGGACTTCGACGTTTAGCTTGTTACCTCAGCTACGGTCTTGTGCCCTTGGGAGGGTCTTGTAGTTAGTCAGGCTTCTCAGCCTTTTCATTTGTAGTTGTCTGTACTCAGACATGTTATGCTTCCGTTGCCTGTATGCTCTGTATGTTGGGTCATGTGACCTCTGTTTGTAATAAATGCTATGATGGCTCTTCTAGGCCTTTATCTATATGAGTTGTTGAGTTATGTTGTGATGCCATGTTGTACAGCACATACTTGCATGTTATGCGTACGTGTAATGTGTATTGCTATGTGTGGGATCCGACACCTAGTTGTTTACCTTTGCTAGCCTATCTTATAGGGAAATGTCTCCTAGTGTTTCCACCGAGCCTTGGTAGCTTGCTACTGCTCCGGAACACTTAGGCTGGCCGGCATGTGTCCTTCTTCGTTCCTGTGTCTGTCCCTTAGGGGAAATGTCATGCGTTGTTCCTTTAAGTCCTTGTAGCTTGCTACGACTTGGGTTCATACGTTGATGACCGACACGTTCGTTGCTGGGTCATGTATGCCTGCCTCTGTAATTTAGTGCCACTTTTGGTTTATAACTGGTCATGTCGGCCCCGGTTCTCTGTCATATGGATGCTAGCGACACTATCATATATGTGTGCCAAAATGCGCAAACGGTCCCGGGCCAGGTAAGGTGGCACCCGTGGGGATACAGTGCGTGAGGCCGCAAAGTGATATGATGTGTTACAGGCTAGATCTATATGGCTTAGGATCGGGGTCCCGACAGCTTTGGTATCAGAGCCTGACTGCCTGTAGGATTAGTAAGCCAAACTGGTCGAAGTTGTGTCTAGAAACTCTTTAGTTATATTAAGGGAATTGATTGTGGAAGGGAACGTAAGGCTCTTTTTACTCCTTTACCCTATGACCTTTTGATCTGAGTCACCTTCTTCTTTCTACGGGGATTAAGAACTAGGCTTTCTCTTCTATCTATCAGGATCAACATGAGGCAAGCAATCAACACTTATATGAAGGACAGCTGGATCATGAAGATTGTGTTAGTTAGTGTCCCCTCTAATTTCTTACCCTATGCTCGAATCTCGGGACGAGATTCTTGTTTAGTAGGGGTGAGTTGTCACATCCCTAGCTTTACTTTGCCCTAGGATAGTTTTGCCTGTGCATCATGTTTAAATTTTGTTAAACTTGAATTGGGGATGTTCAAACCCTAGCACCTTGAAATCCAAATAGGTCCAGCTTTAAAAATTTGCATTCAATAAACCCAAAATCCCTTCATCAATGTTTGATAATTTTGGCAAGGCTTTGAGACCAAACCAAAATTTAGGAACATTTTTAAGGATTTATTTTTGGGACTTTGAATTTAATTCATTAGCTATTTGAATTTGAATTATATTCATGTAATTAGAATATAATTTCAAATACCCCTGAAATGTTTTATGAGCTTCTGGAAAAGTCCATCTAGCAGAATAAAAATATTCAGAGGAGTTTTGGCATTGTTTGAAATTGTTTAATTTCAAAACAGTGGCAAAAGATTTAAAAAAAAAAGAAAACAGAAGTTAAAATAGAAACATAAACAGAATTAGGAAAAAAGAGAAGGACTACCTGGCTTACCTAGCAGCCCGCCTGGCCCAGCTCATGTGTGGCCCAGCTGCAGGCCCGGCCCACCAGGGGCAGCACTGTCTTCCTCCTCCTGCCAGGAGGAGAAGCAGCTGCGTGCCCGGCGCACAGCCGGCCGCGGGCACGTCTCCCCACCACCTCCTGCTCCGTCGGCCCTCCCCGACCCCCCTGGAGACGCCACGCACGCCCCCAGGCCCCTCTCACTCCGCCTCGATCTCTCCCCCCTCACCTGGCGCTCTCCCTCGCACGCGCCCGAACTCTGCCGTCGCCGCCGTTCGCCATAACCGCGGCCACTGTCCACCCCTCGCCTGGCCGACGCGCCCAGAGGCTCTGCCTCGTCCCTCTCTTCCTCCTCGCCGAGCCGCCCAACGCCCGAAGCCCCTGGACGCCGTCTGCACCGCCGTTCACCTTGTTGGCTGCCGGCGATCCTCTCCGTCGATTCACCGGCTCCGATGCCTCCCCGAGCCCACTCAGCTGCTCTTCGACCCCGCCGTGAGCTCCTCTACCCAATCCGGCTCTCCCCGCCATCATTTTCCTCCTCTAGCCCCGCTGCCACCGGAGCCGATAGCTCCTTCCCGCCGGCCATGTCGCCGCCGCGGACATTGCTTGTTTCGTCCACGTCC
Organism: Secale cereale; assembly: GCA_902687465.1. Taxonomy (NCBI): domain Eukaryota; kingdom Viridiplantae; phylum Streptophyta; class Magnoliopsida; order Poales; family Poaceae; genus Secale; species Secale cereale. Next base: position 695,099,570 of record LR738713.1, read on the forward strand.
GAGCACGCAGTTGAAGTCCTGGAGGTCCCAGGAGCCTGTAGATCACCCCAGCTAGCTTCTCCGCGCACTGCAGCCTCGCGCACGACCGAGCCCGTACTCCGGCCACCGCACTTCCCCTCGCCGCCGTCGTACTAGTCCTCCCCGGCGCGAGCTGATGGCTCTGTTGGATGCGGACGAGGACTAGCATCACGCCAAGCCCCTCCGCCGCTCTTTTGGTCACCGGAGGCGGTTTTCCGACGCGCCCTGCCGTCTCGGCACTCGCCGGCGGTGAGCCGCCGGCCAGTTGACCCGCCTGACCAGGGGTTTGACTCCCCCTGAGTCACTGACCCGTGGGGTCGGCCTCTGTTTAATTAGTTTAGCTTTTTAGGTTAATTGCTAATCACCTATTTAGTTAACCCCTAGTGACACTACCATGTGGGCCCCTTGCCCATTTAGTTTAATTTAATTTTCGTGTTAGTTTAGTGCTTAAACCAGTGGGACCCACACGTCAGCATTGACTTTGCTGACGTGGCTGTTGACTGGGCCCACCTGTCTGTGACTCAGGCAGCACTGTCACACTGACCTTTGGGACCCATAGGTCATGTTTGACCTGGACCAGCCTCGGTTGACTGCTGACCTCAGCCTGACGCAGTGCTGACGCAGTAAGTGTTTTCTGGAATTTTAAATAAATCATAAATGATTTATTTATTTCAGAAAATAGCCAAAACTTCTAAAAATCATAGAAAATATTCCCTAACTCAGATGAAAATAATTTATATATGAAAATTGATCAGAAAAATTCAAGGAATCTGTTTATGGCATTTTCATGCATGTTTGAACAAGTTAAACCTGCTGTTGAGGTCAAATCAATAAAATGATAAATAAATAACCACATATGGAGTTTGAATTTGAACCTTTGGTTCAAACCAACTCCATTTAATTGTGTTGTTAGTTGCATTAGCTCAATAAACATCATATTGCCATGTCACATTCATGCATCATATTGTTGCATTGCATTGATTGTGTTCTTTTTCTGTTTGTCGGTTTTGTCCCCTCTCAGTAGACGCTGTTTCGACGATGTGATCGATGACACCAATGAAGACTCATTGATATCTTCCGAAGTGCCAGGCAAGCAAACCCCCATTGAGCATCCCGATACAATCCCACTCTCTCGCTCCTGCTCTCTTTTACTGCATTAGGACAACAACGATTGAACTGCTTTTGCTGCGGTAGTTGAACCCCTTTCCTCTGCATGACCTGTCATTGCCATAGTAAATAGTTGAAACCCACTAGCATGAGTAGGAGTTGTTTGAGCCATGTTGTGCCTACTCATTCATGCTTTTTGGTTATGCCTGCTATTGCTTAGAGTTGTGTCAGGTCTGATTCATCAGGGATGAATAGGAATGTGGCGAACATGTCCTACTGTGTGTGAGCTAAGTGTGTGAACACGATTTGGTAAAGGTAGCGGTGAGAGGCCATGTAGGAGTACATGGTGGGTTGTCTCACTGGAGCCGTCCTTAAGAACTGAGTTCTGTGTAAGTTGTCCAATGACTAGCTACTACCATACATTGGGTTCCGGTAACTCGACCCCTCTCGACTTATTAATCAACTAGATCTCTGTCCAGGAGTTGCAACTAGTTTCTGGTGTTTGTAGGTAGTGTTAGTAGTCTACCAAGTGGCACACGGTACATGTGGGCTTGGGACAGACTAGGCATCATGGCACGGTGTACCAAGCGTAGATCTATCCGTCGAGGTGGGCTTGGGAACCCTGCGCACATCTTTTGGGGCCGTGAGCGACACCCCGGCCGGATCTCCCCACGGATGGAACCTGAATAGGCGATAAACCTGGACTAGAGTCTTGTGTGGTTAGTCAGGTCGTGGCCGACACCCTCGCCAGGCTTCCGCTTGAAGGTTGCCGAGATACATGACGTGTACATGGCGGTAAGTGGCGAGAGCGTGTGTGAAGAAGTACACCCCTGCAGGGTTAACATGATCTATTCGAATAGCCGGGTCCGCGGATATGGACTTCTTGGATGCTTACGTGGTACATAGACAATCGAAAGTGGATACTCTAAAACGCGCAAGATAAGCGTGAGTGCTATGGATGGCCTTCTCGTAGGGAGACGGGAGCGGATCCATAGTGGTGTATTGATTGGTGAATATGTGGACTCGTGTGCGCCACCTCAAAAGAGTTACTTGCAGTCGTAGTTCAGGATAGCCACCGAGTCAAAGCTGGCTTGCTGCAGTCAAACTCCACCACCCCCTTGTTGATAATGTTGCATATGTAGTTAGTTCTGATGTAAGTCTTGCTGAGTACCTTTGTACTCACGTTTGCTTAATTTGTATTTTGTAGAGAGACTTCTGTCTCGCTAGTGGTTCCGCGTGGACTTCGACGTTTAGCTTGTTACCTCAGCTACGGTCTTGTGCCCTTGGGAGGGTCTTGTAGTTAGTCAGGCTTCTCAGCCTTTTCATTTGTAGTTGTCTGTACTCAGACATGTTATGCTTCCGTTGCCTGTATGCTATGTATGTTGGGTCATGTGACGTCTGTTTGTAATAAATGCTATGATGGCTCTTCTGGGCCTTTATCTATATGAGTTGTTGAGTTATGTTGTGATGCCATGTTGTACAACACATACTTGCATGTTATGCGTACGTGTAATGTGTATTTCTATGTGTGGGATCGGACACCTAGTAGTTTACCTTTGGTAGCCTATCTTACAGGGAAATGTCTCCTAGTGTTTCCACCGAGCCTTGGTAGCTTGCTACTGCTCCGGAACACTTAGGCTGGCCGGCATGTGTCCTTCTTCGTTCCTGTGTCTGTCCCTTAGGGGAAATGTCACGCGTTGTTCCTTTAAGTCCTTGTAGCTTGCTATGACTTGGGTTCATACGTTGATGACCGACACATTCGTTGCTGGGTCATGTATGCCTGTCTCTGTAATTTAGTGCCACTTTTGGTTTATAACTGGTCATGTCGTCCCGGGTTCTCTGTCATATGGATGCTAGCGACACTATCATATACGTGTGCCAAAATGCGCAAACGGTCCCGGGCCAGGTAAGGTGGCACCCGTGGGGATACCGTGCGTGAGGCCGCAAAGTGATATGATGTGTTACAGGCTAGACCTGTGTGGCTTAGGATCGGGGTCCCGACAGCTTTGGTATCAGAGCCTGACTGCCTGTAGGATTAGTAAGCCAAACTGGTCGAAGTTGTGTCTAGAAACTCATTAGTTATATTAAGGGAATTGATTGTGGAAGGGAACGTAAGGCTCTTTTTACTCCTTTACCCTATGACCTTCTGATCTGAGTCACCTTCTTCTTTCTACGGGGATTAAGAACTAGGCTTTCTCTTCTGTCTATCAGGATCAACATGAGGCAAGCAATCAACACTTATATGAAGGAAAGCTAGATCATGAAGATTGTGGTAGTTAGTGTCCCCTCTGATTTCTTACCCTATGCTCGAATCTCGGGACGAGATTCTTGTTTAGTAGGGGTGAGTTGTCACATCCCTAGCTTTACTTTGCCCTAGGATAGTTTTGCCTGTGCATCTTGTTTAAATTTTGTTAAACTTGAATTGGGGATGTTCAAACCCTAGCACCTTGAAATCCAAATAGGTCCAGCTTTAAAAATTTGCATTCAATAAACCCAAAATCCCTTCATCAATGTTTGATAATTTTGGCAAGGCTTTGAGACCAAACCAAAATTTAGGAACATTTTCAAGGATTTATTTTTGGGACTTTGAATTTAATTCATTAGCTATTTGAATTTGAATTATATTCATATAATTAGAATATAATTTCAAATACCCCTGAAATGTTTTATGAGCTTCTGGAAAAGTCCATCTAGCAGAATAAAAATATTCAGAGGAGTTTTGGCATTGTTTGAAATTGTTTAATTTCAAAACAGTGGCAAAAGATTTAAAAAAAAAGAAAACAGAAGTTAAAATAGAAACATAAACAGAATGAGGAAAAAAGAGAAGGACTACCTGGCTTACCTAGCAGCCCGCCTGGCCCAGCTCATGTGTGGCCCAGCTGCAGGCCCGGCCCACCAGGGGCAGCACTGTCTTCCTCCTCCTGCCAGGAGGAGAAGCAGCTGCGTGCCCGGCGCACAGCCGGCCGCGGGCACGTCTCCCCACCACCTCCTGCTCCGTCGGCCCTCCCCGACCCCCCTGGAGACGCCACGCACGCCCCTAGGCCCCTCTCACTCCGCCTCGATCTCTCCCCCCTCACCTGGCGCTCTCCCTCGCACGCGCCCGAACTCTGCCGTCGCCGCCGTTCGCCATAACCGCGGCCACTGTCCACCCCTCGCCTCGCCGACGCGCCCAGAGGCTCTGCCTCGTCCCTCTCTTCCTTCTCGCCAAGCCGCCCGACGCCGGAAGCCCCTGGACGCCGTCTGCATCGCCGTTCCCCTTGTTGGCTGCCGGCGATCCTCGCCGTCGATTCACCGGCTCCGATGCCTCCCCGAGCCCACTCAGCTGCTTTTCGACCCCGCCGTGAGCTCCTCTACCCAATCCGGCTCTCCCCGCCATCATTTTCCTCCTCTAGCCCCGCTGCCACCGGAGCCAATAGCTCCTTCCCGCCGGCCATGTCGCCGCCGCGGACATTGCTTGTTTCGTCCGCGTCCGAGCACGCAGTTGAAGTCCTGGAGTTCCCAGGAGCCTGTAGATCACCCCAACTAGCTTCTCCGCGCACTGCAGCCTCGTGCACGACCGAGCCCGTACTCCGGCCACCGCACTTCCCCTCGCCGCCGTCGTACTAGTCCTCCCCGGCGCGAGCTGATGGCTCCGTTGGATGCAGACGAGGACTAGCATCACGCCAAGCCCCTCCGCCGCTCTTTTGGTCACCGGAGGCGGTTTTCCGACGCGCCCCGCCGTCTCGGCACTCGTCGGCGGTGAGCCGCCGGCCAGTTGACCCGCCTGACCAGGGGTTTGACTCCCCCTGAGTCACTGACCCGTGGGGTCAGCCTCTGTTTAATTAGTTTAGCTTTTTAGGTTAATTGCTAATCACCTATTTAGTTAACCCCTAGTGACACTGCCATTGGGCCCCTTGCCCGTTTAGTTTAATTTAATTTCGTGTTAGTTTAGTGCTTAAACCAGTGGGACCCACACGTCAGCATTGACTTTGCTGACGTGGCTGTTGACTGGGCCCACCTGTCTGTGACTCAGGCAGCACTGTCACACTGACCTTTGGGACCCACAGGTCAGGTTTGACCTGGACCAGCCTCTATTGACTGCTGACCTCAGATTGACGCAGTGCTGACGCAGTAAGTGTTTTCTGGAATTTTAAATAAATCATAAATGATTTAGTTATTTCAGAAAATAGCCAAAACTTCTAAAAATCACAGAAAATAATCCCTAACTCAGATGAAAATAATTTATATATGAAAATTGATCAGAAAAATTCAAGGAATCTGTTTATGGCATTTGCATGCATGTTTGAACAAGTTAAACCTGCTGTTCAGGTCAAATCAATAAAATGATAATTAAATAACCACATATGGAGTTGGAATTTGAACCTTTGGTTCAAACCAACTCCATTTAATTGTGTTGCTAGTTGCATTAGCTCAATAAACATCATATTGCCATGTCACATTCATGCATCATATTGTTACATTGCATTGATTGTGTTCTTTCTCTGTTTGTCGGTTTTGTCCCCTCTCAGTAGACGCTGTTTCGACGATGTGATCGATGACACCGATGAAGACTCATTGATATCTTCCGAAGTGCCAGGCAAGCAAACCCCCATTGAGCATCCCGATACAATCCCACTCTCTCGCTCCTGCTCTCTTTTACTGCATTAGGACAACAACGATTGAACTGCTTTTGCTGCGGTAGTTGAACCCCTTTCCTCTGCATGACCTGTCATTGCCACAGTAAATAGTTGAAACCCACTAGCATGAGTAGGAGTTGTTTGAGCCATGTTGTGCCTACTCATTCATGCTTTCTGGTTATGCCTGCTATTGCTTAGAGTTGTGTCAGGTCTGATTCATCGGGGATGAATTGGAATGTGGTGAACATGTCCTACTGTGTGTGAGCTAAGTGTGTGAACACGATTTGGTAAAGGTAGCGGTGAGAGGCCATGTAGGAGTACATGGTGGGTTGTCTCACTGGAGCCGTCCTTAAGAACTGAGTTCTGTGTAAGTTGTCCAATGACTAGCTACTACCACACATTGGGTTCCGGTAACTCGACCCCTCTCGACTTATTAATCAACTAGATCTCTGTCCAGGAGTTGCAACTAGTTTCTGGTGTTTGTAGGTAGTGTTAGTAGTCTACCAAGTGGCACACGGTACATGCATGTGGGCTTGGGATAGACTAGGCACCGTGGCACGGTGTACCAAGCGTAGATCCATCCGTCGAGGTGGGCTTGGGAACCCTGCGCACATCTTTTGGGGCCGTGAGCGACACCCCGGCCGGATCTCCCCACGGATGGAACCTGAATAGGCGATAAACCTGGACTAGAGTCTTGTGTGGTTAGTCAGGTCGTGGCCGACACCCTCGCCAGGCTTCCGCTTGAAGGTTGCCGAGATACATGACGTGTACATGGCGGTAAGTGGCGAGAGCGTGTGTGAAGAAGTACACCCCTGCAGGGTTAACATGATCTATTCGAATAGCCGGGTCCACGGATATGGACTTCTTGGATGCTTACGTGGTACATAGACAATCGAAAGTGGATACTCTAAAACGCGCAAGATAAGCGTGAGTGCTATGGATGGCCTTCTCGTAGGGAGACGGGAGCGGATCCATAGTGGTGTATTGATTGGTGAATATGTGGACTCGTGTGCGCCACCTCAAAAGAGTTACTTGCAGTCGTAGTTCAGGATAGCCACCGAGTCAAAGCTGGCTTGCTGCAGTCAAACTCCACCACCCCCTTGTTGATAATGTTGCATATGTAGTTAGTTCTGATGTAATTCTTGCTGAGTACCTTTGTACTCACATTTGCTTAATTTGTATTTTGCAGAGAGACTTCTGTCTCGCTAGTGGTTCCGCGTGGACTTCGACGTTTAGCTTGTTACCTCAGCTACGGTCTTGTGCCCTTGGGAGGGTCTTTTAGTTAGTCAGGCTTCTCAGCCTTTTCATTTGTAGTTGTCTGTACTCAGACATGTTATGCTTCCGTTGCCTGTATGCTCTGTATGTTGGGTCATGTGACCTCTGTTTGTAATAAATGCTATGATGGCTCTTCTGGGCCTTTATCTATATGAGTTGTTGAGTTATGTTGTGATGCCATGTTGTACATCACATACTTGCATGCTATGCGTACGTGTAATGTGTATTGCTATGTGTGGGATCCGACACCTAGTTGTTTACCTTTGGTAGCCTATCTTACAGGGAAATGTCTCCTAGTGTTTCCACCGAGCCTTGGTAGCTTGCTACTGCTCCGGAACACTTAGGCTGGCCGGCATGTGTCCTTCTTCGTTCCTGTGTCTGTCCCTTAGGGGAAATGTCACGCGTTGTTCCTTTAAGTCCTTGTAGCTTGCTATGACTTGGGTTCATACGTTGATGACCGACACGTTCGTTGCTGTGTCATGTATGCCTGTCTCTGTAATTTAGTGCCACTTTTGGTTTATAACTGGTCATGTCGGCCCGGGTTCTCTGTCATATGGATGCTAGCGACACTATCATATACGTGTGCCAAAATGCGCAAACGGTCCCGGGCCAGGTAAGGTGGCACCCGTGGGGATACCGTGCGTGAGGCCGCAAAGTGATATGATGTGTTACAGGCTAGACCTGTGTGGCTTAGGATCGGGGTCCCGACAGCTTTGGTATCAGAGCCTGACTGCCTGTAGGATTAGTAAGCCAAACTGGTCGAAGTTGTGTCTAGAAACTCTTTAGTTATAATAAGGGAATTGATTGTGGAAGGGAACGTAAGGCTCTTTTTACTCCTTTACCCTATGACCTTCTGATCTGAGTCACCTTCTTCTTTCTACGGGGATTAAGAACTAGGCTTTCTCTTCTATCTATCAGGATCAACATGAGGCAAGCAATCAACACTTATATGAAGGACAGCTGGATCATGAAGATTGTGTTAGTTAGTGTCCCCTCTGATTTCTTACCCTATGCTCGAATCTCGGGACGAGATTTTTGTTTAGTAGGGGTGAGTTGTCACATCCCTAGCTTTACTTTGCCCTAGGATAGTTTTGCCTGTGCATCATGTTTAAATTTTGTTAAACTTGAATTGGGCATGTTCAAACCCTAGCACCTTGAAATCCAAATAGGTCCAGCTTTAAAAATTTGCATTCAATAAACCCAAAATCCCTTCATCAATGTTTGATAATTTTGGCAAGGCTTTGAGACCAAACCAAAATTTAGGAACATTTTTAAGGATTTATTTTTGGGACTTTGAATTTAATTCATTAGCTATTTGAATTTGAATTATATTCATATAATTAGAATATAATTTCAAATACCCCTGAAATGTTTTATGAGCTTCTGGAAAAGTTCATCTAGCAGAATAAAAATATTCAGAGGAGTTTTGGCATTGTTTGAAATTGTTTAATTTCAAAACAGTGGCAAAAGATTAAAAAAAAGAAGAAAACATAAGTTAAAATAGAAACAGAAACAGAATTAGGAAAAAAAGAGAAGGACTACTTGGCTTACCTAGCAGCCCGCCTGGCCCAGCTCCTGTGTGGCCCAGCTGCAGGCCCGGCCCACCAGGGGCAGCACTGTCTTCCTCCTCCTGCCAGGAGGAGAAGCAGCTGCGTGCCCGGCGCACAGCCGGCCGCGGGCACGTCTCCCCGCCACCTCCTACTCCGTCGGTTCTCCCCGACCCCCCTGGAGACGCCACGCACGCCCCCAGGCCCCTCTCACTCCCCCTCGATCTCTCCCCCCTCTCCTGGCGCTCTCCCTCGCACGCGCCCGAACGCTGCCGTCGCCGCCGTTCGCCATAACCGCGGCCACTGTCCACCCCGCGCCTCGCCGACGCGCCCAGAGGCTCTGCCTCGTCCCTCTCTTCCTCCTCGCCGAGCCGCCCGACGCCGGAAGCCCCTGGACGCCGTCTGCACCGCCGTTCCCCTTGTTGGCTGCCGGCGATCCTCGCCGTCGATTCACCGGCTCCGATGCCTCCCCGAGCCCACTCAGCTGCTCTTCGACCCCGCCATGAGCTCCTCTACCCAATCCGGCTCTCCCCGCCATCATTTTCCTCCTCTAGCCCCACTGCCACCGGAGCCGATAGCTCCTTCCCGCCGGCCATGTCGCCGCCACGGACATTGCTTATTTCGTCCGCGTCCGAGCACGCAGTTGAAGTCCTGGAGTTCCCAGGAGCCTGTAGATCACCCCAGCTAGCTTCTCTGCGCACTGCAGCCTCACGCACGACCGAGCCCGTACTCCGGCCACCGCACTTCCCCTCGCCGCTGTCGTACTAGTCCTCCCCGGCGCGAGCTGATGGCTCCGTTGGATGCGGACGAGGACTAGCATCACGCCAAGCCCCTCCGCCGCTCTTTTGGTCACCGGAGGCGGTTTTCTGACGCGCCCCGCCGTCTCGGCACTCGCCGGCGGCGAGCCGCCGGCCAGTTGACCCGCCTGACCAGGGGTTTGACTCCCCCTGAGTCACTGACCCGTGGGGTCAGCCTCTGTTTAATTAGTTTAGCTTTTTAGGTTAATTGCTAATCACCTATTTAGTTAACCCATAGTGACACTGCCATGTGGGCCCCTTGCCCGTTTAGTTTAGATTAATTTCGTGTTAGTTTAGTGCTTAAACCAGTGGGACCCACACGTCAGCATTGACTTTGCTGACGTGGCTGTTGACTGGGCCCACCTGTCTGTGACTCAGGCAGCACTGTCACACTGACCTTTGGGACCCACAGGTCAGGTTTGACCTGGACCAGCCTCTATTGACTGTTGACCTCAGCCTGACGCAGTGCTGACGCAGTAAGTGTTTTCTGGAATTTTAAATAAATCATAAATGATTTATTTATTTCAGAAAATAGCCAAAACTTCTAAAAATCGCAGAAAATAATCCCTAACTCAGATGAAAATAATTTATATATGAAAATTGATCAGAAAAATTCAAGGAATCTGTTTATGGCATTTTCATGCATGTTTGAACAAGTTAAACCTGCTGTTCAGGTCAAATCAATAAAATGATAATTAAATAACCACATATGGAGTTTGAATTTGAACCTTTGGTTCAAACCAACTCCATTTAATTGTGTTGCTAGTTGCATTAGCTCAATAAACATCATATTGCCATGTCACATTCATGCATCATATTGTTGCATTGCATTGATTGTGTTCTTTCTCTGTTTGTCGGTTTTGTCCCCTCTCAGTAGACGCTGTTTCGACGATGTGATCGATGACACCGATGAAGAGTCATTGATATCTTCCGAAGTGCCAGGCAAGAAAACCCCCATTGAGCATCCCGATACAATCCCACTCTTTCGCTCCTGCTCTCTTTTACTGCATTAGGACAACAACGATTGAACTGCTTTTGCTGCGGTAGTTGAACCCCTTTCCTCTGCATGACCTGTCATTGCCATAGTAAATAGTTGAAACCCACTAGCATGAGTAGGAGTTGTTTGAGCCATGTTGTGCCTACTCATTCATGCTTTCTGGTTATGCCTGCTATTGCTTAGAGTTGTGTCAGGTCTGATTCATCAGGGATGAATTGGAATGTGGTGAACATGTCCTACTGTGTGTGAGGTAAGTGTGTGAACACGATTTGGTAAAGGTAGCGGTGAGAGGCCATGTAGGAGTACATGGTGGGTTGTCTCACTGGAGCCGTCCTTAAGAACTGAGTTCTGTGTAAGTTGTCCAATGACTAGCTACTACCACACATTGGGTTTCGGTAACTCGACCCCTCTCGACTTATTAATCAACTAGATCTCTGTCCAGGAGTTGCAACTAGTTTCTGGTGTTTGTAGGTAGTGTTAGTAGTCTACCAAGTGGCAAACGGTACATGTGGGCTTGGGACAGACTAGACACCGTGGCACGGTGTACCAAGCGTAGATCCATCCGTCGAGGTGGGCTTGGGAACCCTGCGCACATCTTTTGGGGCCGTGAGCGACACCCCGGCCGGATCTCCCCACGGATGGAACCTGAATAGGCGATAAACCTGGACTAGAGTCTTGTGTGGTTAGTCAGGTCGTGGCCGACACCCTCGCCAGGCTTCTGCTTGAAGGTTGCCGAGATACATGACGTGTACATGGCGGTAAGTGGCGAGAGCGTGTGTGAAGAAGTACACCCCTGCAGGGTTAACATGATCTATTCGAATAGCCGGGTCCGCGGATATGGACTTCTTGGATGCTTACGTGGTACATAGACAATCGAAAGTGGATACTCTAAAACGCGCAAGATAAGCGTGAGTGCTATGGATGGCCTTCTCGTAGGGAGACGGGAGCGGATCCATAGTGGTGTATTGATTGGTGAATATGTGGACTCGTGTGCGCCACCTCAAAAGAGTTACTTGCAGTCGTAGTTCAGGATAGCCACCGAGTCAAAGCTGGCTTGCTGCAGTCAAACTCCACCACCCCCTTGTTGATAATGTTGCATATGTAGTTAGTTCTGATGTAAGTCTTGCTGAGTACCTTTGTACTCACGTTTGCTTAATTTGTATTTTGCAGAGAGACTTCTGTCTCGCTAGTGGTTCCGCGTGGACTTCGACGTTTAGCTTGTTACCTCAGCTACGGTCTTGTGCCCTTGGGAGGGTCTTGTAGTTAGTCAGGCTTCTCAGCCTTTTCATTTGTAGTTGTCTGTACTCAGACATGTTATGCTTCCGTTGCCTGTATGCTCTGTATGTTGGGTCATGTGACCTCTGTTTGTAATAAATGCTATGATGGCTCTTCTGGGCCTTTATCTATATGAGTTGTTGAGTTATGTTGTGATGCCATGTTGTATAGCACATACTTGCATGTTATGCGTACGTGTAATGTGTATTGTTATGTGTGGGATCCGACACCTAGTTGTTTTCCTTTGGTAGCCTATCTTACAGGGAAATGTCTCCTAGTGTTTCCACCGAGCTTTGGTAGCTTGCTACTGCTCCGGAACACTTAGGCTGGCCGGCATGTGTCCTTCTTCGTTCCTGTGTCTGTCCCTTAGGGGAAATGTCACGCGTTATTCCTTTAAGTCCGTGTAGCTTGTTACGACTTGGGTTCATACGTTGATGACCGACACGTTCGTTGCTGGGTCATGTATGCCTGTCTCTGTAATTTAGTGCCACTTTTGGTTTATAACTGGTCATGTCGGCCTGGGTTCTCTGTCATATGGATGCTACAGACACTATCATATACGTGTGCCAAAATGCGCAAACGGTCCCGGGCCAGGTAAGGTGGCACCCGTGGGGATACCGTGCGTGAGGCCGCAAAGTGATATGATGTGTTACAGGCTAGACCTGTGTGGCTTAGGATCGGGGTCCCGACATACTAACAAAGCAATCATGTCTTCTCAAAATACTATGGCTAAAGAAAGTTATCCCTACAAAATCATATAGTCTGGCTATGCTCCCTCTTCATCACACAAAATATTCATATCATGCACAACCCCAGTTTCAGCCAAGCACTTGTTTTCATACTCTATTCTTTCAAACCTTTCAACTTTCACGCAATACATGAGCGTGAGCCATGGACATAGCACTATGTGGAATAGAGTGGTGGTTGTGGAGAAGACAAAAAGGAGGGAGATAGTCTCACATCGACTAGGTATATCAACGGGCTATGGAGATGCCCATCAATAGATATCAATGTATGTGAGTAGGGATTGCCATGCAACGGATGCACTAGAGCTAAATATGTATGAAAGCTCAACAAAACAAACTAGTGGGTGTGCATCCAACTTGCTTGCTCATGAAGACCTAGGGCATTTGAGGAAGCCCATCGTTGGAATATACAAGCCAAGTTCTATAATGAAAATTCCCACTAGTATATGAAAGTGACTAAACATGAGACTCTCTATCATGAAGAACATGGTGCTACTTTGAAGCACAAGTGTGGAAAAAGATAGTAGCAATTACGCCAGGCCTTCTTTTCTTTCTCTTTTTTCTTTCTTTATTTTTTTATTTTTTTGGGCCCTTTTTTTCTTTGGCCTTTCCTTTTTTTTCTTCTTTTATTGGAGGGGCTTTATTGATTTAGCCTTTCCTCACATGGGACAATGCTCTAATAATGATGATCATCACACTTTCATTACAACTCAATACTAGAACAAAGTATGACTCTATATATGAATGCCTCCGGCGGTGTACCGGGATGTGCAATGAAACAAGAGTGACATGTATGAAAAATTATGCATGGTGGTCTTGCCACAAATAAGATGTCAACTACATGATCATGCATGGCAATATGACAATATGAAGCGTGTCATATGAACGGAATGGTGGAAAGTTGCATGGCAATATACCTCGGAATGACTATGGAAATGCCATGATAGGTAGGTATGGTGGCTGTTTTGAGGAACAATGTTTAGTGGGTTTATGGCACCGGCGAAAGTTGCGCGGTACAAGAGAGGCTAGCAATGGTGGAAGGGTGAGAGTGCGTATAATCCATGGACTCAACATTAGTCATAAGAAATCATATACTTATTGCAAAAATCTATGAGTCATCAAAACAAAGCAATCAACGCCTGCTCCTAGGGGGAGGTTGGTAGGAGTTGACCATCGTGCGCCCCCAACCTCCACACAAAGGTTGACACTTTACAAATACCTCATGCTCTAACTTCGTCACATAGCGGTTCACCATACGTGCATGCTACGGGAATCACTAACCTTAACACGAGTATTTCTCAATTTCATAATAACTCCACTAGCATGACTCTAATATCACTATCCTCATATCTCAAAACATTTATCAAGCATCCAACTTCTCATCATATTCAATCCACTTAGTGTGAAAGTTTTACTACATTGACATTGGATGTCTATCATGTGAAGATTAGTTTCTTTAGCCTAAACACATTACCATGCTGTTTTAATAGACTCTCAAAAGTATATAAGTGAAGCATGAGAGTTCAACAATTTCTTCAAAATAAAACTACTGCCGTGCTCTAAAAGATATAAGTGAAGCACTAGAGCAATAACAAACTACTCCGAAAGATATAAGTGAAGATCAATGAGTAGTTGAACAATTATGTAACTATGTGAAGAATCTCTAACATTTAAGAACTTCAGATCTTGGGATATTATTCAAACAGCAAGCAAAACAAAATAAACTAAATTGACGCTCCAAGCAAAACACATATCATGTGGTGAATAAAAATATAGCTCCGAGTATAGTTACCAATGGATGAAGACGAAAGAGGGGATGCCTTCCCGGGGCATCCCCATGCTTAGGCTTTTGGTTGTCCTTGAATTTTACTTGGGGTGCCTTGGGCATCCCCAAGCTTAGGCCCTTGCTACTCTTTGTTCCATAGTCCATCAAAGCAATACTCAAAACTTGAAAACTTCACAACACAAAACTTAGACAACAATCTCGTGAGCTCCGTTAGTATAAAAAAACAAACCACTACTCAAAGGTACTGTAATGAGCTCATTCTTTGTTTATATTGGTGTTAAACCTACTATATTCCAACTTCTATATGATTCATACTTCCCAATACTACTCATAGATGCATTGAAATAAGCAAACAACACACGAAAAACAGAATCTGTCAAAAACAGAACAGTCTGTAGTAATCTGCAGGTTTCGCATACTTCTGTAAATCCAAAAAATTTAAACTAAATTGGTAAACATGAGGAATTTGTCTATTAATCATCTGCAAAAAGAATCAACTAAATATCACACTCCAGTAAAATCTGATGACCATTCTAGCGAGCGCTAACGATTCTATTTTTCACAGCAAGATCATATAAACTTTACACAAGTTTTCCCAAGGGTTCTACTTGGCACAAGCACTAATTAAAACACAAAACAACATCAAAACAGAAGCTAGATGCAATATTTATTCCCAAACATAATCAAAAGCAAAGAAAACAAAATAAAGTTGGGTTGCTCCCAACAAGCGCTACCGTTTAACGCCCCTAGCTAGGCATGATGATTTCAATGATGCTCGTGTACAAGATAATAATTGAAACATAAAGAGAGCATCATGAAGAATATTACTAGCACATTTAAGTCTAACGCACTTCCTATGCATAGGGATTTTGTAAGCAAACAACTTATGGGGACAATAATCAACTAGCATAGGAAAGCAAAACAAGCATAGCTTCAAAAATTTAAGCACATAGAGAGGAAACTTGATATTATTGCAATTCCTACAATCATATGATCCTCTCTCATAATAATTTTCAGTAGCATCATGAATGAATTCAACCATATAACCAGCACATAAAGCATTCTTTTCATGATCTACTTGCATGGAAGTTTTACTACTCTCCACATAAGAAAAATTCTTCTCATTCGGAATAGTGGGAGTATCATAAGAGACTTGGATACTATAGATTGTTTCCACATTAAAAGAGTAATGTGTCGTGGTTCTAAGTCTGACAGTACGAGTAGGGGGTACATAAGAGGAGGCAAGGCCCTAGCTATGGTGAGATTGTACGCAAGATGTATACGAGTTCAGGCCCTTCTTAACAGCGCTACGTCTCGGTGCCCGGAGGCGTCGACTATAGTGTGTGGGGGTATTTGAGTTACAGGGGGTGCGAACCCTTGTACTGGAGGAGGGGGGTGGATTATACAGTGTGCCAGGACCCCAGCCATGCTCCATGTTACCAAGGGTTCAATGTACATAAAGGCAGGCGTTACTGATAACGTCTGCAGTGAAGAGTAATAAGGGCATTCACTGCAGCGGAGTGAATGCCAGACCGTTGCTGTCCTAAGGAACCTTTGACCTTCGGGGGTCGAGTTCCTTGGATGGGTCTAGTGAAGTTGAGTCGTCTGGTTCGTGGTGTACGGCCGAGTGGGATGCCCTCTTGGGATGTCTGAGTCGACTGTCCTTGTTGCCATCGGTTTGTCTTTTGAGCTTCTGGGGTAGTGACCTTGGGTGGGGTATCTTGGTCAGGCCTGTGACCCTACCCTAGGTCCGTAACCTCATCAGTAGCACCCGAATGGATTGAGGCTTGAGCAGGAGAGAGTGCTGAAGTGAGCCTTGGTCCGGGTTCGATGCCCTTGGGGTAGTCTTCTCTAAACTTGTGGACCACGCCGTCTTTTCAATCTTGTCTTGGTCGCCTTAATCGATTTCGGAACCATCGAGTGTGCCTGTTGCGTTGACCATCGACTGAACTTTGCGCGTGGCATCGAGCGCCATTGGTGTGCGCAGTTTTCGGCGGGATCTGTTGCTCTCTGGTTTCCAGATTTTGCGGGATTTAGAAATTTGGGGAAGCGCGCGGGACGGGTCGTGTCGCGGCAATCGGATCAGATATGCCTGAGACGCCTCGATCCTCGCGCCGCCTTTTTCGCCACGTATCGCGTGCGCATCTGTTGCGGGATTTGATGGGATTGTTCGGGGCCACCGGTCAGCCACTCGACCGTTGTGCTATAAATGCGCGCCGCGGCCGTGGCGAGGGCACTGTGCGCCCATTCTCTGTTTCCTCGCCTCCGTCCCTCCGCCGTGCCTCTGCTTCTTTCTCCTTCTCCTCGGCCAACACCAGCTCGCACGCCATGGGCAAGGAGAAGACCGCGGCATTGGAGCGCTCGAAGAAGGCGGCGATGGGGAAAGCAAAGCGGTCCGGCCGCGGCGGGTGGTCGTCGAGGTCCGGGCTCCCACCTGGCTGGATCCAGGGGGACTGGATCAGGTCCACCATTACGATGGAGGACATGGAGGAGCTGGAGGAGGAGGGCTTGGTCGCTCACGGCTCCTGGCGGGTGCCGGAAGGCGAGCTCGAGCCTTAGCCGCGGGAGGGCGAGTGCGTCCTCCTCGCGACCCATGTCAACCGAGTTTTCTCCATGCCCCCGCACCCTTTCTTCCGCGCCTTCTTGACTTTTTACGGCGCCCAGCTGCACTACTTCACGCCCAACACCATTACTTTTCTGGCTACGTTTATCTTGATGTGTGAGAACTTCCTCGACCGTCGATCGCACCGGGTTTGTTCAAACACATCTTCACTTGCCGCTCGCAAACCGTCGAGAAGGTGAATCCGAGTGATGAAAAGACGCACGTCATCCAGGTGTGCTGTGGGCTGGGCATCCAGCTTAGAAATAGGAGCGCTTTTCCTGCTATGATCCTCCCAGAGTCGGTTCGGGGCTGGCAGTCGACTTGGTTCTATTGTAAGGACAGTCCGACTCCTGGTCAGTCGACCGGGCTTCCTCCATTTTCTCTTAGTCGAGCCAGCCAGCCTCCGTCGTTGGTTGTGAGTCGGGCCGAGAGGGTGGAAGTAGACATGCTGGTGGAGCGGGTCGTCCAATTGGTCCGCGACGGGGTTACAGGGCTGGATCTGCTTGAGATGTACCTTATGCAGAGGATCCAGCCTCTCCAAGCTCGAGACCACCCGATGTGGCTGTATTCCGGTGTCGACGACTCGTCTCGGGTCCATCCATAGGAAGCCTCAGCGAAGACGGTGGCGCAGTGTCTAAAGTGCATCACGGGGAACAAAGACAACCCCAGAGGGCTCGGAAGAGTTCCTCCATTCGACGCCGACCATCTTCCTGACAAGGTCTGGCCTTAACTTCCGAGTGATGTTCTTGTTTCTTGTTTGCAGTTGTCCTGATGAATTCGACTGACATTTGGCTAATCCTTCTATTTTGCAGATCTACATTGAAATGTACTCGGTGCCCAACGGGGATCAGGTCCAGGAGGGCAAAGAGGGCGCGGGCGATGTTTCCGAGTGGAAGTCTGACGAGGAGACCGGAGAGGAGAGCATGGACTCCAGCAGCAGCGAGGAGGTCGAGTCACCTCCCGGCGGCGAGAAGCGCTCCAACGAAAAGCATGACCCAGAGGTTGTGCGCTCCCGAGCGGGCCCCTCCAGCTCCCAAGTGTAGAAGCGAGCTCGCACGGCCACTCCCGATCCGACCGAAAAGGCGCCCAAGCAGCCCAAGGTCGCCGCCGCCAAGCCTCGGAAGGTCCTGCCCAAGATAAAGGTGGACGTCCCAATCGCCTCTACGTAAGTGATGTTCTGTTTTATTTCTCCCTGCCTTTCGGAGGTCGACTTTGTCTTCGTTGAATCACTTTCAAGGAAATTTTCATTGCTGCTGCTTCTGCGACTTCGATGGATATCGACAAGGGTCGGGATGATGAGGAGATCGCGGACGCTGCTACGTCCCGCGCAGGTGTGCGTTGTAGATCATACTTTGCTTTTTGTCGGTTTGAACTGACGGTTGACTGAACTTCATGCTTGTCTTTTTGAAGTGCCACGCCATGTCATAGAGCTCCCAGACGATGATGACGACGACGATGAGGAGCGCTCGGGAGTGACTCGACGACGCACGAGAAGGAAGGGACGGAAGGCACCCTCTGGCTCTGAGGCCCAACAACAGGGAGACGTGGCCCGGACCACAGTCTCCTTCGCCATCCCTGTCGACTGTCCGCCCTCCTTCGTCAACTGGTCCGGCCGTCGACCCAGCGCCTGCTCCACCGTCCGTTCTCTTCTCCACCCATCACGTCCCGGAGGATCCCGTAGGTGCAGCTCAAGAAGCCGTTCGCCAGGCTGGGCTGATGATGGAGAGGACAAAGGCGGCGTACGAGGCTAGCATGGCTGCTTACAATGCTAGCTCAGCCCTTCGGACCAATGTCCAGGTTTGTCTCTTCTGACTGATTTGCTGTATTGGTGTAGTCTTCAGTTTGAGAAATCTACTGCCTTGTTCGTGAGATGATGCCACACCCACTGGGTTCCTTGTCTTGTAGCTTTTAGCTTCTGTAGGCCAACCGATAGTACCAGTGGGGGCACGCTCAGTGCGCCCAGTGGGTGTAGTCCCCGAGGCCATGGTCAACTGAAGTCAGTCGACTGTGGTCTTTAGAATGTGTCTTGTTTGTTCCGTACTTCTCTTACTCGCGTAGACTCTGGTTAGGCTGATCTTGGCCGAGTGAGAACCAGTGGGGCACGCTCAGTGCACTCACTAGGTGTAGTACCCGAGACCGTGGTCGACTGCTGGTAGTCAGCCATGGTCACTTTTCCTCCTTGTGTTTTTTTAGCTCGGGTCAGACTGTTCTTGGCTGAGTGAGAACCAGTGGGGGCACGCTCAGTGCACCTACTGGGTGTAGTCCCCGAGACTGCGGTTGAGTGTTTGACTCGACTGTAGTCTTAGAATTCTGATTTGTTGTGTTGATGCACAGATCTTGTGAGTTCTGAGCCAAATTTGCGGATCTTGACTTGCAGCTGGCTCGGGACCACTTGAAGAAGACTCAGGACGAAGCAGCTGGTAACTAATGCGAGCAACTCGTCGACTCACCTTCGATAAATATGCCCTCTGTATCCTCATGTTCATCTGTCTAGTGACGTCTCTTGTAGATCAACTGAAGGCGGCCCTGGAGCAGAAGGACCTCCACTTGGCGGTGGCGCAGCAGAGGGCGCAGGAGAAAACTGAACTGGTGGAGCAGAAGGTGGCTTCGGTCGGCGCGCTTGAAGCGGAGATCACCAGGCTGAAGAGTTCCTTCGACGCGGCCAACCAAGAAGTGACTCGACTGAAGGGTGCCAAGAACGCCCTGAACGAGAAATACGAGGGCCTCTTCCACAAGAATAACGAGCTGGAGGCTTATCTGAGCGACCTCACCCAGAAGTGGTATCTCGTACTAGAAGGTACACCTCTTTTGCTCGGACTGAGTCAGATTGGTCGACCCGTAACTTACTTGCTGATTCGACGCGTTCCTTAGTGTGTAGAATTCTGCAGCAACTTTGAAGAAGAGACTGGGCGGGTCGAACCTGATCTGGACCCAGTCAATTCCATTGTCAAGGACGAAGCTGCCATGAATATATTGAGGTTGGAGTCTCGCCTCACCGCCGCCACGGGCTACCTTGGTCGACTGAAAGCAGTGATGGCTCGGATCGACGCCGCACTCTGGAGGGGAGTCATGCAAGAGAACGACCTCGAGTCCCTGATGACTCGACTCAATGAGATCCCTAGTCGAGTGCAGGAGTGGAAGAAGTCATCCGCCCGCTGTGGAGCTGACGTGGCGCTGTCTTTGGTCCGGGTGCACTACAAGGAGGTGAAGGAGAGGAGGCTTGCGGCGCTCAAGGTCGTCAATACGAAGGAGCTCTAGTTCCAGTCGTTCATTGAGACTTTCTTGGAAGCCACCACCCGTATCGCCGATGGGATCGACCTGGACCAGTTTGTTGCACCCACGAGCCTGCCTCCTCCTGAGGAGTGAGTGAACTTTGATACTTTGATTCAATTTGCCTTGGAATGCCGAGTGATCATGTAATCGTTAAACTCTTGTGGGCCTGTGGCCCAGGTACTCTTGCCCGAATCTTGCGGGACTTTATCTGGATTTGGTTCCTTTTGCATTTGCTTGTTTTCCTTTCGACTCTTTCTGGCCGTTTAGATTTTGAGTCGACGTCTTGATGGCGACGTTGTGCTTGTGGCGGAGCTCGGAGGACCGCAACTAAGCATCCGAGTGAGAGGATTGCTTTTCACTCGGAGAAGTTTTCGTAACTTAGGCGATTACAAGCTACATTGTACTTGTGGCGGAGCTCGGGAGACAGAGCCACGTTGTACTTATGGTGTAGCTCGGAGGACCGCAGCTAAGCCTCCGAGTGAGAGGGTTGCTCTTCACTCGGAGTAGTTTTTTGTAACTTAGGCAATTACGGGGTCGCAGCTAAGCCTCTGAGTGAGAGGGTTGCTCTTCACTCGGAGTAGTTTTTGTAACATAGGCGATTACGAGCTACGTTGTACTTGTGGCGGAGCTCGGAAGACAGAGCCACGTTGTACTTATGGCGTAGCTCGGAGGACCCCGGCTAAGCCCCCGAGTGAGAGGGTTGCTCTTTACTCGGAGTAGTTTTTGTAACTTAGGCGATTACAAGCTACGTTGTACTTGTGGCGGAGCTCGGAAGATAGAGCCACGTTGTACTTATGGCGTAGCTCGGAGGACCGCGGCTAAGCCTCCGAGTGAGAGGGTTGATCTTCACTTGGAGTAGCTTTTGTAACTTAGGCGATTACGAGCTACGTTTTACTTGTGGCGGAGCTCGGAAGACAGAGCCACATTGTACTTACGGCGTAGCTCGGAGGACCGCGGCTAAGCCCCCGAGTGAGAGGGTTGCTCTTCACTCGGAGTAGTTTTGTAACTTAGGTGATTACGAGCTACGTTGTTCTTGTGGCGAAGCTCGGAGGACAGAGCCACGTTGTACTTATGGCGTAGCTCGGGGGGCCGCAGCTAAGCCCCCGAGTGAGAGGGTTGCTCTTCACTCGGAGTAGTTTTTTGTAACTTAGGCGATGACGGGGTCACAGCTAAGCCCCGAGTGAGAGGGTTGCTCTTCACTCGGAGTAGTTTTTGTAACTTAGGCGATTATGAGCTAGGTTGTACTTGTGGCGGAGCTCGGAAGACAGAGCCACATTGTACTTATGGCATAGCTCGGAGGACCGAGGCTAAGCCCCCGAGTGAGAGGGTTGCTCTTCACACGGAGTAGTTTTTTTAACTTAGGCAATTACGAGCTACGGTGTACTTGTGGCGGAGCTCGGAAGACAGAGCCACATTGTACTTACGGTGTAGCTCGGAGGACCGCAGCTAAGTCCCCCGAGTGAGAGGGTTTCTCTTCACTCGGAGTAGTTTTTTGTAAATTAGGCGATTACGGGTTCGCAGCTAAGCCCCCGAGTGAGAGGGTTGCTCTTCACTCGGAGTAGTTTTTGTAACTTAGGCGAATCGGGTTCGCGACTAAGCCCCCGAGTGAGAGGGTTGCTCTTCACTCAGAGTAGTTTTTGTAACTTAGACGAATCGGGTTCGCGACTAAGCTCCCACTGGGGGATTTTGAAGACAAGCATCTTAGAAACCAACAATCATTAAGGAATCGTTGCGAACTTGTCTTTGAAAAAAACTGGAAAATCTTTATTACAACTCGACTGTTCGAGTGTTTTAAGTGTAGAAGCGGCGGAGTAGGTCCGCTGATACGTCCAAAACGTATCTATAATTTCTGCTAGCTCCATGCCTCTTTTGGGTGATATTGCTATGTTATTTATACACTTCCATACACTTTTGATCATATTTGGACTAACCTATTAACTCAGTGCACCCCAGTGCCAGTTTCTGTTTTCGGCTGTTTTTGTATTTCAGGTTTTCACATTACGAGAACTGCCAGAAAAAATCCAGAAAAATTATATAAAAAATCAGCGTTCGAGAAGCTACCAGGCACCCGAAGCACAGCCGGAGGGGGGCCACCAGGGCCCCAGGTGCCCTGGTGGCGCGCCCCCCCTGGGCCGCGCCGGGGGGGCGCCTGGGCCCCCCGAGCCTCGTCTGATGCCCCCCTTTGGCATATATTTAAAGCGTCTCCCGAAACCCTCGAGAGGGGAACTCTTTTTCGCGATCTCATCTCTGTTCCGCCGCCGCCGCCGCTTCCAAGATCGGGAGCACCAGGAGAACTCTTCCCGGCACCCTGCCGGAGGGGAGGATCACCACCGGGAGCTTCTCCACCAGCATGGACGCCTCCCGGATGAGTTGTGAGTAGTCTCCCTTGGACCATGGGTCCATGACTAGTAGCTATGTGATGTTCTCCTCCCGTTCTTGTGCTTCACTAATTAGTCCTCGTGAGCTGCCCTACATGATCGAGGCACATATGTAATCCTTATGCTGTTGCTATGATGAGTTTGCTGGGATCCGATGGATTATGAGATTATGTTCAGATTGTGTTTGAGTAATATATTTGATTCACCTCTTTTATATTTATGTTCGTAAGTAATTCTTGCATGTTCTCCGTTGTTATTTATTGCTTTGGCCAAGTAGTAGGTAGTGACTCCAAGAGGAAACGTTATGCTTGATTGTGGGTTCATGCCCCTCGATGACTAGCTTGAGTGACAGAAACATGAGTCTAGGGGATGTGCTGTTGCCACAAGGGGGAAAACAACGGTGCTTGTGCCCGCGGGTGCAAGGATTGTTTACTTTACGCAAAGTTCTTTTAATGCAGTTGTCTGTTGCTTTGAGTTTACACTATGGGTGGGACTCGCAACTTAATACCAGCGAGATGTTCTGGATAGATATCTCAAGGTGGATGATTAGTAGTAGATGCAGATGGATTTTGGTCTACTTACCTCGGCGTACCACCCATGCTTTGAATCTCTACCTTCCTTGCAACTTAGTCAGCATTGGTTTGCGCACATGGTCCTGTCAATTGCCCAGCTGTAATTCGTTTACCTCACATAGCTGTTTTATCGTCTTTTGGGAGAGAGACATCACTGGTGAACATCATGAGACTCCGGTCCATATTACCATCATTGATCACATCCGCTATCTACTTTCCGCTTTTTACTTACTATTGCAATTATACCTATCACTATTATCACTTGCGTTTGATCCTTTATAAACTACAAGGCCGGAGGGATTGACAACCTGTCTGTACTCGTTGGGAGCAAAGTTATTTGTATCTGTGTGCAGGTCCACGTTGATTGCTAATATCTGGCCCCAATAGCAGTTGACACCTTCTTGTTGAAACTGGGAGTCTCAGGGAAATCGATCCTTGGTATTGCCAAGGGAAAACTTCTGCTACACTGCATCTCAAACCTTCCACTTGGGGTAACCAACGAGGGGGGCGAGAAGCCACCAAGCATCCGCGTTCCACGAACGAGGTTCATCTCTCTGCTTAGCGACGTTGTAGAGGTGATACGCTCCATTGTGCAGCACTTTGGTTACGATGAAGGGGCCTTCCCAAGCCGGGGTGAGCTTGTGCTGTCGTTTCTGATGCACTCGAAGAACCAGGTCTCCTTCCTGGAATGCTCGGCTTCGGATGTTGCGAGCATGGAATCGACGCAGGTCCTGTTGATAGATGGTCGATCAGATCAAGGCCATCTCACATTCCTCCTCTAGGAGGTCGACTGCATCCTGACGAGCTTGCTCTGCTTCGGCCTTGGAGAAAAGAGTTCCACTCGGGGGGCATTATGCAATAAATCACTCGGTAGCACAGCTTCAGCTCCATAGACCATGAAGAAAGGGGTACGGTCAGTCGACCGGTTTGGAGTTTTCCTCAGACCCCATAAGACAGATGGCAATTCGGTCACCCAAGCTCCGACGGCATGCTTGAGGTCACGCATGAGTCGTGGCTTCAGGCCTTGGAGAATCAAACCGTTCGCTCTTTCTGCTTGTCCATTCGACTGCGGATGCGCTACGGAGGCATAGTCGACTCGTGTTCCTTGAGAGGAACAGAAAGCTCTGAATTCATCCGAGTCAAAGTTGGAGCCGTTGTCCGTGATGATGCTGTGGGGGACTCCATATCTGAATATTAATTCCCTGATGAAGCTGATGGCGGTGCTTGACTCAAGGTTCTTGATGGGCTTGGCCTCAATCCATTTGGTGAACTCGTCGACTGCCATGAGCAGGTGAGTGAATCCGCTTCTGCCAGTTTTGAAGGGGCCGACCATGTCCAAGCCCCAAAGGGCAAAGGGCCAAACTAGTGGAATGGTCTTCAGAGTAGACGCTGGCTTGTGGGACATGTTGGAGTAGAATTGGCAGCCTTCGCACTTGTCCAGGATATCTTTAGCCATCTCGTTGCCTCGGGGCCAATAAAACCCAGCTCGGTACACCTTGGCCACTATAGTCCGAGAGGAAGCGTGGTGGCCACAAGTCCCCGAGTGAATCTGATTCAAAATCAGTTGACCCTCCTCTGGGGTGATGCAGCGCCGAGCGACTCCAGTGACACTCTCCCTGTAGAGCTGACCCTGAAAGACGGTAAAAGCCTTGGATCGGCGAACGATCTGGCGTGCTTCTTATTCATCTTCCGGGAGTTCTTGCCTGAGCAGATATGCTATGTATGGCATAGTCCAGTCAGGCGTAATCACTAAAATCTCCATGATCAGGTCGACCACTGTAGGTACTTCAACTTCAGTCGGATCTGAGGCACTGACTGGCTGTGGGGGTTCCTCCGTGAAGGGTTCTTCTTTGATTGAGGGGGTGTGCAGATGCTCCAGAAATACATTCTTGGGTATAGGCTACCGAGTCGACCCAATTTTTGCCAGATCATCAGCAAGCTAATTCTTGGCTCTGGGCACGTGATGGAGCTCTAAACCTTCGAACTTCTTTTCAAGCTTCCGTACTTCACTGCAATAATTGGTCATTGCCGGGCTTTTGACGTCCCATTCCTTCATCACCCAGTTCACCACTAAGTCTGAATCGCCGTAGACTATCAGGCGACGGACGCCGAGTGAGATCGCCGTACGCAATCCGTACAAAAGTGCTTCATACTCAGCTTCACTGTTTGATGCGTCAAAGTGGATTTGAAGGATTTAACTGAGCTTGTCGCCCCTGAGAGATACCAGGACCACGCCTGCGCCGGATCCGTTCAACATCTTGGATCCATCAAAGAACATAGTCCAGTGATCCGATTGAACTTGAGTCGGCAGCTCTTGTTCGATCCACTCGGCCACAAAATCTGCTATTGCCTGAGACTTGATGGCTTTCTTCGCTTCAAACTTGATATGTAGCGGAAGGAGTTCAATCGCCCATTTTGCCACTCGATCGGTTGTGTCTCGGTTGTCTAGGATTTCTGATAGTGGGGCATCGCTGACGACTGAGATTGTATGATTCGAGAAATAATGGGCAACCTTTTTTGCGGTCAAGTAAATTCCGTACACAAGCTTCTAGTAATGCGGGTACCTTTGCTTGGAGGGAGTCAAAACTTCGGATATGTAATAGATTGGGCGTTGGACTTTGTAGGCCTTGCCTTCTTGTTCCCGCTCGACCGTGAGTACAGTGCTGACAACTTGTCCGGTGGCTGCAATGTATAGTAAGAGAGGCTCTTTGCTGACTGGGGCAGCAAGCACCGGCTGGGTGGACAGCAGGGCTTTGAGCTCTTCAAACGCTGCTTTAGCTTCGAAATTCCACTCGAACTTTTTTGATTTCTTCATCAGTCGGTAGACAGGTAATGCCTTCTCACCGAGACGAGAAACGAATCGACTCAATGCGGCCAAGCAACCAGTAAGCTTCTGGACATCGTGTACACGCTCGGGGCGTTTCATTCGGAGGATGGTACCGACCTTTTCTGGGTTGGCGTCGATTCCTCGTTCGGAAAGGAGAAAACCGAGTAACTTGCCGCCCGGAACTCTAAACGTACACTTCGATGGATTGAGCTTGATATCATAGCTTCTCAAATTTGCGAATGTCTCGGCGAGGTCAGTCAACAGGTCGGTACCTTTCCGTGACTTGACCACGATGTCATCCACGTATGCTTCGACGTTCCGACTGATTTGCTTCAGCAGGCACTTCTGAATCATGCGCATGAAGGTAGCGCCGACATTCTTGAGACCGAAGGGCATGGTGACATAACAGAAACACCTGAACGGGGTGATGAAAGCTGTCTTGATTTCATCGGGTCCAAACAGTCGGATCTGATGGTACCCGGAATACGCGTCCAGAAAGGACAAACGCTCGCATCCCGCAGTCAAGTCGATTATCTGATCGATGTGGGGGAGAGGAAAATGATCCTTCGGGCAGGCCCGCTTGATATGCTTGAAATCGATGAACATGCGGAGAGACTTGTCCTTCTTGGGGACAATGACTACATTGGCGAGCCACTCGGAGTGGTAGATCTCGCGGATGAACTCAGCTGCCAGAAACCGAGCCACTTCCTCGCCAATTGCCTTTCTCTTCTCCGTGTCGGACCGACGGAGATGTTCCTCCATAGGCTTTACTTTTGGGTCGACCCGCAAATGGTGCTCGGCCAGTCCCCTGGGTACACCTGGCATGTCAGATGGTTTCCATGCGAAGATGTCCCAGTTCTCACGGAGGAACTGGATGAGCGCTTCTTCCTATTTGTTGTCAAGTGTGGTGGAAATGTGGGTCGGTGCTGCATTGGGGTCGGTGGGATGAATGTGTACGGGCTTCGTCTCCCCAGCCGACTAAAAATCTAACTCGGAAGTCGGCTTCTTGGCCCGCAGCAAGTCACTCGGCTCCACGTTTTTCTGGTACTCCTCCATCTCCACTGCTGCCATCTGCTTGTCAGCGATCTTTGAGCCGTTATGGAAGCATTCTTCCGCTTTCTGACGGTTCCCCGTGACGGTTATAACGCCGTTGGGTCCTGGCATCTTCAGTTTGAGGTATACATAACACGGTCGAGCCATGAACCTGGCATAGGCGGGCCTACCTTGAATGGCATGATAAGCGCTGTTGAAGTCCACCACTTCAAACCTCAGCTTCTCTTTGCGAAAATTCTTCGAGTCGCCAAAGACTACGTCGAGTGCGATTTGGCCAAGTGAGTCGGCCTTCTTCCTGCGGATGACCCCGTGGAACCTCACGTTGCTTTCACTCAGCTTGGACATCAGGATGCCCATATCCCGGAGGGTTGCTGCATACAGAATATTCAAGCCACTTCCTCCATCCATCAGGACCCTGGTCAAACGCGTGCCCTCGACCACGGGGTCAACCACCAGCGCTTGCCACCCAGGGTAGCAATGAGCACAGGGTGATCGGACTGGTCGAATGTGATGGGGGTCTTGGACCACTTCAGATACGTGGTTGTTGCCGGGGCAACCATGTTGACTTCTTTGTTGATCACTTTCAGTCGACTTTTGCTTTCAACGTCTGCGAAGATCATCAAAGTGGAGTTGATCTGGGGGTAACCTCCATCCCCTTCTTTGTCCTCAGTCTCCTCTGATTCCTTTTCCTTCTCAGTCGACTGATCCTTCTGGAAGTTCTGGATCAGGAGCCGGCACTGTCGAGTGGTGTGCTTGGGATATACCAAGTTCCCCTCTTCATCTTTCTTCGTGTGAATAGGACACGGCTGGTCAAGTACGTCATTCCCAGCTTGATCTTTTACTTTCTTGGGGACCCAAGGCCCCTTTGGATTTCCTTTGCCTTTCCCTTGGTTGACCACTGCAGCTTTGCCCTGAGCGGCTGGCTCGGCCTTGCGCTTGGGTTTCCAATTGGAGTTCTGATCATCTTGTCCGACTGGTTTCTTGCCACTGCGGAGTCGATCGGCTTCTTCGCCATTAGTGTACCGACTGGCTATCTCCATCATCCGGGACAGGGACATGTCGCCCGTTCGACCAAACTTCAAATTCAGTTCTCGGTATCGCACGCCCTCCTTGAAGGAGCAGACCGCTTGGTGTTCAGACACATTCTCCATCGTGTGATGCAAGGTGGTCCATCGCTGTATGTAATCCCTCAAGGTTTCATTCAGCTTCTGTACGCAATGCTGCAGCTCCGCGAGACCTGTGGGTCGTTTGCAGGTGCCTTCGAAGGTCCGAATAAACACTCAGGTCAGCTCTTCCCAACTGTATATGCTCCCAGGGGCCAACTGATTAAGCCACGCCCGAGCTGAACCTCCCAGCATCAGAGGAAGGTGTTTCATGGCTACGTCGTTGCCGCCTCCAATCTGCACAGCTACTCGGTAATCTTCGAGCCAGGTGTCCGGTTTTGACTCGCCGGTGAACTTATTTACCCCCGCCGCCAACCTGAAGTTCGGGGGGATCTCAGCGGCCCTGATGGCACTGCTAAAACACTTGGGCCCAGAGATGGATGCTCGGCTTCCACTCGGACGATCTCTGCCTTGCTCTTCTATGAACGCCCTGTTCCGGTCGACCAGCCCCTGTACAAGGATATACCTTGCATCAAAGCCGGGCCTCCGGGGATCTGGGGGAATCCTCCGCTCGTCGTCGTGTAAGCTGTCACATCCCTAGCTTCTGGTAATGCACTAGGTTAGCCTCATGTGTGCATCATGTTTAATCTTGAAAGAAACTTGAAATGGGGATTGCCTAAACCCTAGTAGTAAAGCAATTCAACTAGGGTCAAATTAAAATCTTTTTCAATGAACCCAAAATGCCCTTGGAAAAGTTCATCATTTTTGGATTGATTAAAAACCTCTGCCAAAAATGTTGCACATATTTCTAGGACCATTATGGATTTTTGAATTAATCCATATTGTATTTGAATTGGAGCATTTAAATTCTATAAATAGTTTAGATGCTCTAATAATTGTGAAACTAGTTGAGGGCTATTGAAATTAATTCAATATGTGCCCACAAATGTTTTCATGAATTATGAAAATGCTCTAGCATTTTTATCAAAGCAAAACAAAGAAAGAAAATAGGAAACATAAACTAAAAAAAAGAGAGAGAGAGAGAGCACTTAACTGGCGGCCACTTACCTGCAGCTGGCCCAGCGCTGTAGCGGCCCGGCCCACCAGGGGCAGCGCTGTCTTCTTCCTCCTGCCAGGAGGAGAAGCAGCTGCGTGCCAGGCGCGCCGCCGAGCCGCGCCAGCTCCTCCCTGCGTGCCTGCCTCCTCCTCCCCCCTGGATGCCTCTGGACGACGCCACGGAGA
>LR738713.1:695128909-695231811 GCA_902687465.1 Secale cereale
CCGAACACGGCCGTCGCCGCCGTTCGCCGTTGCCGCGGCCACCAGCATCCCCACGCCCGGCCAGTTAGCCCATGAGCTCCGCCTCGGCTCCGTGAAGCTCTAAGACGACGCACGCGACGCCAGGTGCCCAGATGCCACCCCATCTTCGCCGTTTTCATCGCCACGGCCGGCGATCGCCGCCGCTCGATTCGCGCCGTCGAGGACGCCCCCGAGCACACTGGCCTTCCCTACGGATTCTCTGTGAGCTCCTGCTCCGAACCCCTCCCTTCCCCGCTTCTTTTGCACCGCGTAGCCCCACTGTCCACCGGAGCCTATAGCTCCTTCCCGCCGGCCATGTCGCCGCCGTGGCCACCGTCACCCATAGCGGCAACCGAGCACACCACTGCACTCCACACAACGCCAGGGGCTCAAAACTCACACCGGTTGCTCCTGCTGTGCACTGCAACACCGTTTCCGTCGTCGCCCGAGCTCCGGCGACCGCCCTAGTCGTCGCCGCCGTCGTTTGGGTCCACGGCGACTCGTGCCGATGGCACCGCTGGATGCGCACGAGCGCCAGCGTCACGTAGGTGGTCCTCGCCGGCCATTTGGTCGACGGAGGATGGATCCCGAGCCCCTCCGCCGTGTCCGCTGTCGCCGGCGGTGAGCCGCCGGCCTGTTTGGGTCTTTGACCCGAGGTTTGACCCCCCTGGGTCTATGACATGCGGGCCCCGCACGGCTAACTAACCTAGTTTAAACTTAAACCTAATTAGCTTAAACCTTGGTTAATGATAACTACGTTTAATTAGTTTAGCTAGCCACTGACAGTGGGCCCCTGCCCCACTGACACTTTTAGTTAGTATTAATCAGCACTTACAGCCTTTGTTAACTAGCCTAGTCACTGACCAGTGGGTCCCAGCCGTCAGGTTTGACCTGGGCTGGCGCCTTTGACTTGCTGACGTAGTGATGACGTCACTATGATGTCATAAAGCCTTTCTGGAATTCTAAATAAATCAAAAATGATTTATTTATTTCGGAAATTAGCCAAAACTTGTAAAAATCATATAAAATCAACCGTAGCTCAGATGAAAATAATTTATATATGAAAAATGATCAGAAAAATCCAAGGAATCTGCTTATGGCATTTTCATGCATGTTTAAATAACTTACAGCCACTGTTTAGGGCAATTTGCATAAATGGCATTTGAATAATCATATATGGAGTCTGAGTTTGAACCCTTGGTTCAAACCTACTTCATTTAACTTGTTGCTAGTTGCATTAGCTCAATCAACAGCATATTGCCATGTCATGATCATGCATCATATTGTCGCATTGCATTGATTGTGTTCTTTCTCTGTTGCCGGTGTTTGTCCCCTTTCAGTAGACGTGTTCCGACGGTGTGATCGATGACACCGATGAAGACTCATTGTTATCTTCAGAAGTGCCAGGCAAGCAAAACCCCATTGAGCATTCTGATACAATCCCACTCTCTCGCTCTTGCTCTCTTTTACTGCATTAGGACAACAACGCTTCAATTGTTACCTACTGCGGTAGTTGAACCCCTTTCCACAGCATGACCCGTCATTGCCACAGTAAATAGTTGAAACCCACTAGTATGAGTAGGAGTTGTTTGAGCCATGGTGTGCCTACTCATTGATGCTTTCTGGTTATGCCTGCTATTGCTTAGAGTTGTGTCAGATCTGATTCATCGGGGATGAATTGGAATGTGATGAACATGTCCTACTGTGTGTGAGCTAAGTGTGTGAACACGATTTGGTAAAGGTAGCGATGAGAGGCCATGTAGGAGTACATGGTGGGTTGTCTCATTGCAGCCGTCCTCAGGAACTGAGTTCTGTGTTGGTTGGTCCATGAAACAGCTACTACCACAGATTGGGATCCTTAATTGACTCTCTCGACTTATTAATCAACATGATCTCTGTCCAGGAGTTGCAACTAGTTTCTGGTGTTTGTAGTTTACTGGAGGTCGTGTGCAGCGCTGACCCTCGGGGTGGGCTGTGACGTGGCAGGTACGTGGCACGGTGTACCGATTGCCCGTTTGGTGATGCGGGAACCCTGTACACATCGTTTGGGGCCGTGAGCGACACCCCGGCCGGATCTCCCCACGGATGGAACCCAAATAGGCGATAAACCTGGACGAGAGACTTGTGTGGTTAGTCAGGTCGTGGCCGACACCCTCGCTGGGCCTCCCCTTGAAGGTTGCCGAGTACATGTCGTGTAAACGGCGGTAAGTGGTGAGAGCGTGTGTGAAGAAGTACACCCCAGCAGGGTTAAATATAATCTATTCGAATAGCCGTGTCCGCGGTAATGGACTTCTGGGTTGCCTATTACAGTTCATAGACAAGTGAAAGTGGATACCCTAAAACGCGCAAGATAAGCGTGAGTGCTATGGATGGCCTTCTCGTAGGGAGACGGGAGCGGATCCATAGTGGTGTATTGATTGGTGAATATGTGGACTCGTGTGCGCCACCTCAAAGAGTTACTTGTAGTCGTAGTTTAGGATAGCCACCGAGTCAAAGCTGGCTTGCTGCAGTCAAACTCCACCACCCCTTTGTTGATACTGATGCATATGTAGATAGATCTGATGTAAGTCTTGCTGAGTACCTTTGTACTCACGTTTGCTTAATTTATGTTTTGCAGAGAGACTTCAGTCTCGCTAGTGGTTCCGCGTGGACTTCGACGTTTAGCTTGTTACCTCAGCTACGATCTTGTACCCTTGGGAGGGTCTGGTAGATAGTCAGGCTTCTCAGCCTTTTTCATTTGTAATTGTCTGTACTCAGACATGTTATGCTTCCGTTGCCTGTATGCTCTGTATGTTGGGTCATGTGACCTCTGTTTGTAATAAATGCTATGATGGCTCTTCTGGGCCTTTATCTATATGAGTTGTTGAGTTATGTTGTGATGCCCTGTTGTACAGCACATACTTGCATGTTATGCGTACGTGTAATGTGTATTGCTATGTGTGGGATCCGACACCTAGTTGTTTACCTTTGGTAGCCTACCTTACAGGGAAATGTCTCCTAGTGCTTCCACTGAGCCTTGGTAGCTTGCTACTGCTCCGGAACACTTAGGCTGGCCGGCATGTGTCCTTCTTCGTTCCTGTGTCTGTCCCTTAGGGGAAATGTCACGCGTTGTTCCTTTAAGTCCTTGTAGCTTGCTACGACTTGGGTTCATACGTTGATGACCGACACGTTCGTTGCTGGGTCATGTATGCCTGTCTTTGTAATTTAGTGCCACTTCTGGTTTATAACTAGTCATGTCGGCCCGGGTTCTCTGTCATATGGATGCTAGCGACACTATCATATACATGTGCCAAAATGCGCAAACGGTCCCGGGCCAGGTAAGGTGGCACCCGTGGGGATACCGTGCGTGAGGCCGCAAAGTGATATGAAGTGTTACAGGCTAGACCTGTGTGACTTAGGATCGGGGTCCTGACATAAGCGCCTGCCCTCGTGTCGCCTGGGCGAGAACGATCTGTTTCCCGGGAGAGGCGTGGACACTCGACGGCGGTCGTCATGACCGGGTCGATGGTCGTACTGCTCGTCATCCCGAGCCAGATGCCGGTCTCGACGTGGGCCACGATCCTCACGCCTCGGGGACGATCTTGGACTATGGGCTGACCAAACGGTGTCCGCAGCCACTGATCTGCTGTGAATCCTGTTGCGCGACTTAGAAACAGCCGCGTTCTGCTCCCCAGCAGTTCGGAGCAACGCCCGGATCTACTGTAGGCCTCTCCCAGCCTCTGACTGCGATGGTTGAATAGACTCTGCGATGCGAGCCGCGGCTTTGAGGTTCTGGACAGGCGTACGGAACACCTAAATCTCGCGCGGGAACGATTGCCTCGGTCATCGACTGGACTCGGGGACCAGTCGGCGGGCCCGTTCGTCGAGTGCGCGCTGGATATTCTCCAAGCGCGTGCGCTCAACCACGGTGGCCAAGCGCGTGGCTTCCAGGGCCCGAGCCTCTGGATTATCCCCCACGATGGGGGTGAAGAGCACGTCTTCATTGCAGCGACACGGCTCGTCCCTCTGCTCGAAAGTGAGGGGTTGGGGAATGTACCCGTCGTGGTCGAAAGAATGACCGCCACCGCTGCCGCCGTCGCCACAGCGAGGGAAACCTGGCGGGCTGTGGCGCGAGTCGACCAGGAGGACTTCCTCCGCGAGATCACTGCTCCCACACTCAGAAACTGAATCCACGAGCTCGACAGATGGATCGATCGGCCCATAGAGATAATCGTCGGGCTCAATGGCCGCGACTTGAGGGGTGGCCGCCTGGCGGGCCACTGCGTGTTTCACCCACCGCTGGAGCCGCGAGTGACCGGATCGCTTGCGACGGCGTCGGCGGGGATGATGGATGATGTAGGAATCGGTAGCTACTGAGTCGATGGCTGCCGAAGAAGGACGCCACAGGCACTGGCGCAGAAGTGCGCAGCCCCGCGGACGAGCAGAGCCTCAACGTCGAGAGGAGCCTCCTGGAGCCAAGCCGAGTCGTCGGCGACGTAGACGAGCGCGCCGAGTCGGATCTCGCGGCCCAACGCCAGACCACCACCAGAAACCATGACGAAGGAGGTCGGAGAAAAGTTTGCAACCTCACCAGAAGTCGCTAAGACGCCTTGCCCCACGGTGGGCGCCAACTGTCATGGTTCTAAGTCTGACAATACGAGTAGGGGGTACGTAAGAGGAGGCAAGGCCCTAGCTATGGTGAGATTGTACGCAAGATGTATACGAGTTCAGGCCCTTCTCGGAGGAAGTAACAGCCCTATGTCTTGGTGCCCGGAGGCGGTCGACTATAGTGTGTGGGGGTATTTGAGTTACAGGGGGTGCGAACACTTGTACTGGAGGAAGGGGTGGCTTATATAGTGTGCCAGGACCCCAGCCATGCTCCACGTTACCAAGGGTTCAATGTACATAAAGGCAGGCGTTACTGATAACGCCTGTAGTAATGAGTAATATAGGCATTTACTGCAGCGGAGTGAATGCCAGACCGTTGTTGTCCTAAGGAACCTTTGACCTTCTGGGATCGAGTGCCTTGGATGGGTCGAGTGAAGTTGAGTTGTCTGGTTCGTAGTGTATGGTCGAGTGGGATGCCCTCTTGGGCCGTCTCAGTCGACAGTTCTTGTTGTTATCGGTTTGTCTTTTGAGCTTCAAGGGTAGTGACCTGGGGTATCTTGGTCAGGCCTGTGTCAGGGAAACTGATCGCCCACGAACACCTATGGGACCGGAGCCCCTTCTCGGTACGGCGGGGGCGGAGGATGCGCAAAGAGCAGATCGAGGGAGGCACGCGAGCAGTTTACCCAGGTTCGGGCCGCACGGATGCGTAAAACCCTACTCCTGCTTTGGTTTGTTATTGAGTTCTTGGCTCGGGAGCGAGGTGAGCAACAGTACACTCTAACCGCTAACTAGACCGAGCGTGGAGAATGATCGATGTTCGGAACCCCCTCTACGTTGCGCATGGGCCTCCTTTTATAGGTCAAAGGGGTCACCGACAAGTGGCAACACAGATGGGGTAAAAATGTAAAAAGAGTGGTAGTTGGAATAGTGTTTGTATAGTGCTCTATACCTAACTCTGACGGCAGGGGACAAGGGCATTGAATGCCCGTCGCCGTCGCCCCAAACATTGCAAAAAGTAGCCGTCAGGGGCGCCACCGTTCGCCACGACGGTAGCCTCGTCATCGCAGCTTGCCACCGTGGTCCCCTGGCTGCACAGCCTTCCGCCACGTGCGCCTGGGAGGGTCCTAGGGCGACACGTGGTTGGATGAGCTGGAGCGTGGGTACTGAGTGGAAGCTTGCCGCGGCAAGTGCCTTGCCGCGGTCGCTATCTTGTCGCGCATGGGAGCTTGTCGCTCACCGGGCCTTGCCGGGACGTGTGGCGCGTCGCGGCAAGTTCTCTTGAGGTGCCTTTAGTTGGCCTTCCTGGCAAGCTCCTCTTGCCAGGGTCTTGTACCTTGAGTGGTTTTATGCCTTGGGTGGCCATCCCGGCAAGCTCCTCTTGCCGGGGTCTTGTCTCTTTTGACTTGAATACTTTGTTCTTGAATGGCTCCAAGGGAACCACGGAGGATCTTGGCGGTCGTTTGGCAAACCTTGCCGCGGGACGCTGCAACTGCCCGTGCACAAGTTCGGGATACTAAGGTACCCCTACTTTAGTACACCGACAGGAGCCCCAGGGCCTGGGCCAGACACGGTGCCGAGCGCTGTTGGGCCAGGCCCAAAACAGTGCACGGGCATGCGCGGCCCGCGGCACGTCGTATCCAACTCCGTATCCACCGCGCCCTCCCTTAACGGCACGCGTCAATCGCGGCGTCGTGGGAGAGATCGTGGCCTGTTTCTTTAATGGGAAATGTGGAACGTCCCCCTCCTCCCCCTTAAAAGCAGGGGAAACAGGGGCAGTTCCTTCCATTCGCCCGTTGCTTCTTCAATCCTCTGAAACCCTCGCCGCTCCCCTCCTTCCCGAAGGCCGAAAGAGAGCAGCGCTCCGCCCTCCGTCGCCACCAGCATCACCAGCGCCGTCGAACTCCCCCACCGTCCCCGCCATGGCTCCGAAAGGCGAGAAGGGGAAGTCCGCGAAGTCTGCGGCGAAGTCCGCCGAGGCGCTGCGGCTAGCAGCAATGCGGAAGAAGATGGCGGTCTTTTCGCCAAGGCTTGACGCGGCGGAGCTGAAGGAATCCTTTTACCTCTTCTGGTCGAGGGAGACGAAGGCGCATCCGCGCACCAAGGTACTCCCCGTCGTAGCCTGCGAGATGTTCCCGAATGGCTACGCCTTCTTTGCTTTGTTCTTCTACTGCGGGCTCTGCCCGCCATATTCCGAGTTCTTCTGTGACATCATGAATACCTACGGGTTTCATCTCCTTGACTTCACCCCCAATGCCGTCCTGACCATGGCCGTTTTCGCACATCTGTGCGAAAACTTTGTCAGAGTCTACCCCAATGTAGCTCTTTTCCGCCATTGCTTCACGCCTCGAGTCGAGGCAGGGTCGCCTTTGTCGGGCGGCATCTCCTGGATCTCGAGGACGCACTAGAAGGAAGCCTATCTGGAGGGGGAGCTCCGCGGCAAGTGGGATGAGTGGAGAGCCAACTGGTGTTGGATCGTGGAGGATGACCCGCAGCCATTCACTTCCCGGCGCCAAGCCGCAGTAGTACGCGGCAATGACTGGAGCGATTTGGCCCCGGAGGATAGCAGACTGAAGATTGCCACTACCCGAATTCTTCGCCTCTGGCACGCCAAACTCATAGTGCGCGCAGTAGGAGCAGACTTTCTCCGCCGCCGAATCGCCCCCTTGCAGGAGAGGAAGAGGGCCGCCTGGGAGTTCGAGAACGCGGCAGACATCTTGAGGCTGCGCCCGGGTCTTAATTACAACTTCACTGTCCTGGAGCTCAATGCGATGCTCCAGGCGTTGTTCAAGTACGACTCCGCCCATCCTGAGTGGTTCGCGTTGCCGGCGGGCGTAGTTCCGTTGTGCAACAACTCGTCGCTCAGCGCCATCCGTGCAGTGATGCCGCTGTGTGATTCCCACGGCATTGACCCTACTTGGCAAGAGCCTTCCGACGAAGCTGTGCAAACGTTCTTCGACAACTTGGTGGAGCACCCAGTCAAGTCCGACGAGAAGAAAGGCCTCACCCGCGACACCACCGACCAGGAGATGGCATACATTGCCACCAGACTGGAAGAGGCAGCGGCAGCCGCGGCCGCGGGCGAGTTCGGGTACACTGTGGAGGAGGCGGAGGCAGCGGAGGCGACAAGCCTTGCCGAGCAGGAAGAGCTTCGCAAGACGGGGAAGCTTGCCGGGCAACTCGCCGGGACAAGCGAGCCCACCGAGCCGTGCGTCGAGTCAAGCGGGCCCGCCGAGTAGGGTGCCGGGTCAAGTGAGCCTGCCGAGGACTCGAGCGGCTCACTGGAGATTGGCTCCTCCTCCTCGTCCTCGGGCAGCTCGCCACCACCAGCAAGTCCTCCGGCTCCGCCAAGAAGGCGCCTCCGCAAGGCCGCAGACGTGACGGGGCGGCAGACGGGCCAACAGCCGCAGCGCCGCGCGACACGCGTCACCGCGGCAAGCAAGGCCGCCGCGGGAGCTCCTCGCGCTTCTGCAGCGGCTGGAGGGGGATCTTCCCGGACGGGCGCCTCTGCTCCTGCCGCCCCGCATGCCTCGGCGGCAACCGGAGCGGGGTCTTCTCAGACCACCGCCCCCGCTCCCGCCAAGCGGCCAAGGGAGCCAACTCCCCCAGCTCCTTGCGCCGGGACGCACGCGCCGGACTTCGATTTCTCGGCGCTCAGCTCCGACGAGGAGGAAGGAGAGTAAGTCTTCGCAACTCTTGTTTTTCCTTGATTCTCTGTTGCTTTGCCTTGCATCTCTTTCGCCTAACTCTGAACCTGTTCTCTTTTCAGAACTCTGGACCAGAGGGCAGCGAAGAGGGCCAAGGTCCCGGTGATCGTCATCGAAGACGAGCCCTCCGCGACAGCAGGAGGTGCGCCTGAAACGAGCTTGCCGGACCCGGCAACCGTTCTTCGGAGCAGCCCCCACCGAAGTGTGGTTTACTTTCCGCTTGTCGGGCGCGCGTGGGTCTTCCATCCTTGCTGACATCTTGTTTGTTGACTTGTGTAGAAACAGAGCAGCACCACCAGGAGCGCCAGGAGATCGCCCCCGACGAGCCGCACGCCTCGTCCACACCGCTAACGAGGAGCTCCCCGGCAAGGGAGAACACTCCGCCAAGGGCGAGCACCCCGCCAAGGGCGAGCACTCCGCCAAGGGCGAGTACTCCGCCAAGGGATGACGCTAGCGGCCCTCCGCCGGTGGGAGCCACCACTACGCTGCCGAGGGAGAGCTCCCCGGCAAGGAACCCCACCGAGGAGGAGGCCCGCGCAGGTAAACCCTTGAACTTTTCTTCTTTCAAATCTTCTTTTTTGGATATTTGCTTGACTGTTTTTCTTTCCTTTTCTTTTCTGCCCTCAGACCCGTCCGCAACCGAGCCCATGGAGACGGAGATCGTCGCCGACGACGCCGCCGTTGCTGAGGGAATGGTTGGCGCGGACGATCCCGCTGGCGTAGAGGCCGCCAAGGCTGCCGCCGCGGCAGCTGGCGAAGAGGCCGGCGATCGCACTGACGGCACTGAGGCCGCAGGAGCGCCAGGCGCTACGCCGACCGCTGAGCCTTCCGCCACCGCCGCAGCCCCCAACTCCGACGAGCCCGAGCCGAGCGCTTATCTGAAGGCCGGCGACGACATCTTCATCCAGCTCCCGTGGGCGTCCATGTCCAGGGCGCCAGTCGAGGGAGAGGTCTTCGACGGGGAGGTCCTCGCCTCCGCCGGACTGAAGCTCGTCGACATGCCGAGCAGCAGCAGCGAGCCCGAGGAGGAGCGGCTGCTGCGCAAGCTTCTGTCTTTGTACCGCGCCCGGCAAGCCAAGCTGGAGTCCCGAGAGGCTCTGGCCGCCAAGGCGGGTGCTGACTTGGAGAAGCGCGCAGAAGAGCTCCGAGCCATCAACCAAGCAGCTCTCCGATCCTTGGCGGAGGAGCGGGAGCAGCTCGCCGAGGCGCATCAGGCCTTCATCCTTGAGAAGGCAGAAGCGGAGGAGCAGCAAAGGCTTGCCGCCGAGGAGCTATCCAGGCGAGAAGGCGAGCTGACGCAGCGGAAGGTCGACCTCGACAGCCACGAGGATGAGCTTGCCGCGCGAGAGCGATCGCTTGGCGGGGCTTTGCAGGAGATAAAGGATGATGCCGCAGCTGCCGAGACCGCCAAGAGAGAATTGGAGACGAGGGTGGCGCAGCTGGAGGCCAACTTGAAGACGAGCGGCGAGGAGGTCGCCGCACTCAAGCTCGAGAGGGAGAAGGACGCACACAGCCACTCCGAGCTGCAGGTCCACCTCTCCGAGAAGGGCAAGGAGCTCGCCGTTGCCAGGGACTCCATCGCCGACCTCGAGCTGAAGCTGGCCACCCTAACCCAGACGCTGGACGGCGCCAGGGAGCGGGAGGCGACCCTGAAGGAGGAGATCAGGGCCGAGAAGTCGTTGCTGGACAGCGCTGCCATCTCCTAGAACAACTTTAGGCAGACCGTCGAGCTCTGGACGGAAGGCCTTGTCAACGCCACCGCGGACATCGACAATTAGCTGATGGAGCTGGGGGTGGAGCACCTCGGATACTCCACCGACGAGGGTCTCCCTCACAGCGCCAAGCTAACTTTGTTCTTCAGGGATATGGCGATGGCCCTCCAGCAATTCCGGGAGAAGATCCCGAAGCAGCTGGCGGACGAATCGCGCAGGCTCTGCGCGGGGGCCTTGCAGAAGGTGTTGGTGAAGGTGGCCTACCGCAATCCGGGCCTCAACCTCACCAATGTCCTCAGGACTCTGCCGCCCGACGCCGACCAGGAGGCGCTCAAGGCCCTTGTCGCACCCATCGTGGACAAGGTGGGCGGGATCAAGAGAGCCGAGGGCGACCGCGCGGATTAGTCTTGTTCACTTTCTTCTTTCCTTGCCGCTGTCAACCATGTTATGAACAATAGTCTATTAGAATTGCGGCAAGTCATTTTGTAATATAACTCTATCTTAGGTGGTTAATGCAACGTTATTTCCTTTACTTGACTTCCTTTGCTTTGTATGTTTTTACCCTACGCTTTTAGGGAACTTGTCGGCGCAGGCACCCTTGCTGCGGGCGATGAGTGCGGAACTTCAGCGGCCCGCGGGCGGTGTTGCTACCGACAAGAAACCTTGTCGCAACTAGCTGCAGCGCACTTAAGTTTTTGAGCGGGCTCGAAAATAAAGTAAGGGCGCGACACCACCAGTGCCGTCCTCCTTGGCGGACACCTCTTGGCACGCAGCCAGGGGCTTTGAGTTCTTGTACGTCGCCATCGACAAGTTCACAAAGTGGCCAGAAGTGGAACCAGTGGAAAAGTGTCCTAAAGTTGTTCTGGGAGATGGCAGCGCTGTCCAGCAATGCCTTCTCGGCCCTGATCTCCTCCTTCAGGGTCGCCTCCCGCCTCCTGGCGCCGTCCAGCATCTGTGTTAGGGTGGCCAGCTTCAGCTCGAGGTCGGCGATGGAGTCCTTGGCGACGGCGAGCTCCTTGCCCTTCTCGAAGAGGCGGACCTGTAGCTCGGAGTGGCTGTGTGCGTCCTTCTCCCTCTCGAGCTTGAGTGCGGCGACCTCCACGCCGCTCGTCTTCAAGTTGTCCTCCAGCTGCGCCACCCTCGTCTCCAATTCTCTGTTGGCGGTCTCGGCAGCTGCGGCAGCATCCTTTGCCTCCTGCAAAGCCCCGCCATGCGATCGCTCTCGCGCGGTAAGCTCATCCTCGTGGCTGTCGAGGTCGACCTTCCGCTGCGTCAGCTCGCCTTCTCGCCTGAATAGCTCCTCGGCGGCAAGCCTTTGCTGCTCCTCTGCTTCTGCCTTCTCAAGGATGAAGGCCTGATGCACCTCGGCGAGCTGCTCCCGCTCCTCCGCCAAGGATCGGAGAGCTGCTTGGTTGATGGCTCGGAGCTCTTCTGCGCGCTTCTCCAAGTCAGCACCCGCCTTGGCGGCCAGAGCCTCTCGGGACTCCAGCTTGGCTTGCCGGGCACGGTACAAAGACAGAAGCTTGCGCAGCAGCCGCTCCTCCTCGGGCTCGCTGCTGCTGCTCGGCACGTCGACGAGCTTCAGTTCGGCGGAGGCGAGGACCTCCCCGTCGAAGACCTCTCCCTCGACTGGCGCCCTGGACATGGATGCCCACGGGAGCTGGATGAAGATGTCGTCGCCGGCCTTCAGATAAGCGCTCGGCTCGGGCTTGTCGGAGCTGGGGGCTGCGGCGGTGGCGGAAGGCTCCGCGGTCGGCGTAGCGCCTGGCGCTCCTGCGGCCTCAGTGCCGTCAGTGCGATCGCCGGCTTTTTCGCCAGCTGCCGCGGCGGCAGCCTTGGCGGCCTGTGCACCAGCGGGATTGTCCACGCCAACCGTTCCCTCAGCAACGGCGGCGTCGCCGGCGACGACCTCCGTCTCCATGGGCTCGGTTGCGGACGGGTCTGAGTGCAGAAAAGAAAAGGAAAGAAAAACAGTCAAGCAAATATGCAAAAAAGAATATTTGAAAGAAGAAAAGTTCAAGGGTTTACCTGCGCGGGCCTCCTCCTTGGTGGGGTTCCCTGCCGGGGAGCTCTCCCTCGGCGGCGTAGTGGTAGCTCCCACCGGCGGAGGGCCGCTAGCGCCATCCCTTGGCAGAGTACTCGCCCTTGGCGGAGTGCTCGTCCTTGGCGGGGTGCTCGCCCTTGGCGGAGTGTTCTCCCTTGCCGGGGAGCTCCTCCTTAGCGGTGTGGACGAGGCGTGCGGCTCGTCGGGGGCGATCTCCTGGCGCTCCTGGTGCTGCTGCTCTGTTTCTACACAAGTCAACAAACAAGATGTCAGCAAGGATGGTAGACCCACGCGCGCCCGACAAGCGGAAAGTAAACCACACTTACGCTGGGGGCTGCGCTGCGGGCTGCTCCGAAGAACGGTTGCCGGGTCCAGCAAGCTCGTCTCAGGCGCACCTCCTGCTGTCGCGGAGGGCTCGTCTTCGATGACAATCACCGGGACATTGGCCCTCTTCGCTGCCCTCTGGGCCAGAGTTCTGAAAAGAGAACAGGTTCAGAGTTAGGCGAAAGAGATGCAAGACAAAGCAACAGAGAATCAAGGAAAAACAAGAGTTGCGAAGACTTACTCTCCTTCCTCCTCGTCGGAGCTGAGCGCTGAGAAATCGAAGTCCGGCTCGCGCGTCCCGGCGCGAGGAATCGCATCCGGCGGTGGAGTCAACAATCTGGTCAATGCGCGACCTTGCGGAGGCGCCTTCTTGGCGGAGCCGGAGGACTTGCTGGTGGTGGCGAGCTGCCCGAGGACGAGGAGGAGGAGCCAATCTCCAGTGAGCCGCTCGAGTCCTCGGCAGGCTCACTTGACCCGGCACCCTGCTCGGCGGGCCCGCTTGACTCGACGCACGGCTCGGTGGGCTCGCTTGTCCCGGGGAGTTGCCCGGCAAGCTTCCCCGCCTTGCGAAGCTCTTCCTGCTCGGCAAGGCTTGTCGCCTCCGCTGCCTCCGCCTCCTCCACAGTGTACCCGAACTCTCCCGCGGCCGCGGCTGCCGCTGCCTCTTCCAGTCTGGTGGCAATGTATGCCATCTCCTGGTCGGTGGTGTCGCGGGTGAGGCCTTTCTTCTCGTCGGACTTGACTGGCTGCTCCACCAAGTTATCGAAGAACGTTTGCACAGCTTCGTCGGAAGGCTCTTGCCAAGTGGGGTCGATGCCGTGGGAATCACACAGCGGCATCACTGCACGGATGGCGCTGACCGACGAGTTGTTGCACAACGGAACTACGCCCGCCGGCAACGCGAACCACTCAGGATGGGCGGAGTCGTACTTGAATAACGCCTGGAGCATCACGTTGAGCTCCAGGACAGTGAAGTTGTAATTAAGACCCGGGCGCAGCCTCATGATGTCTGCCGCGTTCTCGAACTCCCATGCGGCCCTCTTCCTCTCCTGCAAGGGGGTGATTCGACGGCAGAGAAAGTCTGCTCCTACTACGCCCACGGTGAGTTTGGCGTGCCTGAGGCGAAGAATTCGGGTAGTGGCAATCTTCAATCTGCTATCCTCCGGGGCCAAATCGCTCCAGTCATTGCCGCGTACTACTGCAGCTTGGTGCCGGGAAGTGAATGGCTGCGGGTCATCCTCCACGATCCAACACCAGTTGGCTCTCCACTCATCCCACTTGCCGCGGAGCTCCCCCTCCAGATAGGCTTCCTTCTTGTGCGTCCTCGAGATCCAGGAGACGCCGCCCGACAAAGGCGACCATACCTCGACTCGAGGCGTGAAGTAATGGCGGAAAAGAGCTACATTGGGGTAGACTCCGACAAAGTTTTCGCACAGATGTGCGAAAACGGCCATGGTCAAGACGACATTGGGGGTGAAGTCAAGGAGATGAAACCCGTAGGTATTCATGATGTCACAGAAGAACTCGGAATATGGCGGGCAGAGCCCGCAGTAGAAGAACAGAGCAAAGAAGGTGTAGCCGTTCGGGAACATCTCGCAGGCTACGGCGGGGAGTACCTTGGTGCGCGGATGCGCCTTCGTCTCCCTCGACCAGAAGAGGTAAAAGGATTCCTTCAGCTCCGCCGCGTCAAGCCTTGGCGGAAAGACCGCCATCTTCTTCCGCATTGCTGCTAGCTGCAGCGCCTCGGCGGACTTCGCCGCAGACTTCGCGGACTTCCCCTTCTCGCCTTTCGGAGCCATGGCGGGGACGGTGGGGGAGTTCGACGGCGCTGGTGATGCTGGTGGCGACGGAGGGCGGAGCGCTGCTATCTTTCGGCCTTCGGGAAGGAGG
Organism: Secale cereale; assembly: GCA_902687465.1. NCBI lineage: Eukaryota > Viridiplantae > Streptophyta > Magnoliopsida > Poales > Poaceae > Secale > Secale cereale. The sequence goes on from LR738713.1 coordinate 695,143,189, forward strand.
GGAGCGGCGAGGGTTTCTGAGGATTGAAGAAGCAACGGGCGAATGGAAAGAACTGCCCCTGTTTCCCCTGCTTTTAAGGGGTAGGAGGGGGACGTTCCACATTTCCCATTAAAGAAACAGGCCACGATCTCTCCCACGACGCCGCGATTGACGCGTGCCGTTAAGGGAGGGCGCGGTGGATATGGAGTTGGATACGACGTGTCGCGGGCCGCGCGTGCCCGTGCACTGTTTTGGGCCTGGCCCAACATCGCTCGGCACCGTGTCTGGCCCAGGCCCGTGGGCTCCTGTCGGTGTACTAAAGTAGGGGTACCTTAGTATCCCGAACTTGTGCACGGGCAGTTGCAGCGTCCCGCGGCAAGGCTTGCCAAGCGACCGCCAAGATCCTCCGTGGTTCCCTTGGAGCCATTCAAGAACAAAGTATTCAAATCAAAAGAGACAAGACCCCGAGAAGAAGAGCTTGCCGGGATGGCCACTCAAGGCATAAAACCACTCAAGGTACAAGACCCTGGCAAGAGGAGCTTGCCGGGAAGGCCAACTAAAGGCACCTCAAGAGAACTTGCCGCGACGCGCCACGCGTCCCGGCAAGGCCCGGTGAGCGACAAGCTCCCAGGCGCGACAAGATAGCGACCGCGGCAAGGCACTTGCCGCGGCAAGCTTCCACTCAGTACCCATGCTCCAGCTCATCCAACCACGTGTCGCCCTGGGAAACTCCCAGGCGCACGTGGCGGAAGGCTGTGCAGCCAGGGGAACACGGTGGCAAGTTGCGATGACGAGGCTACCGTCGTGGCGAACGGTGGCACCCCTGACGGTTACTTTTTGCACTGTTTGGGGCGACGGCGACGGGCATTCAATGCCCTTGTCCCCTGCCGTCAGAGTTACGTATAGAGCACTATACAAACACTGTTCCAACTACCACTCTTTTTACATTTTTACCCCATCTGTGTTGCCACTTGTCGGTGACCCCTTTGACCTATAAAAGGAGGCCCATGCGCAATGTAGAGGGGGTTCCGAACATCGATCATTCTCCACGCTCGGTCTAGTTAGCGGTTAGAGTGTACTGTTGCTCTCCTCGCTCCCGAGCCAAGAACTCAATAACAAACCAAAGCAGGAGTAGGGTTTTACGCATCCGTGCGGCCCGAACCTGGGTAAACTGTTCGCGTGCTTGCCTTGATCTGCTCTTTGCGCATCCTCCGCCCCCTGCCGTACCGAGAAGGGGCTCCGGTCCCATAGGTGTTCGTGGGCGATCAGTTTCCCCGACATCTTTGGAGCCCCCGGGCCTGGGCCAGACACGGTGCCGAGCGCTGTTGGGCCAGGCCCAAAACAGTGCACGGGCACGCGCGGCCCGCGGCACGTCGTATCCAACTCCGTATCCACCGCGCCCTCCCTTAACGGCACGCGTCAATCGCCGCGTCGTGGGAGAGATCGTGGCTTGTTTCTTTAATGGGAAATGTGGAACGTCCCCCTCCTCCCCCTTAAAAGCAGGGGAAACATAAGCAGTTCCTTCCATTCGCACGTTGCTTCTTAACCCTCGCCGCTCCCCTCCTTCCCGAAGGCCGAAAGAGAGCAGCGCTCCGCCCTCCGTCGCCACCAGCATCACCAGCGCCATCGAACTAACCCAACCATCCGTAACACCATCAGCTGGACAGAGCAAGAAGAGGAAGTTGGTCTCTGGCGACTACTTTCCGGCAGAGCTTCCAGAAGCCGCCGCCAAGAAGGTTCCCAAGATCAACACCGAAAATGCTGAGCAGTCTGCTCCTGCAAGCCCTAGGGTTTGTTCAGTTGAAGCAGAAGCTCCCGACAAGATTTGCTCCGGCAAGCTTGCCGGGGAACATCAAGCTCCGGCTGAGACACAAGTTCTCGCCGTAGAAGCGGATGTTCCCGCAGCAGCAGATGTGCCTTTAGTCCTTGTTTTCGAGCCACAAGCTCCAGCATGGGCGCAACAGATCGTCCATTTTCTCCAAACAGGAGAACTTCCCGAAGAACAAGAAGAAGCTGAAAAAGTAGCCCGGCAGTCAAGTATGTACTAGTTTGTGGACAACACACTGTGCAGAAGAAGACTCAACGGTGAGAAATTGAAGTGTATTCCCCGGGAAGATGGACAGAAGCTGTTGGCAGAGATACACGGAGGTATATGTGGCCACCACATTGGCGCAAGAGCACTTGTCGGCAAAGCTTTCCGGCAAGGTTTCTTTTGGCCGACAGCCCTCCAAGATGCAACTGCACAAGTAACCAAGTGTGAAGCGTGCCAGTTCCATTCTAAGCAGATACACCAACCAGCTCAAGCTCTCCAGATAAGGATGGCAATGGGTCGGGTTTGGATCGGGTTGAACAATATCAAATCCATATCCATGTCCATGAAGATAGTCTTTGCCCGCCCATGAAAAAATCCATGGGTGAAAAATTAGGTCCATGTCCAAACCCAATGGATATCCATACCCACTGGATATCCATTGGGTCCTCTCTAGACATATAAATAAGAAATAACACAATGTTAACATAAGATCTTCCATTCTTCACTTCGTGGCAGGCTAGGCTTCACTTACGGTAAATCAACGTCCACTAACAACATATGATCATTTAGTATTTTTTTAACAAATGAGAATGATGAGTCATTTAACAAGGAGATAAAAATAAGGGAAGGGCATTGGGGTATGTTACCGTGGGGATTGAATGTCAACTAATAAAAGATATGACGAGGATTGTGTAATTTCTTTTGCATGTTTTGGATAATAAAGTGTAAAATTGCAGTGGGGCATGTGACTGCGGTGTAGGGATAGCAGATTTTTTCCATTAAGTCACACTATCAGGTCGGGTTTGGATATACCCACGGGTACAAGATTATATCCATGCCCTACCCACGAGTAATCGGGTCAGGTTTGGGCGCTGCCCATGGACACAAAAGCATATCCAAACCCTATCCATTCGGGTCGGATATCCATGGATATCCATGTCCATGGATAAAACTGCCGTCCTTATCTCCAGACGATCCCTTTGTCCTGGCCATTTTCGGTCTGGGGCTCGACATCCTCGGCCCCTTTCCCCGCGCAGCCGGGGGCTTTGAGTTCTTGTACGTCGCCATCGACAAGTTCACAAAGTGGCCAGAAGTGGAACCAGTGACAAAGGTGACCGCACAGTCAGCAGTCAAGTTCTTCAGGTCGATTGTTTGCCGCTTCGGTATCCCTAACAGGATCATCACCGACAACGGCACACAATTCACCAGTCGCACCTTCATGCAATACGTCCGAGATCTTGGCGCCAAGGTCTGCTTCGCTTCTGTTGCTCACCCGAGAAGCAACAGTCAAGTGGAGAGGGCAAACGCTGAAGTGCTGCGCGGGCTCAAGACGAGAACTTTCGACAGGCTGCACAAGTGCGGAAGAAACTGGATCGAGGAGCTGCCGGTGGTTCTTTGGTCGATCAGGACGACGCCAAATCGAGCCACTGGACAGACACCCTTTGCTCTAGTCTATGGAGCAGAGGCAGTTCTCCCCATGGAACTCGTATATGGGTCACCTCGAGTGCTCGCTTATGATGAGCTCGAGCAAGAGCAGCTGCGACAAGATGACGCGCTGCTCCTTGAGGAGGACCGTCTTCAGGCCGCTGTGCGAGCTGCTCGCTATCAGCAAGCTTTGCGCCGCTACCATAGCCACAAAGTTAAAGCCAGAAGTTTCGAGGAAGGCGACCTTGTTCTTCGGCGCGTTCAGTCCGCCAAGAATTCCAACAAGTTGACGCCGAAGTGGGAAGACCCTTATCGGGTGAAACGAGTCACTAGGCCCGGCGCTGTCCGCCTTGAGACCGAAGATGGCTTGCCGGTGAGCAACTACTGGAACATCGAGCATCTTCGTAAGTTTTACCCATAAGGCGCGGTTGCCGTGATCCGCTCCGGCAACCACCTTTTGTACAAGTCTTGCCGCTGTTGCATGTAATCCTTTGTACAAAGCCAGGCGCAGACCCCGTGCATCAGTAAAATTTATGTGCCACGCACATCTTGTCGTTTCATGCTATCTATTTTTCTTGCATGTACTCTCTGACACTTTGTGCAGCACCAAATCCCGGTAAGCAATAACGAGCCAGAAAGCTCCATATCTGCATTTTCTCTTCTTTCTTTTCTTCTCAAGGAAAACCAAGGTTCCCTCGCGCACAAGTTTGCCGGGGGGAAGGAGGAGATGGTGGTATGGTATGGATCAAGTGCCGTTCAAGAAAGTTTGGCCTTGCCGGGAAGCAAGTTCAAGAAAGCGTTGCCTCGCCGGGAAGCAGACAACACAAAAGCTAAGTTGCCAAAGTTTGAGCAATCAAATTTTCAAATTTTTAAGTTATCTTCCTTGAACGACCACACTTTGTATGGAAACCTGTGCGCGGAGGAACCAACTCGTAGCTAGTTGCGCCCTTACTTTGTTTCGAGTTTGCTCAACAGCTTAAGTGTGCTGCGACTAGTGTCGCGCCCTTACTTTGTTTTCGAGCCCGCTCAACAACTTAAGTGCGTTGCAGCTAGTTGCGACAAGGTTTCTTGTCGGTAGCAACACCGCCCGCGGGCCGCTGAAGTTCCGCACTCAGCGCCCGCGGCAAGGGTGCCTGCGCCGACAAGTTCCCTAAAAGCGTAGGGTAAAAACATACAAAGCAAAGGAAGTCAAGTAAAGGAAATAACGTTGCATTAACCACCTAAGATAGAGTTATATTACAAAATGACTTGCCGCAATTCTAATAGACTATTGTTCATAACATGGTTGATAGCGGCAAGGAAAGAAGAAAGTGAACAAGACTAATCCGCGCGGTCGCCCTCGACTCTCTTGTCGGGGAAACTGATCGCCCACGAACACCTATGGGACCGGAGCCCCTTCTCGGTACGGCAGGGGGCGAAGGATGCGCAAAGAGCAGATCGAGGCAAGCACGCGAGCAGTTTACCCAGGTTCGGGCCGCACGGATGCGTAAAACCCTACTCCTGCTTTGGTTTGTTATTGAGTTCTTGGCTCGGGAGCTAGGAGAGCAACAGTACACTCTAACCGCTAACTAGACCGAGCGTGGAGAATGATCGATGTTCGGAACCCCCTCTACGTTGCGCATGGGCCTCCTTTTATAGGTCAAAGGGGTCACCGACAAGTGGCAACACAGATGGGGTAAAAATGTAAAAAGAGTGGTAGTTGGAACAGTGTTTGTTTAGTGCTCTATACCTAACTCTGACGGCAGGGGACAAGGGCATTGAATGCCCGTCGCCATCTCCCCAAACAGTGCAAAAAGTAGCCGTCAGGGGCGCCACCGTTCGCCACGACGGTAGCCTCATCATCGCAACTAGCCACCGTGTTCCCCTGGCTGCACAGCCTTCTGCCACGTGCACCTGGGAGGGTCCCAGGGCGACACGTGGTTGGATGAGCTGGAGCGTGGGTACTGAGTGGAAGCTTGCCGCGGTCGCTATCTTGTCGCGCCTGGGAGCTTGTCGCTCACCGGGCCTTGTCGGGACGCGTGGCGCGTCGTGGCAAGTTCTCTTGAGGTGCCTTTAGTTGGCCTTCCCGGCAAGCTCCTCTTGCCAGGGTCTTGTACCTTGAGTGGTTTTATGCCTTGAGTGGCCATCCCGGCAAGCTCCTCTTGCCGGGGTTTTGTCTCTTTTGACTTGAATACTTTGTTCTTGAATGGCTCCAAGGGAACCACGGAGGATCTTGGCGGTCGCTTGGCAAGCCTTGCCGCGGGATGCTGCAACTGCCCGTGCACAAGTTCGGGATACTAAGGTACCCCTACTTTAGTACACCGACAAGAGCCCCCGGGCCTGGGCCAGACACGGTGCCGAGCGCTGTTGGGCCAGGCCCAAAACAGTGCACGGGCATGCGCGGCCCGCGGCACGTCATATCCAACTACATATCCACCGCGCCCTCCCTTAACGGCACACATCAATCGCGGCGTCGTGGGAGAGATCGTGGCCTGTTTCTTTAATGGGAAATGTGGAACGTCCCCCTCCCCCCCTTAAAAGCAGGGGAAACAGGGGCAGTTCCTTCCATTCGCCCGTTGCTTCTTCAATCCTCAGAAACCCTCGCTGCTCCCCTCCTTCCCGAAGGCCGAAAGAGAGCAGCGCTCCGCCCACCGTCGCCACCAGCATCACCAGCGCCGTCGAACTCCCCCACCGTCCCCACCATGGCTCCGAAAGGCGAGAAGGGGAAGTCCGCGAAGTCTGCGGCGAAGTCCGCCGAGGCGCTGCGGCTAGCAGCAATGCGGAAGAAGATGGCGGTCTTTCCGCCAAGGCTTGATGCGGTGGAGCTGAAGGAATCCTTTTACCTCTTCTGGTTGAGGGAGACGAAGGCGCATCCGCGCACCAAGGTACTCCCCGCCGTAGCCTGCGAGATGTTCCCGAACGGCTACGCCTTCTTTGCTCTGTTCTTCTACTGCGGGCTCTGCCCGCCATATTCCGAGTTTTTTTGTGACATCATGAATACCTACGGGTTTCATCTCCTTGACTTCACCCCCAATGTCGTCTTGACCATGGCCGTTTTCGCACATCTGTGCGAAAACTTTGTCGGAGTCTACCCCAATGTAGCTCTTTTCCGCCATTACTTCATGCCTCGAGTCGAGGCAGGGTCGCCTTTGTCGGGCGGCGTCTCCTGGATCTCGAGGACGCACAAGAAGGAAGCCTATCTGGAGGGGGAGCTCCGCGGCAAGTGGGATGAGTGGAGAGCCAACTGGTGTTGGATCGTGGAGGATGACCCGCAGCCATTCACTTCCCGGCGCCAAGCCACAGTAGTACGCGACAATGACTGGAGCGATTTGGCCCCGCAGGATAGCAGACTGAAGATTGCCACTACCCGAATTCTTCGCCTCAGGCACGCCAAACTCACTGTGGGCGCAGTAGGAGCAGACTTTCTCTGCCGCCGAATCGCCCCCTTGCAGGAGAGGAAGAGGGCCGCCTGGGAGTTCGAGAACGCGGCAGACATCATGAGGCTGCGCCCGGGTCTTAATTACAACTTCACTGTCCTGGAGCTCAACGCGATGCTCCAGGCGTTGTTCAAGTATGACTCCGCCCATCCTGAGTGGTTCGCGTTGCCGGCGGGCGTAGTTCCGTTGTGCAACAACTCGTCGCTCAGCGCCATCCGTGCAGTGATGCTGCTGTGTGATTCCCACGACATCGACCCCACTTGGCAAGAGCCTTCCGACGAAGTTGTGCAAACGTTCTTCGACAACTTGGTGGAGCAGCCAGTCAAGTCCGACGAGAAGAAAGGCCTCACCTGCGACACCACCGACCAGGAAATGGCATACATTGCCACCAGACTGGAAGAGGCGGCGGCTGCCGCGGCCGCGGGCGAGTTCGGGTACACTGTGGAGGAGGCGGAGGCAGCGGAGGCGACAAGCCTTGCCGAGCAGGAAGAGCTTCGCAAGGCAGGGAAGCTTGCCGGGCAACTCGCCGGGACAAGCGAGCCCACCGAGCCGTGCGTCGAGTCAAGCGGGCCCGCCGAGCAGGGTGCCGGGTCAAGTGAGCCTGCCGAGGACTCGAGCGGCTCACTGGAGATTGGCTCCTCCTCCTCGTCCTCGGGCAGCTCGCCACCACCAGCAAGTCCTCCGGCTCCGCCAAGAAGGCGCCTCCGCAAGGCCGCAGACGTGACGGGGCGGCAGACGGGCCAACAGCAGCAGCGCCGCGCGACACGCGTCACCACGGCAAGCAAGGCCGCCGCGGGAGCTCCTCGCGCTTCTGCAGCGGCTGGTGGGGGATCTTCCCGGACGGGCGCCTCTGCTCCTGCCGCCCCTCGTGCCTCGGCGGCAACTGGAGCGGGGTCTTCTCAGACCACCGCCCCCGCTCCCGCCAAGCGGCCAAGGGAGCCAACTCCCCCAGCTCCTCACGCGGGGACGCGCGAGCCGGACTTCGATTTCTCGGCGCTCAGCTCCGACGAGGAGGAAGGAGAGTAAGTCTTCGCAATTCTTGTTTTTCCTTGATTCTCTGTTGCTTTGTCATGCATCTCTTTTGCCTAACTCTGAACCTGTTCTCTTTTCAGAACTCTGGCCCAGAGGGCAGCGAAGAGGGTCAAGGTCCCGGTGATCGTCATCGAAGACGAGCCTTCCGCGACAGCAGGAGGTGCGCCTAAGACGAGCTTGCCGGACCCGGCAACCGTTCTTCGGAGCAGCCCCCAGCGCAGCCCCCAGCGTAAGTGTGGTTTACTTTCCGCTTGTCGGGCGCGCGTGGGTCTTCCATCCTTGCTGATATCTTGTTTGTTGACTTGTGTAGAAACAGAGCAGCAGCACCAAGAGCGCCAGGAGATCGCCCCCGACGAGCCGCACGCCTCGTCCACACCGCTAAGGAGGAGCTCCCCGGCAAGGGAGAACACTCCGCCAAGGGCGAGCACCCCGCCAAGGGCGAGCACTCCGCCAAGGGCGAGTACTCCGCCAAGGGATGACGCTAGCGGCCCTCCGCCGGTGGGAGCTACCACTACGCCGCCGAGGGAGAGCTCCCCGGCAAGGAACCCCACCGAGGAGGAGCCCCGCGTAGGTAAACCCTTGAACTTTTCTTCTTTCAAATCTTCTTTTTTGGATATTTGCTTGACTGTTTTTCTTTCCTTTTCTTTTCTGCCCTCAGACCCGTCCGCAACCGAGCCCATGGAGACGGAGGTCGTCGCCGACGACGCCGCCGTTGCTGAGGGAACGGTTGGCGCGGACGATCCCGCTGGCGCAGAGGCCGCCAAGGCTGCCGCCACGGCAGCTGGCGAAGAGGCCGGCGATCGCACTGACGGCACTGAGGCCGCAGGAGCGCCAGGCGCTACGCCGACCGCTGAGCCTTCCGCCACCGCCGCAGCCCCCAGCTCCGACGAGCCTGAGCCGAGCGCTTATCTGAAGGCCGGCGACGACATCTTCATCCAGCTCCCATGGGCGTCCATGTCCAGGGCGCTAGTCGAGGGAGAGGTCTTCGACGGGGAGGTCCTCGCCTCCGCCGGACTGAAGCTCGTCGACGTGCCGAGCAGCAGCAGCGAGCCCGAGGAGGAGCGGCTGCTGCGCAAGCTTCTGTCTTTGTACCGCGCCCGGCAAGCCAAGCTGGAGTCCCGAGAGGCTCTGGCTGCCAAGGCGGGTGCTAACTTGGAGAAGCGCACAGAAGAGCTCCGAGCCATCAACCAAGCAGCTCTCCGATCCTTGGCGGAGGAGCGGGAGCAGCTCGCCGAGGCGCATCAGGCCTTCATCCTTGAGAAGCCAGAAGCGGAGGATCAGCAAAGGCTTGCCGCCGAGGAGCTATCCAGACGAGACGGTGAGCTGACGCAGCGGAAGGTCGACCTCGACAGCCACGAGGATGAGCTTGGCACGCGAGAGCGATCGCTTGGCGGGGCTTTGCAGGAGGCAAAGGATGTTGCCGCAGCTGCCGAGACCGCCAAGAGAGAATTGGAGACGAGGGTGGCGCAGCTGGAGGCCAACTTGAAGACGAGCGGCGAGGAGGTCGCCGCACTCCAGCTCGAGAGGGAAAAGGACGCACACAGCCACTCCGAGCTGCAGGTCTGCCTCTCCGAGAAGGGCAAGGAGCTCGCCGTCGCCAAGGACTCCATCGCCGACCTCGAGCTGAAGCTGGCCACCCTAACACAGACGTTGGACGGCGCCAGGGAGCGGGAGGCGACCCTGAAGGAGGAGATCAGGGCCGAGAAGGCGTTGCTGGACAGCGCTGCCATCTCCCAGAACAACTTTAGGCAGACCGTCGAGCTCTGGACGGAAGGCCTTGTCAACGCCGCCGCGGACATCGACAAGGAGCTGACGGAGTTGGGGGCGGAGCACCTCGGATACTCCACCGACGAGGGTCTCCCCCACAGCGCCAAGCTAACTTTGTTCTTCAGGGATATGGCGATGGCCCTCCAGCAACTCCGGGAGAAGATCCCGAAGCAGCTGGCGGACGAATCGCGCAGGCTCTGCGCGGGGGCCTTGCAAAAGGTGTTGGTGAAGGTGGCCTACCACAATCCAGGCCTCAACCTCACCAATGTCCTCAGGACTCTGCCGCCCGACGCCAACCAGGAGGCGCTCAAGGCCCTTGTCGCACCCATCGTGGACAAGGTGGGCGGGATCAAGAGAGTCGAGGGCGACCGCGCGGATTAGTCTTGTTCACTTTCTTCTTTCCTTGCCGCTGTCAACCATGTTATGAACAATAGTCTATTAGAATTGCGCCCAAGTCATTTTGTAATATAACTCTATCTTAGGTGGTTAATGCAACGTTATTTCCTTTACTTGACTTCCTTTGCTTTGTATGTTTTTACCCTACGCTTTTAGGGAACTTGTCGGCGCAGGCACCCTTGCCGCGGGCGCTGAGTGCGGAACTTCAGCGGCCCGCGGGCGGTGTTGCTACCGACAAGAAACCTTGTCGCAACTAGCTGCAGCGCACTTAAGTTGTTGAGCGGGCTCGAAAACAAAGTAAGGGCGCGACACTAGTCGCATCACACTTAAGCGGTTGAGCAAACTCAAAACAAAGTAAGGGCGCAACTAGCTACGAGTTGGTTCCTCCGCGCACAGGTTTTCCATACAAAGTGTGGTCATTCAAGGAAGATAACTTTAAAATTTGAAAATTTGATTGCTCAAACTTTGGCAACTTAGCTTTTGTGTTGTCTGCTTCCCGGCGAGGCAACGCTTTCTTGAACTTGCTTCCCGGCAAGGCCAAACTTTCTTGAACGGCACTTGATCCATACCATACCACCGTCTCCTCCTCCCCCCCGGCAAACTTGTGCGCGAGGGAACCTTGCTTTTCCTTGAGAAGAAAAGAAAGAAGAGAAAATGCAGATATGGAGCTTTCTGGCTCGTTATTGCTTACCAGGATTTGGTGCTGCACAAAGTGTCAGAGAGTACGTGCAAGAAAAATAGATAGCATGAAACGACAAGATGTGCGTGGCACATAAATTTTACTGATGCACGGGGTCTGCACCCGGCTTTGTACAAAGGATTACATGCAATAGCGGCAAGACTTGTACAAAAGGTGGTTGCCGGAGCGGATCACGGCAACCGCGCCTTATGGGTAAAACTTACGAAGATGCTCAATGTTCCAGGAGTTGCTCACCGGCAAGCCATCTTCGGTCTCAAGCCGGACAGCGCCGGGCCTAGTGACTCGTTTCACCCGATAAGGGCCTTCCCACTTCGGCGTCAACTTGTTGGAATTCTTGGCGGACTGAACGCGCCGAAGAACAAGGTCGCCTTCCTCGAAACTTCTGGCTTTAACTTTGCGAGAAGAACTTCAAGCCCGACGTACCGGAGAAGTACGATGGCAAGACACATCCGTCGGAGTTCCTCAGCATCTACACCATCGCGGTGCAGGCTGCCGGGGGACGAGACGAGAAGATACTCGCCAATTACTTCCCGCTGGTGCTCAAGCCAAACGTCAGATCTTGGCTCATGCATTTGCCGGAGAACTCCATTTCTTCTTGGGCTGACCTGTGCCACCAGTTTGTCGGCGCCTTCACAGGTGGCCACAAGCCCCATGGCCAGGAGAGTGACCTTCACATACTCGCCCAGAAGGAAGGAGAGCCCCTGCGTAAGTATATCCAGAGGTTCAGCCGTGTCCAGCACAACATCCCGGACGTCCACCCTACCGCGGTTATTAGCACGTTCCATCAGAACGTGCGTAACCGCCGGATGAGGGAAGAGATGGCGATGTGCAAGATCAGGGACGTCAGCGAGCTGTACGCCCTGGCCGACAAGTGCGCACGCGCTGAGGAGGGGAGAAACTCCCCGGAGAGGACACAGGAGCAGGGGGATCCGACAGCGAGGATGCTGCCCCGGCAAAGAAAGGCCGGCGGCGGGGCAACAGGAAGAAGAAGAACAAGGAAGTGCTAGTCGTTGAGAAGTCCGGCAAGGAGGTTGGCGCCAAGAAAGCCCAGGCTGGTAGCTCCGGCAAGGAGACTGCCGCGTGCACCAACTGCCAGACTGTGGCAGCCGCTGACAAGCAGGACGGCTCCGACAAGCAATACTGCAAGATCCACCGCACCAAGGGCCACGACCTCCAGAACTGCAAGAAAGTCGAGTACCTCGTCGAGCAGCAAAAGGCTGAGTACGAGCGACGCGACAAAGAGAAGGCCCAGGGAGGTGATGGAGGGTCCGGCAAGAAGCGGCCATTCAACGGCCGGGGAGGACGCCGCGGCAAGGCCAAGCAGCGGCAAGGAGACAGACCTCCCCGCGGCCGCGACAAGGAAGAAGACGACGAGGAAGACGAAGACATGGATGATGGAGAGAACAGCGAGCATGAGTTTCAGAAAGCCACAGAGGTTCTGTACATTGATGGTGGTGCCTCTCTGCATACTTCCCACCGCCAACTCAAGCAGTGGGTGCGGGAAGTTAATGCAGCAGAACCACCTGTCGAGTCGCGCAAACTTCTGAAGTGGTCCAGCACGCCTATCATCTTCGATATTGAGGACCACCCTGATCGCACAACTGCGGTCGGGTGCTTGCCGATGTTGGTTTCACCAACCATCCGCAACCTCAAGGTCACCAAGATGTTAGTGGACGGCGGGGCCGGCTTGAACTTGATCTCCTCCGCTGTGGTCTGGAAACTCCAGATCCCCGACAGCGAGCTCGAAGAAACCGGCACATTCCAAGGGATCAACCCGGGAAGGAGCAAGCCGAAGGGGAAGATCACACTGCCAGTGACATTTGGCGGAGAGCTGAACTTCAGGACTGAGAGGATCACTTTCGACGTTGCCGATATTCCATTGCCTTACAATGGAATACTTGGCCGTCCGGCGCTCGCCAAGTTCATGGAAGCCTCTCACTACGCCTACAACATGTTCAAGATGCCAGGCCCGATAAGCATCATCTCTGTCCCTGGCGACAAGAAGGATGCCCTTATCTGTGCCGACAAGATTTACCGGGATGCAGCAACCGCAACAGACAGCAAGACACTTGCCGCTGAAGCTCCCGGGGGGAAGAAGACGAAGTCCGGCAAGAGCTCTAGGGCCCACTCCGACAAACGCACCTCTTCGGAGTGCTGCGCTGCCGTCGAGGACGCACCATCGAACTCCACCGACAAGTGTAAGAAGACGATGGCAGCTCCGCCAGCAACCAAGAAGGTGTCCGCCAAGGAGGACGGCACTGGTGGTACTTTCACCATCAGTGCCACGCTTGACCCCAAATAGGAAAGCGCGCTCGTTGCTTTCCTGCGGGTGAACGTCGACGTGTTTGCATGGCAACCGTCTGACATCCCCGGTGTTCCCAGGAAAGTGATTGAGCACAAGCTTGCCGTTTGTCCTCATGCGCGGCCCGTCAAGCAGAAAGTTAGGAAACAAGCAGTGGAGCGCCAAGAGTTTATCGCAGAAGAAATCAAGAAGCTGGAAGCGGCAGGCCTTGTCAGAGGTGTGCTCCATCCCACGTGGTTGGCCAATCCTGTTGTCGTGCGTAAGGCGAATGGGAAGTGGAGGCTTTGTATAGACTTCACCGATGTGAATAAATCTTGTCCCAAAGATCCATTTCCCTTGCCGCGCATTGACCAGATTGTTGACTCCACCGCCGGTTGCGATTTGCTTTCATTTCTTGATGCATATTCAGGATACCACCAGATCTTTATGGCTGAAGAAGATGAGGAGAAGACCGCATTCATTACTCCATGTGGCACTTATTGCTTCATACGCATGCCTTTCGGATTGAAGAATGTTGGTTCAACGTTTGCAAGGGTAGTCCACACTGCTTTTGAGCCACAGATACACAGAAATGTGGAAGCTTACATGGATGATATAGTGGTTAAGAGAAAGGACAGGGATACTCTGATCCAAGATTTAGATGAAACATTTGCGAATCTGCGCAAGATCCAACTCAAGCTCAATCCCGAGAAGTGCGTGTTTGGAGTCCCCTCTGGCAAGCTTCTCGGGTTCTTCATGTCTCAGAGGGGGATTGAAGCCAATCCCGACAAGATCAAGGCCATCGAGCAAATCGAAGCACCAAAGCGCATCAAGGATGTACGAAGACTTGCCGGTTGCGTGGCTGCTCTCAGGAGGTTTATCTCTAAGTCTGCAAAACGCGCCCTGCCGTTTTTCAAAATTCTGAAAAAGGCAGGTCCAATGAAATGGACTCCGGAAGCGGAGGCAGCGCTACAAAACTTGAAGAGGTACCTGTCCTCCACTCCCATACTTGTCGCACCTAGGCCACAAGAAAAGTTGCTGTTGTACCTAGCGGCAACCAATCAAGTGGTTAGTGCTGCGTTAGTAGTGGAGAGGGAAGCGGATGATGAGCCAGCAGCCGCGGCAAGCACGTCTAGCGACAAGCAAGGGGCTTCCCCGGAAGCTCTGGTCCCGACAAGGATGGATCTACGCAGATGCAAGAGGAGATACGGAAGAAGATGGTGCAGCGCCCAGTCTACTTTGTCAGCTTCCTTCTGCAGGGGGCTAGGTCAAGGTACTCTGGGGTACAGAAGCTGCTTTTCGGCCTTCTCATGGCCTCGAGGAAGCTGCGCCATTACTTCCAAGCACATGAGATAACAGTTGTCACTCGATTTCCACTGAAGAGGATACTGCAAAATCCAGAAGCGACAGGCAGGATCGTCGAGTGGGCACTAGAACTGTCAAGCTTTGGCCTCAAGTTTGAAAGCACTTCAACTATCCAAAGCACAGCCTTGGCAGAATTCATAGCAGAATGGACGCCAACACCAGATGAAGAGATTCCAGAGATGAGTGTCCCCGTCAAGGAATCAAACAAAGAATGGATAATGTACTTTGATGGTGCCTTCTCGCTGCAAGGTGCCGGTGCCGGCGTGCTGCTTGTCGCGCCCACCGGGGAGCACCTCAAGTACGTGGTCCAGATGCACTTTCCCAAAGAGAAAGCGACAAACAATACTGTAGAGTATGAGGGTTTGCTTGCCGGTCTCAGGATCGCGGCAGACCTTGGGATTAAGAAGCTGATTGTGAGGGGGGACTCGCAGCTTGTCGTCCGCCAAGTAAACAAGAACTACCAGAGTCCGTTGATGGAAACTTACGTCGATGAAGTAAGAAAGCTTGAAGAACACTTTGAAGGCCTACAGATGGAGCACATTCCAAGAGCTCAGAACAACATCGCAGATGGCCTGTCAAAGTGTGCTGCACTAAAGCTGCCTGTGGAACCAGGAATCTTTGTGCTCAAGCTAACCCAACCATCCGTAACACCATCAGCTCGACAGAGCAAGAAGAGGAAGTTGGTCTCTGGCGACTACTTTCCGGCAGAGCTTCCAGAAGCCGCCGCCAAGAAGGTTCCCAAGATCAACACCGAAAATGCTGAGGAGCAGTCTGCTCCTGCAAGCCCTAGGGTTTGTTCAGTTGAAGCAGACGCTCCCGACAAGATTTGCTCCGGCAAGCTTGCCGGGGAACATCAAGCTCCGGCTGAGACACAAGTTCTCGCCGTAGAAGCGGATGTTCCCGCAACAGCAGATGTGCCTTTAGTCCTTGTTGTCGAGCCACAAGCTCCAGCATGGGCGCAGCAGATCGTCCGTTTTCTCCAAACAGGAGAACTTCCCGAAGAACAAGAAGAAGCTGAAAAAGTAGCCCGACAGTCAAGTATGTACCAGTTTGTGGACAACACACTGTGCAGAAGAAGACTCAACGGTGTGAAACTGAACTGTATTCCCCGGGAAGATGGACAGAAGCTGTTGGCAGAGATACACGGAGGTATATGTGGCCACCACATTGGCGCAAGAGCACTTGTCGGCAAAGCTTTCCGGCAAGGTTTCTTTTGGCCGACAGCCCTCCAAGATGCAACTGCACAAGTAACCAAGTGTGAAGCGTGCAAGTTCCATTCTAAGCAGATACACCAACCAGCTCAAGCTCTCCAGACGATCCCTTTGTCCTGGCCATTTTCGGTCTGGGGGCTCAACATCCTCGGCCCCTTTCACCGCGCAGCCGGGGGCTTTGAGTTCTTGTACATCGCCATCGACAAGTTCACAAAGTGGCCAGAAGTGGAACAAGTGAGAAAGGTGACCGCATAGTCAGCAGTCAAGTTCTTCAGGTCGATTGTTTGCCGCTTTGGGATCCCTAACAGGATCATCACCGACAACAGCACACAATTCACCAGTCGCAACTTCATGCAATACGTCCGAGATCTTGGCGCCAAGGTCTGCTTCGCTTCTGTTGCTCACCCGAGAAGCAACGGTCAAGCGGAGAGGGCAAACGCTGAAGTGCTGCGCGGGCTCAAGACGAGAACTTTCGACAGGCTGCACAAGTGCGGAAGAAACTGGATCGAGGAGCTGCCGGTGGTTCTTTGGTCGATCAGGACGACGCCAAATCGAGCCACTGGACAGACACCCTTTGCTCTAGTCTATGGAGCAGAGGCAGTTCTCCCCACGGAACTCGTATACGGGTCGCCTCAAGTGCTCGCTTATGATGAGCTCGAGCAAGAGTAGCTGCGACAAGATGACGCGCTGCTCCTTGAGGAGGACCGTCTTCAGGCCGCTGTGCGAGCTGCTCGCTATCAGCAAGCTTTGCACCGCTACCATAGCCGCAAAGTTAAAGCCAGAAGTTTCGAGGAAGGCGACCTTGTTCTTCGGCGCGTTCAGTCCGCCAAGAATTCCAACAAGTTGACGCCGAAGTGGGAAGGCCCTTATCGGGTGAAACAAGTCACTAGGCCCGGCGCTGTCCGCCTTGAGACCGAAGATGGCTTGCCGGTGAGCAACTCCTGGAACATTGAGCATCTTCGTAAGTTTTACCCATAAGGCGCGGTTGCCGTGATCCGCTCCGGCAACCACCTTTTGTACAAGTCTTGCCGCTGTTGCATGTAATCCTTTGTACAAAGCCGGGCGCAGACCCCGTGCATTAGTAAAATTTATGTGCCACGCACATCTTGTCGTTTCATGCTATCTATTTTTCTTGCATGTACTCTCTGACACTTTGTGCAGCACCAAATCCCGGTAAGCAATAACGAGCCAGAAAGCTCCATATCTGCATTTTCTCTTCTTTCTTTTCTTCTCAAGGAAAAGCAAGGTTCCCTCGCGCACAAGTTTGCCGGGGGGGAAGGAGGAGATGGTGGTATGGTATGGATCAAGTGCCGTTCAAGAAAGTTTGGCCTTGCTGGGAAGCAAGTTCAAGAAAGCGTTGCCTCGCCGGGAAGCAGACAACAAAAAAGCTAAGTTGCCAAAGTTTGAGCCATCAAATTTTCAAATTTTGAAGTTATCTTCCTTGAACGACCACACTTTGTATGGAAAACCTGGCACGCCAAAGATGTCGGGGAAACTGATCGCCCACGAACACCTATGGGACCGGAGCCCCTTCTCGGTACGGCAGGGGGCGGAGGATGCGCAAAGAGCAGATCGAGGCAAGCACGCGAGCAGTTTAGCCAGGTTCGGGCCGCACGGATGCGTAAAACCCTACTCCTGCTTTGGTTTGTTATTGAGTTCTTGGCTCGGGAGCGAGGAGAGCAACAGTACACTCTAACCGCTAACTAGACCGAGCGTGGAGAATGATCGATGTTCGGAACCCCCTCTACGTTGCGCATGGGCCTCCTTTTATAGGTCAAAGGGGTCACCGACAAGTGGCAACACAGATGGGGTAAAAATGTAAAAAGAGTGGTAGTTGGAACAGTGTTTGTATAGTGCTCTATACCTAACTCTGACGGCAGGGGACAAGGGCATTGAATGCCCGTCGCCGTCGCCCCAAACAGTGCAAAAAGTAGCCGTCAGGGGCGCCACCGTTCGCCACGACGGTAGCCTCGTCATCGCAGCTTGCCACCGTGTTCCCCTGGCTGCACAGCCTTCCGCCACGTGCGCCTGGGAGGGTCCCGGGGCGACACATGGTTGGATGAGCTGGAGCGTGGGTACTGAGTGGAAGCTTGCCGCGGCAAGTGCCTTGCCGCGATCGCTATCTTGTCGCGCCTGGGAGCTTGTCGCTCACCGGGCCTTGCCGGGACGCGTGGCGCGTCGCGGCAAGTTCTCTTGAGGTGCCTTTAGTTGGCCTTCCCGGCAAGCTCCTCTTGCCAGGGTCTTGTACCTTGAGTGGTTTTATGCCTTGAGTGGCCATCCCGGCAAGCTCCTCTTGCCGGGGTCTTGTCTCTTTTGACTTGAATACTTTGTTCTTGAATGGCTCCAAGGGAACCACGGAGGATCTTGGCGGTCGCTTGGCAAGCCTTGCCGCGGGACGCTGCAACTGCCCGTGCACAAGTTCGGGATACTAAGGTACCCCTACTTTAGTACACCGACAGCCTGTGACCCTACCCTAGGTCTGTAACCTCGTCATAATGTTCAGAGAAAGGGTAATCATAATCATGACAAGTTTGATAAATATAATCATCACTACTTTTTATAGCATAAGTGTCATCACAATAATCATCATAAATAGGAGGCATGCTTTCATCTTAATAGATTTGCATATCAAGACTTGGGAGGCTAAAAAGATAATCTTCATCAAGCGTAGCATCCCCAAGCTTGGGACCAACATTAATTGCAGCAAATAAATTCTCAAATATATCATTTTCATCAAACATAGCATCACCAAGCTTGGGCCTTTCCATATCATAAGCATAATCACTCTCATCGTTAATAGTAAGAATAGTACCGATAGTATAGCAATTATCATCATCATAATGAGTAATAGGAGCAAAATCATTTGGGAGAGATACCTCTTTACCTTTGCTTCTTCGTCTTTTCTTTTTCTTCTTCTCATTATGTGTGGGTTTAATCTTCTTTTTGGAGCTCCTTACTACTGAGATTGGTAGAATATGAGGCTCCTCCTCGTTACCTGATTCATCATAAAAATAATAGGAGGATATTGGGAAATCTCTTCCCTTTCATTAGTATTCTCTTCATCTCCTATTTGTTTCCTTGACTTAAGGTAATTGGCAATATAAGGATTTTCATTGCAATTGACCACACAATACATATATATTTCCTCTATATCAAAATCAAGAAGTTTATCAATGGCAAATCCTGGAAGAAACTTAGTTCTACATTTAATTTCTTCATAACCCAAAAGCAAGATAAGTTCATTATGATGTGCAAGGGAAATCTAGTCATCACAATTCTTGGACACGATTCGATCATGAAATAATTCGCATTGGGTAATGAAATGACCACGTTCATTGCAAAGTTCACAAGTACGGCTAAGATATTTTAAATTTTTAGCACAATCAACTAGCATCTGTAGCAACCATTTAGTTTCTAAATACTTATGCCTCTTGCAAAATCTATCTTCCCTATTTGGTATGTACTTGCAAACTCTATGCACTCCACAAAAATCAACATGCTTATAAGAGATATTTTCATCATGACTAGTGCAATCATCATTAGTACTATGGATATTCAAAGGATTCACACTAACAATATTGCAAGCATGCTCGTCATTCACATATTCTATGCCAATCATTCTATGTAATTCTTCTTCTAGTACTTGAGCACAATTTTCCTTCCCATCATTTTCATGAATAATATTAAAAAGATGAAGCATATGAGGTAACCTTAATTCCAATTTTTTTGTAGTTTTCTTTTATAAACTAAACTAGTGATAAAACAAGAAACTAAAAGATTCGATTGCAAGATCTAAAGATATACCTTCAAGCACTAACCTCCCCGTCAACGGCGCCAGAAAAGAGCTTGATGTCTACGACACAACCTTCTTCTTGTAGACGTTTTTGGGCCTCCAAGTGCAGAGGTTTGTAGGACAGTAGAAAATTTCCCTCAAGTGGATGACCTAAGGTTTATCAATCCGTGGGAGGCGTAGGATGAAGATGGTCTCTCTCAAACAATGTAACACTCCAAATTTTTGGGTTTGGTTTTTCTTCCAAACTTTTGGTCTTTTGGAAGGGGGTTGTTTGATCTTCTCTTAAGACCCTTCTAAAATCTCTTCTAGCCAAAGTTTGTGTGTTATTCTCTAGCTTGATTTTTGGTTTTGAAAGTTTCTTCTTGTGTTAGCTCAACACAGGTTGTTTCCTTAGGGATTTGTTTAATTCTTCTCCCTTCTTGATTTAAGCATCTTAGGTTTAACCTTGGGTTTATATTTCTCTCCAACTTCCATCTTGCCTTAGCACCCAACAGAAATAATGCTCTCCAAGACCTCCTTTTCACCTTAGGACTAGTCTCTCATTAATTCTAGTGAGTTTCAATCTTATTAGAATTTTTCCTCTATTTATTTTACTCCTAAATCAATTTCTGTCCATTAAAGTGGACCTTGGTGATTTACAAAGGAACCACCATGTCCACCATGTTATTTGATTCCAAACTAACTTCCCTGGATAGTCCTTAGTACCCACAACCTAGATCCATCTTGTTTCACTGGTCCACAATTCAAAATTTTCAAATTTCACCTGCTGCAAGTTTGGACCAGATTTGCAAATTTTGGTGAAATTCATATTTATCTTCTTCCAAAAATTGTGTGAAAATTCAGGCAGCCTCTAGATGCATCAAGAGGCCACTCCACCAAATATCAGCCCCAAAAACATGTCCCTCATGCCAGAATCATTTCATCGAACACCTGGCTTGCACTGTGCTGTCAGTTCCAGAAACTGCTAACTGAAGATCACAGTCGACAGTGCAGTTCGTCAGTTTTGTCAGTGTCGCAGCGTCAATCTCGCCAGTACTCACCTTGGATCGATGCTCACTGCACCTCCTTCTTATCCAGCATGCCGCACGCTTGCTTGGCTGCTTCCGTGCGTCGGTGGCGCCCTGGCCCGACCACGCCGGCGTCATCCACGGCGACAGGACCTCCCGTGGCGGCCGACAGAAGACATCCTGCGGCTCGACGCTGTTTGGCACCGCCCAAACCATCCGAGAGCTCCGCGTGGCCTACTCCATCGCCAGCGCACGCCTGCAGCATCGTCGCCGTGGCCTGGCGTGCACAGAGCGCGTTCTCTGCCGCCGACGTGCCGCACGGCCGTTCCGTCAAGGGCAGCCCGTAATCGCCCCTCCCCTGCTGAGTTAGGCACGGGAATGGAACCAGTGCATCTCCTAGTCGATGCTCAAGCCCCTAAACCCACCGTCCAGCCACTGCATCGCCGTAATCGCCCGCCGGACTTATCCCATTCACGGCAACCGCCTCGGGCCGGCTATATAAAGCACCGCCGAGCTCGCTCTCGAGCCCGCACACCTCCACCATCTCCCTAGACCACGCCTAGCCTCTGGAAGAGCCTCGAGAGGCCCTTCTTCCTCAGTTCCGGCCAACTCCTTCCACCTCGGGCTCCAGCAATGTTCTCTCCGGTGAGGACTCCTCCGCCGCCCTGGACTGGAGCGTAACACCCTGGCACCTACCCGAGTCTAACTCCCACTCCAATTTGACCCCAGAGATCCTCTCTGACGAGGCCCACGACCACCCGAGCCGCCGTCCGCCGGAGACAGGGTCGCCGTCGACGTGGGGCTCGCCGACGCCCAACACCACCACCCACCGACGCGGAAGAACACCAGGAAGCTGTACGTACCTCTCCCTTCCCCTACCTCGCCGTGGATCGGCGCCGGTGACCACCGCAGCTTCTGGCGCCGGCGCAACTCTGTTTCAGAGTTTAAACCCGACGAGTGGGACCCCCTCGTCAGCCTCTCGTTTTCCCCCGAATCGTTTTTCTGGGAAGCGCCTTCGGGCAAAGTATGTCTTCGTCTTCAGCTGGCGTACTGCGTACCGGTTCGCTTTTTTGTTTTCTATTCTAGCCCCTGGAAACTTTCTGTTTAATTACAGATGAGTCCCTGTACAGAAACTCTAATATCTTTTTAACTAAAAATGATTTTGAGTTGATTCTTTTTCTGTCCTCTTTAGTTTTCTGTCTAGTTTTTTGTCATATTTATGTGAAAAAATTTGGAGCAACTTTTTGTGCACGCGCGGTATTTATGTTAGTATCTGTTTGTTTGAATACGTAGATACCAAAGGACGTGAGGGAGCCACGAACCTCACCGAGTTAGACTCTGACTACTCCGAATCAGGCAAGCATGTTTGAACCTTTGATATGATGGATGTGTTGCATGTTTGCTCGAGTAATTCTTTTCATAGCTTGGTCATATAAGTATTTGTGTATGGTTATATTTCATGCAAACAAGCTTCGGGTGAGCCCCGTATGATGATGGTTGAACCACCTCGATCATGTGGTGACATGATGGGTGGTGTACTGGTATTGTTGGAGCATGCGAGTAGATGGTTAACTTAGTATCAGCGTGGATCAAGTCATGATCCCGCTCATCTCCTTTTTGGTACTGTCATATGCCATCTGTTGTGATTACGGTCTAGTCAATTGCAACCCACTTTCCGAGTACACACCAAGTAGAGGGGCCGGGATGAGGGTTCCACGGCCCTGGATTAAAGCCCGTCATCCGGTCAGGGGCATGGGTGTTTCCGATTGGGACCAAGAGGGGGGCACCCCTTAGAGCGCGCATATATAAATTTGATCCCATGCTATTCGAGGTTGTAGCCTCCCCGCCTTAAAGTTTTTCGTGAATGTTGTCACGGGTGATTTTGGACAGCAGGATGTGAAATGGGTGTGTATTGGTCAGTTGGGTTTCTTCTAAAACACCGTAGACGGAACTAGTCCCTATGGCTAGTAGAATCCGTTGGCTATGATTTAATAGTACAAGCTCTGCAGAGTTAAATCTTCCGAGTAGCCATGTTTATGGCCTAGGGTCAATCTTTGTGTCAACCCGGTGACCATCTCTAGTAAATTCTTGATAGTAACAAGAGTAGTGATTTTGTCAAGTTCATTTGGTAGATGAACTAACCAATTATCTTTGTACTGATTTATTTCCTGACGGATCTCACCGTTATACTATTGTTTACATAAGCCCTTTATGTGATCTCGCTCAGACGTCCGACTGTGGCATTCATGTTACTTATAAGCCCTTTATGTGATGTCGCTCAGACGTCCAACTGTGGCATTCTTTTTATTTATTTTAGTTATAAGCCCTTTATGAGATGTCGCTCAGACGTCCGACTGTGGCATTCTTGTTATTTATTTTCGGTATAAGCCCTTTATGTGATGTCGCTCAGACGTCCGACTGTGGCATTCTTGTTATTTATTTTAGTTATAAGCCCTTTATGAGATGTTGCCTAGACGTCCGATTGTGGCATTCTTGTTATTTATTTTCGCTATAAGCCCTTTATGTGGTGTCACTCAGACGCCCGACTGTGGCATGTTTTCATTTTATTTATTCCTCACGAGGCGTCACTCAGACACTCGTTCGGTTTCCTTCTATTTATCTTATGGATTTCGGGAGGATTACCGCCCGACTTCTATTTATTTACATACAACACAGGAATATATTTATCCGGTTGCATGTTGCTAGAATACTCATATGCATCATGTTGGCATTTATTATATCTTAAGTCCGAACTATCTTGCGAGTACATTCAAAGTACTCACCTGGCTTGTTGATTTGGCCAGATGTGGACGAAGGCGATATCATGGATGAAGAGTTCGATAGCAAGTCTGACGTCTAGTGGAGTCCCAGTCAGTCTCTTGCGATCCTGGAGTTGATCACTGTTATATAACCGCTTCCGCCTACCACCAAATAAATTCATCGGGTCTCTCTCCGACACGCGATGATCTGTACGATAATGGAATCATGCCACCCACTACACTGTGACATATCCACCACTTTTTTTATTACGAGTTAGTAGTATGCCACCCTGCCATTGTGTCATATCCGCCTTTATGTACTATATTGGCGTACTTGTAATAAATTGTTGAGCCACCTCAGCTCAACCTTGTATAATTATTCAGTACTCTGGAATTCTGTATCAAGGAATTGTCTATCAGCAGGAAGTATTCTTCCTTGCTGGTTCAAATAAAGGTCGGTCTCTCGGTAATCATTTTACTGAAAAACTGGTCCTGACAAACAACACTGCAACCAAATAACAAAGAGTCTCTTGTGTCCCCAACACACCCAATACAATGGTAAATTGTATAGGTGCACTAGTTCGGTGAAGAGATGGTGATACAAGTGCAATATGGATGGTAGATATAGGTTTTTGTAATAAGAAAATATAAAAACAGCAAGGTAGCAAGTGGTAAACGTGAGCATAAACGGTGTTGCGATGATAGTGGGTAAGGCCTAGGGTTCATACTTTCACTAGTGGAAGTTCTCTCAACAAGGATAACATAATTGGATCATATTACTAGCCCTCAACATGCAACACAGAGTCACTCCAAAGTAACTAATAGCGGAGAACAAACGAAGATATTATGGTAGGGTACGAAACCACCTCAAAGTTATTCTTTCTGATCGATCTATTCAAGAGTCTGTAGTAACGTTCAATCTATCATATAGTTCGTACTAGAATAACACCTTAAGACACAAATCAACCAAAACCCTAAAGTCACCTAGATACTCCATTGTCACCTCAAGTATCCGTGGGTATGATTATACGATATGTATCACACAATCTCAGAAACATCTATTCAACCAACACATAGAACTTCAAAGAGTGCCCCAAAGTTTCTACCGGAAAGTCAAGACGAGATCGTGTGCCAACC
This sequence comes from Secale cereale, assembly GCA_902687465.1. Classification (NCBI taxonomy): domain Eukaryota; kingdom Viridiplantae; phylum Streptophyta; class Magnoliopsida; order Poales; family Poaceae; genus Secale; species Secale cereale. The sequence goes on from LR738713.1 coordinate 695,167,489, forward strand.
CCTATGCATATATTCCCAAGGTCACGGAACCCGCAAGTTGATCACCAAAACATACATCAAGTAGATCACATGATATCCCATTGTCACCACAGATAAGCACGTGCAAGACATACATCAAGTGTTCTCAAATCCTTAAAGACTCAATCCGATAAGATAACTTCAAAGGGAAAACTCAATCCATTACAAGAGAGTAGAGGGGGAGAAGCATTATAACATCCAACTAGAATAGCAAAGCTCGCGATACATCAAGATCGTGCCGTCTCAAGAACACGAGAGAGAGAGAGAGAGAGAGATCAAACACATAGCTACTTGTACATACCCTCAGCCCCGAGGGTGGACTACTCCCTCCTCGTCATGGAGAGCGCCAGGATGATGAAGATGGCCACCGGTGACGGTTCCCCCCTCCGGCAGGGTGCCAGAACGTGGTCTAGATTGGTTTTCGGTGGCTACATAGGCTTTCGGCGGCGGAACTCCCGATCTAGGTTAATTTCCGAAGAATTCAGTATTTATAGTATTTTTTGGCGTAGGGTACAAGTCAGGGGGGCTTCTGGGCTGTCCATGATATAGGAGGGCATGCCCCCACCCTCGTGGGCAGCCCGTGGCTCTCCTGGCCCAACTCTTTTACTTCGGGGGCTTCTTTTGGTCCAGAAAAAATCATCAAAAATTGGCACGGCAATTGGACTCCGTTTGATATTCCTTTTCTGTAAGACCCTAAAACAGGAGAAAAACAGAAACTGGCACTAGGCTCTGGGTTAATAAGTTAGTCCCAAAAATCATAGAAAAGTGTATATAAAAGCCCATAAGACATCCTAGAAGGATAATATAATAGCATGGAACAATAAAAAATTATAGATCCGTTGGAGACGTATTAATACTTCTCGCCATCATCATTCATTCCTCGGTCCCCGTGTTATTGTCACCAGAATACCGAGAAGTGAGTTGTGATGTGTGAAATCAATACTCCTAGCAACTCCGTTGCTTGGTAGTTAATGGACGATAATCTCGATCCTAGCATGATGGTTATTGAATCATCATTCTAAGATTGATCGTGCTACCTAGTACATTTTTCTGGTGCACTCTTCGATCAATGAGTTAGGATTGTGTCAATCTCTCGCTCTTTTGATCACATCGTCGTGCCCTGAAAAGCAAGATTGTTCTCAAGCTTAGTAGCATATCGGTGGTTCGTGATTTTCCGGACATCTTCTCGGAAGTATTACCAGATTGTTCCCCAACCGCTATGTTGAGTTCGTGATCAAGTTGGTTTCTCCCTAAACCATCCCTTCTCCAAGAATCTCTGTTGGATACCCTGAGCTAGTTGGTTAAGCTAAACAAGAACTTGGAGAGTTGGAAGATGAAAGCTTGTCCCACTTAGTTTATTTCGGAAGGGATATCCTTGTGTTGTGTGTTTGTTGAAGAAAGATGGTATCTTCATCGATTGATCCTTGTGATCAATTGTCGGCGTTATTGTATTATCCAATGTTTGATTTGAGTGTGGGCTATCCTCAAATCAAATCAGAACCAATGATGTTCGAAATGTATTACTCATGGTTGATCCCTCGAGCATACACCATTACATCCTTTGGTCTGACCAATGCTATCACCATGTTCACTTAATTGTGGAATTCCATCTATATGGAAGCCTGGATGGTTTTTTGTTGTGCCCATTGACAACATTTTCATCTTTTCCATGATTCATGTTGAACATCTAAGTTAGTGTTGGAAACTTTTGAAAGCATTTTCTTCATGCTAGCTCATGAAGTTTATGTTTTGATGGAAGAAGTAACTTCCTCTAATTCACGTGCATATGATGCAAGTTGCCGTCGTGAATTTGAGAAAGTTTGTTTCGCTTGCTCTGGAATCATCCCAAGTCAGTCATGCATACGTGTGAAGTATTTTGTGGTCTGGAGACTTGCAACCTTCATTCTATATGAATCCCTAGCACACCAAGCCACTGATTGATCTGTTCAAGGAAAAGAAGTTCTTAAGTGCAAATCCTTAAGGACCCAAATGTACATGCGCATGACTTCGCTCTCCGCAATGATGGTTCCCAATCAGAACCCGATAGTGTTTCCTTGTAGGACTACTATGTGGTCATGCTTGTCATGGACAACGTGTTCACATGTATGTAGCAGAACCAGCTCATGTTTTGGATCTTGATATCGGAGTTCACTCCCAGAGAATCTCGCAACGCCATCTCGTCGATTTGTGTTGCAAACTTACATTTTCCTTTCTAGACTTGATGAGTCTGGAATATCCTGACACCAACCAGATCTGAATCTCAGGCAGATATGATGGTTGGAACATTTCCGACATTTGCATTTTGTTCCCAGCTTGCACTGCCTTGTGCCAACTTTCCATGGGCTGCCCTTCTCAGCAATTGATGTTCAGCATCATCTTCAAAAGTGGTCCTGCCACGGGTCCCATCAATTTCCGATGATAAGCAAAAATTATCCGTTGTGTTGTCTTCAACAAGGTAGTCCACATCATCCATCCAAGTCCGACTATGTCATTCTTTGGAACTCCTTCAAATGATCGTTTGTGATTTACCTTAGGCTGGTATGAAGAGTTCCAATGATCTATGTATCAATAGTAATTCTTTCCGCCATCTAAGGGAATTATCCTATGAGTCACCTTCTCTAAGGTGCCCCGTCTGGTGACATCGTTCACCATCTTCTTTAAGTGTGGAATTATTGCCTACCAAATTGAACCTTCGTCTTCTGTTATTCTGCATCCCTCACAATGCATGCTTTGTGTCTCAACTCAAGAGGTGTTCTTATGTCTCACTCCATGAGTTGATCTTGAGTTGCCCGATCTTCGAGAAGATCAATTCCCGTGGAGTTTCTTTCTTTCATGAATGTGTGATACGAAGTTGTCAAAGGCAAAGACGTCAAGACCAAGATGATGCAATGAACCAACCTCTTCGAGAAGGGTAAATGGATCGAGAAGATTGTGTTAGCTTTGTGTCCCCTCTTTCTTCTTACCTCACGTCTTGAATCTCGGGACGAGATTCTTGTTTAGTGGGGGTGAGTTGTCACAGCCCTAGAATACTGCTTGTAATTAGTTGCACTTGAGTGCATCATGCATCATGTTTAATTTCAAAAGAATTTGAAATGGGGATGTTGAAACCCTAGCACCAAATGAATTCAACTAGGTTCAAATAAAATTATTTTCAATGAACCCAAAATGCCCTTTTGAAATGTTCATCATTTTTGAATTAGTTAAAAACCTCTGCCAAAATGGTGAACATATTTCTAGGACTTCTCTGGATTTTTAATTAATCATTAATGTATTTGAATTTGAGTTATTAATCCCTATAAAATATTTGGTGGCTCCAATAATTTTGAAACTTGGTGAGGGCCACCGGAATAATTCAAAAAATGCCCACAAAAAGTTTCAGAGTTTATAAAAATGGTTTGCTCTTTGAACTAAATCAAAACAGAATAACAAAAATAGAAAACTAGAAAGAAAAACAGAAAAGGAAAAGGGGCTTACCTAACTTACCTGGCATGGCCCACCACGGCCCAGCCCAGCTGGCCGGCGCCAGTCATCGTCTCCACCGCGCCAGAAGGACGCCGAGCGCGTGCCCGGCGTCCGCAGCCACGCGCCCCGCCACCTCCTGCCTGCCTGCATCCCTCCCTGACGCTCTGGACGACGCCACACAGACCCCCCGATCCCCTGGACCCTCTCCCACTCTCCCTCGGCCTCATCCCCTCCTCCGTCTTGCTCTTCTCCCCACTGTCGAGCACCACCGTCGCGGCCGCTCGCCGCTGCCACGCCCTGAGCCACCTCCTCGCGTCCCCAACGTATCCATCGGCTCCGTCGCGTCTCCCTGAACCTCTCCACCAACTAACACGACGCCGGAACCCTAGTATCATATTCCCCGACCTCGTCTTGAAGCTCCGGCCGCCAGAGATCGTCGTCGTCGATTCACCGACTCCAGCGCATCCCCGTGCTCTCAAAGGACGCCACCGGATCCGCTGTGCGCTCCTGCCCCCAACCCCTATCTCCCTGCGTTCGATTTCCTCCTCTAGCCCCACTGACCACATCGGCCGATGCTCGTCGCCGTTGTGCCATGTCGTTGTCGTGGCCACAACCGTCTCTGCTCGCTTCTCCTCCCGTGCTCCCTACCTCCGAACCCGAGCTCGCCCGAGCTCCGACGCTGCCTATGCTCGTTGCCGGCGACGTTCCCGGCCGCCCCAGGTCCAACCACCACCACCACTCGATGCGGACGAGCGTCCGCATCATGTAGATGCTCTCCGCCGTCCATTTGACCATCGGAGCATGAAACCCGCAGCTCACCGCCGCATTTGGCCTCGCCGGCGAGTTTGACTCCTTTGACCAGGGGTTTGACCTCCTCTCTGTCAATGACATGTGGGCCCCATGCCTGCTAACACTTTAGTTAGGGCCAGCTTAATGCTAATTAACCCAGTTATTTAATTTTGCCACTAACGTGTGTACCTGATACGTCTCCAATGTATCTATATTTTTGATTGTTCCATGCTATTATATTATCTGTTTTGGATGTTTAATGGTCTTTATTATACACTTTTATATTATTTTTGGGACTAACCTACTAACCCAAGGCCCAATGCAAATTGCTGTTTTTTTTTTGCATATTTCAGTGTTTCGCAGAAAAGGAATATCAAACGGAGTCCAAATGGAATGAAACCTTCGGGAGGATCGTTTTTTGGAACGAACGCAACCCAGAAGACTTGGAGTACACGCCAGGGAAGCCATGAGGTGGCCACGAGGCAGGGGCGCGCCCCCACCCTCGTGGGCCCCTCATAGCTCCACCGACATACTTCTTCGTCCTATATATACTCATATACCCTGAAAACATCCGAGAGCACAACGAAATCGTAATTCCACCACCGCAACCTTCTGTATCCGTGAGATCCCATCTTGGGGCCTTTTCCGGAGCTCCACCGGAGGGGGAATCGATCACGGAGGGCTTCTACATCAACACCATAGCCTCTCCGATGAGTTGTGAGTAGTTTACCACAGACCTTCGGGTCCATAGTTATTAGCTAGATGGCTTCTAATCTCTCTTGGATCTCAATACAAAGTTCTCCTCGATCTTCTTGGTGATCTATTCGATGTAATTCTTTTTGCGGTGTGTTTGTCGAGATCAGATGAATTGTGGGTTTATGATCAAGATTATCTATAAACAATATTTGATTCTTCTCTGAACTCTTTTATGCATGACTTAAATATCTTGCAAGTCTCTTAGAATTATTAGTTTGGTTTGGCCTACTAGATTGATCTTTCTTGCAATGGTTGAAGTGCTTAGCTTTGGGTTCAATCTTGCGGTGTCCTTTCCTAGTGACAGCAGGGGCAGCAAGGCACATATTGTATTGTTGCCATCGAGGATACAAAGATAAGGTTTATATCATATTGCATGAGTTTATCCCTCTACATCATGTCATCTTGATTAAGGCGCTACTCTCTTCTTATGAACTTAATACTCTAGATGCATGCTGGATAGCGGTCGATGTGTGGAGTAATAGTAGTAGACGCAGAATTGTTTCGGTCTACTTGTCACAGACGTTATGCCTATATACATGATTATGCCTAGATATTCTCATAACTATGCGCTTTTCTATCAATTGCTCGTCAATAATTAGTTCACCCACTGTAGAATATGCTATCTTGAGAGAAGCCACTAGTGAAACCTATGGCCCCCGGGTCTATCTTCCATCATATTAATCTTCCATCAACTAGTTATCTTTACTGTTCTTTTATTTTGCAATCTTTACTTTTCAGTCTATACAACAAATTACCAAAAATATTTATCCTATTATCTCTACCAGATCTCACTTTTGCAAGTGGCCGAGAAGGGATTGACAACCCCTTTATCGCGTTGGTTGCGACGCTCTTATTTGTTTGTGCAGGTACGAGGAACTTGCGTGTACTCTCCTACTGGATTGATAGCTTGGTTCTCAAAAACTGAGGGAAATACTTATGCTACTTTGCTGCATCATCCTTTCCTCTTCAAGGGAAGAACAATGCATGCTCGAGAGGTAGCAAGAAGAATTTATGGCGCCATTGTCGGGGATATCTACGCACAAGTTATATACCAAGTAACCATCACAAACTCTTATCCCTCGCATTACATTATTTGCCATTTGCCTCTCCTTTTTCTCTTCCCCACTTCACCTTTTCCGTTTTATACGCCCTCTTATTTGCTCCGTGTGTTTTATCGTTTGTTTTGCCATCATGGCTAGTCCCCTATCTGCTCCTTTGTCTCCTGAGTTTGAAGTTCTTCACTTCAAACAAAGGCAAGGAGAAAACTTATAAGATGCTTGGTATAGGATGATGGAATCTTATCGTAATTGCACCTTAGAGGTAAACTTTAGAATTTTACTTTGCAATTTTTATGTTGGACTAAATATGTCCCATAGACAACTCTTGGATTGCGTTGCAAAAGGAAATTTTATCGAAATTGATCCCAGTATTGCGCATGAAATTATAGAGGGAATAGTGGGAACACTACCTCAACAAAAGGGGTTAGATCATACAGAAGAAGAGACACAAGTTTTTGAGAAAATTTGCGAAGTAATGAAAATTTTACAAAAGTCTCTCGAACCTCTTAAGAGTTTTAGGGGATATCTTCACCGCATGAATATGTTGATCACCCTTTGCAATAAGCGGTTGGATTCCTTAGATCTAAAAATTTCTGAATATGAAGGGAAACGCAAGGAACCTCCCGGATTTCATCATGACCTCGCTAAAAAAATAAAGACCAAAGATGGCAATACCTAGATCTATTCTTGTATCAAGCCTAGCTAGGGGCGTTAAACGATAGCGCTTGTTGGGAGCACTATTCAAGATATCTTCCAATATGCCGATAAATCGGCCGATTTATCGCTTATCGTTGTCAGTCCGATAAGATAAATCGGCCAATAAATCAGCCGATATGGCGATAAATTGGCCGATATGCTGATAAATTGGCCGATTTACCCCTTATCATGGGTCGACCGATAAGTTCCCGATAAGTGATATCCCCAACATTGGTTGGGAGGCTGTAACATCCCAATTTTTCTAATTTGGATGTTAATAGATCGTTCACTTGCATATCATATTTTTATTGCATTATTTGTCTTTCTGCAATATTCTTTTTATTATGCAACTAAAGGCAATTTATTAGAGTGGAGATAACATGACTTTTCCCCTGTTTTAAAAATGTTCATAATGACCAGAATAATGTTTCAAGTTGATTTGATATGTTCTGGTAATTTTTGCAATCTTCAAAGTATTTTATTTGTGATTTTATTTGCTGTTTGAGTGGCCAAATGCATCAAAATTATTTTTCAAAATTGCATTAGTATTGGAACTAGTGTTCCTGTAGTGTATAATTTTACAGCTGTTTTTACTGTGTGCCTAAGTATTTTTTTTAGAATTTATATTGTCTATTTTACTTTATTTATTTATGTTTCTGTTGTTGGTTTAAAAAAAAAGAAGAGGCAGCAGCGAGCCGGCCAGCCAGCGGCCCAGCAAACCAGCCAGCCAGCCGGCCCAGCTAACCACCGCGGCCCAGCCGAGCCACCCCCCCTCGCAAAGCGGTGCGCACCCGCACCCGCAGCGTGCCCGTACCCGACCCTCTCCCCCTCTCACTGACCAGCGGGCCCCGCCTCTGTTCTTCCCCTAGCCCGAGCCGGACACCGTCGCACACCGCGCTCCCGACGCCGAGCCGGATCGAGCTCGAGCACCTGGGCTACCCTGTCCACGTCCGACTCGCCAGGCGCGAGCTAAAACCCTAGGGAGATCCCGCAGCCCCTTCTGCCCTTCTCCTACTGCCGCACGCAGGCGACCGCGCGAAGTGGATCTCGGGAGGAGCTCCGCCGACCGTCGCCGTCCGCCGGAGGAATCCGCCGCCGTCAGTGTCGGGGCCGGATTTCGGGAATACAATATTCCAGAAATTAACCCCTAGTGTCATCACCAGCCCAGGATTACTGTTACTAGTGGACACATCCTTGTTACAGATTACCAAGCATTCACAAGAATTTGATACAAGACCATAGAGGTCTACTGATATAATACTGACTCCGGTGGTGGATGAAGGAATTGGCTTGTGGATCTTCATATTGATGGGGCTCCATTCCCATAGGAACAGCTGACCCGGATAACTCCTATCCTGCGTGGCTGCACTCCTAGGCTTTGCACGGACGTCACTATGGTACTCCTAGCAGAACTCCGAACCTGACCAAGTAAATAGCCAGGGACAAGCCTGTGAGTACGTTTGAATGTACTCGCAAACATCACGGACACAAGATATAACAAATGCAGCAAAACAATAATATGGTCATGGTGAATTAAACTATATGCACATGCTCATGATATACTTATATTAAATGCATGCTGACAGGAATTAAAACATGGCATGATGAAAAATATTTAGTGCAGAAGATAAATATTAGCACCAATAAAATATAACAGAAATGCCGATCGGGTGTCAAGTGACACCACGGTCGGTCTTGAAAAGAAATGCCAGTCGGGTGTCTAAAAGAGAAATCGGACGATACCATCCGAGAACTCAGGCGACGCCACGAAAGGATTTGAAAAGAAATGCCAGTCGGGTGTCCACAAGAGTAGTGGCGTGATAAACCGCCTGACACTCGAGGGACGCCACAGAAAGGACTTGAAAGAAATGCCAGTCGGGTGTCCACAAGAGTAGTGGCGTGATAAACCGCCTGACACTCGAGGGACGCCACAGAAAGGACTTGAAAATAAAGGCGAGTGTCCGGGATAGTCTAGCCATCCCCTGAGACACTCTGGAAAGTAAAATAAGAGCAGGGGGTTAGTTCACAAATATAATCAAATCATCCATAATATTCCTAACATCACCAATAGCAGTAAGAAATAATCTGCATAATACACCATGCTCAAAATTAAATTATTTCCTCCGGAGACCGACTCTAAGACCGACACTTGACCAACCCAGACTGTAATCCTTAACCGCGGACACGGCTATTCGAATAGGTTTCTAACTCTGCAGAGGGTGTACTCTTTACCCACAAGTATAGGATTTCTTTAATCAGTATCGGGACACTGACTAATTCCCATTATGGTCTTTGGGTTGAAAACACACCTAACCAGCACACACCAGCTTAACTTCTCTGCTGCCAGGAGTCACCCAAAACAACAGTTAAGTAAAACTCTAAGTCGGAGAGGCTACAACCTCCATGAGCATGGGATCACTATTCAAACGCGCGGATTACAAGGGTACACTCCCTCTCGGCTACAACCGGAAACACCCATGCTCCCTGACCCGATGACAGGATTTAGTCCACCGTCGTGGAAAAACCTCATCGTGGCCCTCTGTACGGTGTGTGCACGGAGAGGGGTTAACAACTTACTAAACCGTACCCTACCCGTGGCAGAGACAAGTGGTAGTACGAAACAAGTATGGGGGTTACTGGAACAAGACTCGATCTACGGTCGACTCAGGAGGCTAATGATTCTAGCACTGGTTAGCACAACAAAATTATTCGTTCAACCATATCATCAGGACAGGGCCACAACCCTTGTCTGCTTCCACATATGTCTCATGACACCACCGTGTCAAAATGGCCCGTGCCCACCAGCACGTCCAAAACAGGAGCACATTCCTGGATTTTCATAATTTATGCATGTTGCAAATTTGAAGGGGATGCATGCAAGAGAAAGTATAATTATGACCATGCATGCATGCAATATTTCTACTCATATGCCAAATCTATTAAAGGTAACAAACATGCCCTAAATATTCTAGCATGCAAACATTCACCATATCAAGTGTTCAAAATGCTTGCCTTGAATATGCAAAAATATGGGGTGCACTCCAAGGTTTTTGAAATAAACATCTTCCCTCCATTTCCTATTTCAAAATATTTGAATTACCACATATAGTAAAAATAGTGATAAAAAGTTGATTGGAAAATTATGAAATAACTATTAACATAAACTAGATCAAATTTTTGGAATAACAGAAAAATAATTATATTATTTGGAGTTCATGTGATTTACTAAGGATTTATTAATCTGGAAGGAATAAAGAATTTGGACTATTTAATGGATCCAGTAGAGACAGAGTATAGAAAAAATGTTCACCTAGTCTGGAAAAATATAGCATGTTTTTAGGAGTCTATAGAAATTGGAATCATTGAATTTGGATTTGATTTGGTGGCTATGGGAATATTTGAAAGAGTACTGGAAGGAATAAAGAAAAGGATCGAAGCGCGCCCTGTGCGCTGTTTAGTTTCACGGCGTCACTGGGCCGAGCCCAATCGTCCAGCCGTTCGGGAGGCCGCGCAGGCGTGACCTCCAGTCACTGACGGTGGGCCCTGCCTGGCCCACCGGTCAGGTTTGACCGGTCCTTGTCCTTCTCCTTGCCCGCGCCGGGACGGAGACAGAGACGAGGCTCCGGCGGCGTTCGTCGGAGATAGGCGGCACCCCTCGTGGGTCTGAGCCCACCGTTGTGCTCAGGGGAGAGAGAGGGTTCGGCCGGTGTGTGGCACGGTCGCCGGGGAGTCCTATCTTGCCGGCGACGAGCTCACCCGAGAAACTCCGGCGGCGTCGAAATGGGGCTTTCGCCCACGAGCTTGCTCCGGCGAAAATGATGGGGGAAATGGGTCCGTGGGGTGAAGAGGAGTATCTTGGTGAAGAGAAGGAAGCGGGGAAGGCTGTGGTGGCGTCGGAACCATCGAGAGAATGGTGGCGGCAAGAGCTACTGGAGTTGGGGAGGACGACCGTTTTCGGTCGTTCTTCCTCTACGGGAGAGTTGGTGAGGGGGAGAGGGAGGTGCTCTGCACGGGAGCGAGCTCGAGGAGGGGTTTTATAGGCGGGGGAGGCGGTTCCCGTGGCTTCCCGGGGAAGCCATGGAGGCGGCGGCGATTTAAGGCGGAGGTTGTGGCCGGTGGCGAGTAGGCGTGGCCGGTGCGGTTAGGTGAGGGCGGGGCCCCTGCGAGTTAGATGCGGGGTTGTGCTGGCGGCCTCGGAGCGGAGCCAGGTGCCCCGAGTGGCGCCGTCCACGGCATGCAGCGACGGCGGCCTTTTAAGGCGGCGGGTGAGGCCGGTGAGGCCGGTGGCGAGGTGGCGGGGTTCTGTGGGGACGGCGGCCGTCCACATTGATTCAAGGGGGGGCCAGTTGACTCAGGGGAAGCCGCGTGTCCCGGAGGTGGCGTGGCGGAGTGGAGTTGTCGGGCAGCGAGAAACGGTGGCGGTGGTCGGCGGTGGCCGGCGCAAGCGGCCAAGGGAGGGTGTCGGCGGGGGTGGTGGCTCGCCAGGGAAGCGCCATGTAGCGTTTGGCGTGCGGGAGGAGTAGCAGGGAGGCCACGCGGAGTGGTGCCGATGCCTGCCATAATGGTGCTCCGGGCGCGCTCTGGACATGTGCACAATGTGCTCGACGAATTGCCAGGGGAAGCTAGAAGAGTCTTCTGCAAGGGAGACTTGGCAGGGTGGGGCTACTCTACAAGGCAAGGTTGGTGGACAGGTTGATTTGGTCAGATGGTCAAGAGTGTAGTGTAGTTTGGAGATAGGCAAAATTGTTGTCATGCACACAAGGTGCTCGATGAAATGCTAAGGCTATTTAGAATATTCCTATGAAAGTGGTATTTGGCAGAATGGTGTCTCATTAAGTGTAAGATATGATAGTGAAGTTGGTTTGGAAAAAGGAGATACTTTCTAGTGCAAGCTGTGGAGGATTTCAGTTCTGGATAGAAACTTGGGGACTATATTTGGTGCAATAAAAAGAGGAATTTGGATCTGATCTTCTGGAGTTAAGGGTTTGGTAGGAGGAACTAGAAGATGGCCAAGTATCAGAACCTTTGGAGCAAGGAAAATTGGAGTTGTAGTTGAAACTGAAATTTGGGACAGAATTGAAAAGGAGAAGGTTCACTCAAAAATTACAAAGGACAAAGATGGATTTTTGTGGAAAGGTGATCCATAGGCATCACATGACTCCTCATAATTTTGGTGGAATTTTTACAGAATTACTTAAAATAGCTGTAGTGCAAAATAGAAGCATATGAAGAAAAGAAAAAGTTATTAAAAGCATTTCTATGGCAAAATTTTATTATGAAAATAATTTATACTGTTATTAAACAAGTAATGAATTGTTTTAAGATGATTATCAGGGCCCACAAAAGTACTGCAAAATTCTATATGGAGGGAAGAAACAGAAACAAAAGGTTCTAAAAACACTAAAGAACTTTTGTAAATCAAAAATTTTTGTTTCTAGCCAAATTTTATTTAAAGAAAAAGTAATTAAATTTTTGGGGTGTTACAAACTCTAACCCCCTTAAGAAAAATCTCGTCCTCGAGATTTGTTAGGGTGGCTATTAAAAATTTAGCCCACCCCTTCTGAGGAGATTCTGCTGAGCAGAAGCAAACAATTCTAAAACCTAGCTCGGCACTGTTGATGTAAGGCTACCGATAAAAGGTGCAACCACAGTGTGCTGTTACGACAAATTTGGAGAAAGTACAATTTCTAGCTCCAAATTGCTCGCCGTACTCCAGCGCACAGTGCTCTCTTTGGCTGACAGGTGGGTCCAGGACCTACTGTCAGTCTCTTCGCTTTCTTCTTCCTCCGGCTCTTCTCCTTTCCTCTCTCTCTCGCGCGTGCTCACCGCACTATCTGCTGCTATGGCGTCTAGCGCGTAGGGTATCTAGGGTCGTACCGGGGTAGTGTGCGGCGTGCTGTCACTGGCAGCGTGCACTCACCTCGCGGGCCAGTGCCCTGTCGGCACTGCTCGCGGATTCGTCTCCGAACACCGGCGATCGAGCGACGAGCGGCGCTGGTGGACTACGCTCACCGTGCACCGAGCTCGGGCTATAAAACGATCACGGTTTTCTTCTCCTGCCTCGCACTTCACCTCTCTTCTCTTCCTTCTTCTCCTTCTCCTTCTGGCTGAAAGAGCTTGAGACGAGGCATCAATGGAGGACGTGGGATCGGTGCTGATCACGATCCTTTTGGCCGGTATGCTGGCAGCATTGATCGGCTCCTCGCTTCTACTGTGTGCGATGATCTTCGACGATCGCCGTGATGCTGCTGCTCGGGTGGTGGCTCTCCGAGGCGGTGGTGATCATCGGAACTAGGTAGCAGTGTCTGGTGCGATGAGAGTGATCGAGTCGATGTATTAGGTGCTGACTGTGTGTGTGTGTGTGTGTGAGTTGCACTTAGTGCAGCTAGCAGAGCAGGTGTGGTCTTGTGCGAGATGCCGTGATGGCACGCGACTTGAATCTATGGTGAAAAAGTCTTGTGAGAAAGGTCCTTAAGAAATTTCTCCTCTGAGTGTGGGCAAATCAACCTGATACATAAAATATCAGATAGGTAAACTCTGGTGAAAACAGGAAGTGTGATAGAAATGGACACGGTGCTCAGAGGGTGATAGTGGCTGGGTGATAGTAGTAGAGTCCTTCGTCACATGCTTGTGGATGGGACGACTCAGACATCGGCCGCAGGCACATGCTTTACAGGTCGACTGCTAGGTTTGGTACCAACTATCAAAAGTTGTCGGCTGGCCAGTGTGTAGGCTTATCGGATGAGATAAGCTCGTCTGTGGACAGGAAAAGTGATGGATGGTGTAGAAACCTAGGGATAGCGACCAGGCTAAGATAGGATTAGCCAATGGTCAGCCTGGCTCTGATACCAAGGCTGTCGGGGCCGGATTTCGGGAATACAATATTCCAGAAATTAACCCCTAGTGTCATCACCAGCCCAGGATTACTGTTACTAGTGGACACATCCTTGTTACAGATTACCAAGCATTCACAAGAATTTGATACAAGACCATAGAGGTCTACTGATATAATACTGACTCCGGTGGTGGATGAAGGAATTGGCTTGTGGATCTTCATATTGATGGGGCTCCATTCCCATAGGAACAGCTGACCCGGATAACTCCTATCCTGCGTGGCTGCACTCCTAGGCTTTGCACGGACGTCACTATGGTACTCCTAGCAGAACTCCGAACCTGACCAAGTAAATAGCCAGGGACAAGCCTGTGAGTACGTTTGAATGTACTCGCAAACATCACGGACACAAGATATAACAAATGCAGCAAAACAATAATATGGTCATGGTGAATTAAACTATATGCACATGCTCATGATATACTTATATTAAATGCATGCTGACAGGAATTAAAACATGGCATGATGAAAAATATTTAGTGCAGAAGATAAATATTAGCACCAATAAAATATAACAGAAATGCCGATCGGGTGTCAAGTGACACCACGGTCGGTCTTGAAAAGAAATGCCAGTCGGGTGTCTAAAAGAGAAATCGGACGATACCATCCGAGAACTCAGGCGACGCCACGAAAGGATTTGAAAAGAAATGCCAGTCGGGTGTCCACAAGAGTAGTGGCGTGATAAACCGCCTGACACTCGAGGGACGCCACAGAAAGGACTTGAAAGAAATGCCAGTCGGGTGTCCACAAGAGTAGTGGCGTGATAAACCGCCTGACACTCGAGGGACGCCACAGAAAGGACTTGAAAATAAAGGCGAGTGTCCGGGATAGTCTAGCCATCCCCTGAGACACTCTGGAAAGTAAAATAAGAGCAGGGGGTTAGTTCACAAATATAATCAAATCATCCATAATATTCCTAACATCACCAATAGCAGTAAGAAATAATCTGCATAATACACCATGCTCAAAATTAAATTATTTCCTCCGGAGACCGACTCTAAGACCGACACTTGACCAACCCAGACTGTAATCCTTAACCGCGGACACGGCTATTCGAATAGGTTTCTAACTCTGCAGAGGGTGTACTCTTTACCCACAAGTATAGGATTTCTTTAATCAGTATCGGGACACTGACTAATTCCCATTATGGTCTTTGGGTTGAAAACACACCTAACCAGCACACACCAGCTTAACTTCTCTGCTGCCAGGAGTCACCCAAAACAACAGTTAAGTAAAACTCTAAGTCGGAGAGGCTACAACCTCCATGAGCATGGGATCACTATTCAAACGCGCGGATTACAAGGGTACACTCCCTCTCGGCTACAACCGGAAACACCCATGCTCCCTGACCCGATGACAGGATTTAGTCCACCGTCGTGGAAAAACCTCATCGTGGCCCTCTGTACGGTGTGTGCACGGAGAGGGGTTAACAACTTACTAAACCGTACCCTACCCGTGGCAGAGACAAGTGGTAGTACGAAACAAGTATGGGGGTTACTGGAACAAGACTCGATCTACGGTCGACTCAGGAGGCTAATGATTCTAGCACTGGTTAGCACAACAAAATTATTCGTTCAACCATATCATCAGGACAGGGCCACAACCCTTGTCTGCTTCCACATATGTCTCTTGACACCACCGTGTCAAAAATGGCCCGTGCCCACCGGCACGTCCAAAGCAGGAGCACACTCCTGGTTACTCATAATTCATGCATATCAATTCCGTAGTGGAATGCATGCAAGAGGAAAATATGCACATGACCATGCAAGCATGCAATATTTCTATCCAAATGCCAAATTTATTAAAAGTAACAAACATGCCCTAAATATTCTAGCATGCAAACATTCACCATATCAAGTGTTCAAAATGCTTGCCTTGAATATGCAAAAATATGGGGTGCACTCCAAGGTTTTTGAAATAAACATCTTCCCTCCATTTCCTATTTCAAAATATTTGAATTACCACATATAGTAAAAATAGTGATAAAAAGTTGATTGGAAAATTATGAAATAACTATTAACATAAACTAGATCAAATTTTAGGAATAACAGAAAAATAATTATATTATTTGGAGTTCATGTGATTTACTAAGGATTTATTAATCTGGAAGGAATAAAGAATTTGGACTATTTAATGGATCCAGTAGAGACAGAGTATAGAAAAAATGTTCACCTAGTCTGGAAAAATATAGCATGTTTTTAGGAGTCTACAGAAATTGGAATCATTGAATTTGGATTTGATTTGGTGGCTATGGGAATATTTGAAAGAGTACTGGAAGGAATAAAGAAAAGGATCGAAGCGCGCCCTGTGCGCTGTTTAGTTTCACGGCGTCACTGGGCCGAGCCCAATCGTCCAGCCGTTCGGGAGGCCGCGCAGGCGTGACCTCCAGTCACTGACGGTGGGCCCTGCCTGGCCCACCGGTCAGGTTTGACCGGTCCTTGTCCTTCTCCTTGCCCGCGCCGGGACGGAGACAGAGACGAGGCTCCGGCGGCGTTCGTCGGAGATAGGCGGCACCCCTCGTGGGTCTGAGCCCACCGTTGTGCTCAGGGGAGAGAGAGGGTTCGGCCGGTGTGTGGCACGGTCGCCGGGGAGTCCTATCTTGCCGGCGACGAGCTCACCCGAGAAACTCCGGCGGCGTCGAAATGGGGCTTTCGCCCACGAGCTTGCTCCGGCGAAAAAGATGGGGGAAATGGGTCAGTGGGGTGAAGAGGAGTATCTTGGTGAAGAGAAGGAAGCGGGGGAGGCTGTGGTGGCGTCGGAACCATCGAGAGAATGGTGGCGGCAAGAGCTACTGGAGTTGGGGAAGACGACCGTTTTCGGTCGTTCTTCCTCTACGGGAGAGTTGGTGAGGGGGAGAGGGAGGTGCTCTGCACGGGAGCGAGCTCGAGGAGGGGTTTTATAGGCGGGGGAGGCGGTTCCCGTGGCTTCCCGGGGAAGCCATGGAGGCGGCGGCGATTTAAGGCGGAGGTTGTGGCCGGTGGCGAGTAGGCGTGGCCGGTGCGGTTAGGTGAGGGCGGGGCCCCTGCGAGTTAGATGCGGGGTTGTGCTGGCGGCCTCGGAGCGGAGCCAGGTGCCCCGAGTGGCGCCGTCCACGGCATGCAGCGACGGCGGCCTTTTAAGGCGGCGGGTGAGGCCGGTGAGGCCGGTGGCGAGGTGGCGGGGTTCTGTGGGGACGGCGGCCGTCCACATTGATTCAAGGGGGGGCCAGTTGACTCAGGGGAAGCCGCGTGTCCCGGAGGTGGCGTGGCGGAGTGGAGTTGTCGGGCAGCGAGAAACGGTGGCGGTGGTCGGCGGTGGCCGGCGCAAGCGGCCAAGGGAGGGTGTCGGCAGGGGTGGTGGCTCGCCAGGGAAGCGCCATGTAGCGTTTGGCGTGCGGGAGGAGTAGCAGGGAGGCCACGCGGAGTGGTGCCGATGCCTGCCATAATGGTGCTCCGGGCGCGCTCTGGACATGTGCACAATGTGCTCGACGAATTGCCAGGGGAAGCTAGAAGAGTCTTCTGCAAGGGAGACTTGGCAGGGTGGGGCTACTCTACAAGGCAAGGTTGGTGGACAGGTTGATTTGGTCAGATGGTCAAGAGTGTAGTGTAGTTTGGAGATAGGCAAAATTGTTGTCATGCACACAAGGTGCTCGATGAAATGCTAAGGCTATTTAGAATATTCCTATGAAAGTGGTATTTGGCAGAATGGTGTCTCATTAAGTGTAAGATATGATAGTGAAGTTGGTTTGGAAAAAGGAGATACTTTCTAGTGCAAGCTGTGGAGGATTTCAGTTCTGGACAGAAACTTGGGGACTATATTTGGTGCAATAAAAAGAGGAATTTGGATCTGATCTTCTGGAGTTAAGGGTTTGGTAGGAGGAACTAGAAGATGGCCAAGTATCAGAACCTTTGGAGCAAGGAAAATTGGAGTTGTAGTTGAAACTGAAATTTGGGACAGAATTGAAAAGGAGAAGGTTCACTCAAAAATTACAAAGGACAAAGATGGATTTTTGTGGAAAGGTGATCCATAGGCATCACATGACTCCTCATAATTTTGGTGGAATTTTTACAGAATTACTTAAAATAGCTGTAGTGCAAAATAGAAGCATATGAAGAAAAGAAAAAGTTATTAAAAGCATTTCTATGGCAAAATTTTATTATGAAAATAATTTATACTGTTATTAAACAAGTAATGAATTGTTTTAAGATGATTATCAGGGCCCACAAAAGTACTGCAAAATTCTATATGGAGGGAAGAAACAGAAACAAAAGGTTCTAAAAACACTAAAGAACTTTTGTAAATCAAAAATTTTTGTTTCTAGCCAAATTTTATTTAAAGAAAAAGTAATTAAATTTTTGGGGTGTTACAGTCAGGACACGCCAGGCCACTCCGTTTGTTCCCCCAGAACCCCCTTTGTCCTGCGCAGCTGTTTGACACGGTTTGGTGAGCAGGAGATCACCGGAGGACTGCCGCCGTCGACACCCGCCGCCGCCGGAGTTCACGAGCTCACCGCCGCCGCTACAGCCCACCTCGCCGCCGTCCAACAGCACCACAGCATCCGCCACTCGACGCCGCATCCGCCCGTTGCTTCACCCTCACCGGAGACCCACCGGAGAGCCGCCGCCGTCACCGCCCGATCGTCACCACCGCTCCTTTTGTCGTTTGGTGAGCCACGCGCCTCGAACCAATCGGCAACTGCCACGTGGCAGTTCGCTACAGGACGCGCATAGGAGTTGCTACAGCGCCAGGAGTTCTCTGTTGCACCTTTTGTTTTTCTTTTCAGATTTTCAACAAAAATTCAAATAGCCATATCTCTTTTTCTGTAAATCCTTTTTAGGTGATTCTTTTTCCTATGCACTCACAAAAATCACCTCTTCATCACAGTACCAATTTTGCACATGTTTGCACAATTCAAATTTGAATTCATTTGAATTTGAATTAAATCTTCCGGAGGCCATATCTTTTAAACTGTTTAGCGGAATCGAGTAATTCTTTTTGCATTGTGACCGTAGTGCAATATAGATGATCTGTGCATGTTGTTTTGCTGCTGTTTTTGAGTTTTAAAATGATTTTCTTGCTGTTGGCTTTATTTTGGTTTCTTTGGAGTTTCGGTGATTGATTTGTTATATTGTGTGAAACGTGTAGATTGTCCGGAGTGCGACGCGAGCTATTGTCAGGAGTGTGACCTTTTGAACCAGAACCAAGGCAAGTTACATGTTGATCATCCTTTACCTATTGTTTTCCTATGCATTGTAGGTTATGCCACACTATAAACTTATGCATTGTAGGATTGTTATAACTTGAGCTATATTATTGAGCTATCTCCCGTCTTTGCAAACCGTGGTAGGTATAGTTTTGCTATGCTTGTAGACGGGGTTGGTTCCTGTATACATTGAGCTTTTGTGAGGATTATTAATATTTAACAAACTGAGTAGTAATTCAGGACTTAACTCACCTCTGGGCGGAAGTGGTATTGGCGGGTGGTCTTAAGAACATCATGGTTTATACCCTCTGAATGTAAGTGGACGGCCGCCCAGGCTCAAAAAGATCAGACAGACTTAATGACTAGTAGCTTCCATGCGCGACCACTAGCTATATGGGCTCCGGCTTAGTTGAGTAGGTTGTGGGATCCTCGCCCAGGTATGCTAGCAGATGTAGATATGGATAGGTGTACCGGCTGCCGGGGGTGGAGGTGACTACTTTTGAAAGGCTTCGTCTCAATCTTCGGGTTGAGTCTAGTGGGTAAAGTGTGCAAAACTCTGCAGAGTAATAAAACTAATCATGATTAGCCGTGCCCCCGGTTATGGGTAAATTTGAGCGACTATGCCATTACAGTTGTTGGATGATCTTGACAGATGTGACACTTAATAATATTTGTGGGCAACTTAATAAATGGGTAGGTTGGAGTTGATTTTGCCAACTCAACCTTGTGCATTTAATTGTAGTAATAAAAGAACTAAATGAAAATTGACTATTAGGTAGTTATGAGGACAAAATCAGCTTTCTGCAAAATAAACCCCCAGGCCTTCCTTTTTTGTTTTATGCATATAAATGTAGGTCTGCTTTATTACTTCTCCTGTGTAACTTGCCAATACATTCAATGTATTGACCTATACGGCTGCAACGTCTCATGTTGCAGGATTTTCAGACGAGGAGTAAGGTACCGTTAGGGTCGCGAGTCTGCACTCAGCATCGCCAGTTGGGCTATGATGGGACTCATCGTTATTTTCTGCTACTTTCCGCTGTGTGATTGAATAATAGCTAGCCATGAGCTATGCAGATTGTTTTATTTTATATACTCTGGATCATACATTGTAATAAATGATGCACTTGTATTCTGGTATTCATCTATACTGTGTGTGCTAGCAAGTTCGATCCAGGGACTAGCACGGTAAGCACAGAGACTCAAATCCTTCGAGGTTTGGTCGTTATAGATGGTATCAGAGCAGTGTGTTGACTGTAGGACGTGACCCTAGAAAATGGATTAGAAAAGCCATAGGAGTGAAATTTATTTTATAAACTAATTATACTTCTTACTGTTTATTAGTTTATCCCCTCAAGTATCTTGAACAGTTAAGTAGGAACTAGTGCTGAGACCACCATATATGCTTGTTTTATTTTGCAACGTTATCGTGTTAGCGTATCTGATTATGTCCACTTTCGTGGTATGAAGATACTAGATTGTTTGCTTGATTGGTAGCTTGCTTGTTAAATTTTATCTCGTCAAAATTATTTGACTATATATGCATATATATACTACTATATTATTGTGATTGTTTGTCTGTTTGTTTGTTTGTGTTATTCGTTGTTGTGTTTTATTGCCTTGATCATACATGCATATGGGTAGAATATATTTATATCTATAGCTTTGGCCCTATTATATCTATAACTCTTCTATGCTTGCCCACCAGATGCCGCCGAGGCGTGAGAATAGGCGCAATGCTGCAGGAGGAGAGAACAATGGCAATGACATACCGCCATACATGCAGCAGTTGCTTCAGGGGCAGACACAGTTGATCCAGTTGCTTGTGCAGAACCAGAACAACCAGAACAACAACAACAACAACCCACCACCCGTGGATATGCTTACCAGGTTCCTGAGGTTGAATCCTCAGAGGTTCTCCAGTTCCCCTGAACCTATTGTGGCTGATGATTGGCTCCGTGGAGTCAATAAGAACTTGGAGACGGTTGGATGCACAGATGCAGAGAGGGTGAGGTTTGCCGCACATTTGTTGGAGGGTCCTGCCGCAGCTTGGTGGGACAACTACTTGGTCTCTTATCCCATTGCTGGTATCACTTGGACTCAGTTTCAGACTGCTTCTGCACATGTGTCTGCTGGTGCTATGAGTTTGAAAAAGAAGGAGTTTCGCAGTTTGCGTCAGGGAGGACGCACAGTTAATGCGTATGTGGATGAATTTAATAATCTTGCACGCTATGCTCCTAATGATGTTAACACTGATGCAGCTAGGCAGGAGAAATTCTTGGAGGGCCTAAATGATGAGTTGAGCCTTCAGTTGACAGTGGCCACTTTTGATAATTGTCAGCAGCTGATTGATAACGCTATTATGCTAGAGGGGAAGCATCAGGCCATAGAGAATCATAAGAGGAAGTACAACAACAATAACAGGTATAATTCAGGACCACAACAGAAGCCACGCACTTCATATCAGGGTAATGGAGGTAATGGGCATCATCATCATCATGGAGGTAATGGACATAATCATCATGGAGGGAATGGCCACAACCATAATGGCCATCATAATCACAATGGGCACAAGAGTAACAATGGCAATGTCAAAGGTAATGGTAATGGTAATGGTAATGGAGGGAGTAATAACCAGAGCCACCAGAGTGTGCCTGTGCAGAGGGACATTAGCCAGGTTCAGTGCTATAAGTGTAGGCAGATGGGCCACTACTCCAACGCTTGCCCAGAGAGCAAGAACGGTAATGGAAATTCTGGAGTCAACAAGCCAAACCCCTTCCAAAAGGGTCATGTTAACCATGTTAATGTGGAGGAGGTTTATGATGAACCTGATGCCGTGATTGGTAAGTTCTTGATTAATTCGGTACCTGCACTTGTTCTTTTTGATTCTGGTGCATCGCATTCATTCATCTCACGGGTATTTGTGGATAAACATAAGTTGCCTACCGTAGCACTTAAGTCACCTATTCTAGTAAGTTCTCCGGGGGCTGAGATGGCAGCAAGTTTGGGATGCTTTCAGATGCCTTTGTCCATTGGGAAGCATGTTTTTCCCACAGATTTGGTTATATTGAAGTCACAGGGTATTGATGTTATTTTGGGTATGGACTGGTTGACTAAATATAAGGGTCTTATTGATTGTGCCAGTCGATCTATTACTCTCAGTGCACCAGGAGGTAAGAGGATCAGATATGTATGTAAGTATAAGCATAATCAGGTGCAAGTGAACTCTCTTAAGGGGGGTAGTCTAGAAGATGTGCCAGTTGTGAGGGACTACCCAGATGTGTTTCCAGAGGAGTTGCCAGGTATGCCACCAGACAGAGATATTGAGTTTCTTATTGATTTAATACCAGGCACCGGACCTATTGCAAAGAGACCGTATAGAATGCCTCCTCGGGAGTTGGAGGAATTGAAGAAGCAGATAAGGGAATTGCAGGAACAAGGATTTATTCGCCCAAGTTCATCACCTTGGGGAGCTCCAGTTTTGTTTGTGGAGAAGAAAGATGGTACCTTGAGGATGTGTGTTGATTATCGTTCTCTGAATGAGGTAACCATTAAGAATAAGTATCCTTTGCCTATGATAAATGATTTGTTTGACCAGTTGGAGGGAGATACTGTGTTTTCTAAGATTGATCTTCGTTCTGGTTATCATCAATTAAAGATTCGTGAGCAAGATATACCAAAGACTGCTTTTACTACGAGGTATGGGTTGTATGAATATACTGTTATGTCATTTGGATTGACTAACGCTCCTGCATACTTCATGAATATGATGAACAAGGTGTTTATGGAGTACTTGGATAAATTTGTGGTTGTTTTCATTGATGATATATTGGTGTTCTCCAAAAATAAGCAAGATCATGAGGTACATCTGCGTTTGGTGATGGAGAAGCTGAGGGAACATCAGTTGTATGCCAAGTTCAGCAAATGTGAATTTTGGTTGGATGAGGTAGCATTCCTTGGACATGTTGTGTCAGGTAATGGAGTTGCAGTTGATCCATCTAAGGTTGCTGCAGTTACAGAGTGGGAGGCACCCACAACAGTTGGGGAGATTCGCAGCTTTTTGGGCCTTGCAGGTTATTATAGGAGGTTTATTGAGAACTTTTCTAAAATTGCAAAGCCTATGACTGAATTGTTGAAGAAGGAGAAGAAATTTGCTTGGACTGATGAATGTGAAGCCAGCTTTCAGGAATTGAAGCAGCGTTTGGTTACAGCACCAGTCTTAATTCTGCCTGATATACATAAGGACTTCCAGGTATATTGTGATGCTTCTCGTCGGGGACTTGGGAGTGTTCTGATGCAGGAAGGTAAAGTTGTTTCATATGCTTCACGTCAGCTTAAGAATCATGAGCATAATTATCCTACACATGATTTGGAGTTAGCCTCAGTTGTGCATGCATTGAAAACTTGGAGGCAGTATCTTATTGGTAATCATTGCGATATATTTACTGATCATAAGAGCTTGAAGTATATTTTTACTCAGAAAGATTTGAACCTCAGGCAGAGGAGATGGTTGGAGCTTATTAAGGACTATGATTTGAATGTGCAGTATCATCCTGGTAAGGCTAATGTTGTTGCTGATGCATTGAGTCGTAGGAGCCATGTTAATGCAGTTGATATTAATGATATGCCACAAGAGTTATGTGATCAGTTCAGGGATCTCAGGTTGGAGATGGTTCCTAAGGGATATTTGGCAACACTTGAGGTAAAGCCTACTTTGCTTGACAGGATCAGGGAAGCTCAAAAGGGTGATAAAGAGATTGCTGCAATAAAAGAGAATATGAGTAAAGGTAAGGCAGAAGGTTTCCATGAGGATGAACATGGGACCATATGGTTTGAGAAGCGTGTTTGTGTACCGCAAGATGCAGACATCAGGAAATTAATTCTTCAGGAGGCACATGATTCACCTTATTCTATTCACCCAGGTAATACTAAGATGTATTTGGACTTGAGGGAAAGATTTTGGTGGCCTAGCCTGAAGAGGGAAATTGCTGGATATATTGCTACATGTGATGTGTGCCAGAGAGTTAAAGCAGAACATCAGAGGCCAGCAGGTTTGTTACAGCCATTGCCTATACCTGAGTGGAAATGGGATCGGATTGGTATGGATTTCATTACAGGTTTACCCAGGACTCGGTCAGGTTATGATTCTATTTGGGTAATTGTTGATCGTTTGACTAAGGTTGCTCACTTCATTCCGGTAAAGACTACTTATACCAGTGCTCTGCTAGCTAAAGTTTATATGTCTAAAATTGTTTGTCTGCATGGGGTTCCAAGGAAGGTAGTGTCTGATAGAGGTACTCAGTTCACATCTAAATTTTGGCGTCAGTTGCATGAATCCTTGGGCACCAGGCTGGAGTTCAGTACAGCTTTCCATCCACAGACTGATGGGCAGACAGAGAGGGTAAATCAGATTTTGGAGGATATGTTGAGAGCTTGCGTTTTGG
Source organism: Secale cereale (assembly GCA_902687465.1). NCBI lineage: Eukaryota > Viridiplantae > Streptophyta > Magnoliopsida > Poales > Poaceae > Secale > Secale cereale. The sequence continues at coordinate 695,191,786 of LR738713.1, forward strand.
ACTATGGGTCCAGTTGGGATGATAATTTACCTTATGCAGAGTTCTCATATAATAATAGTTATGAGGCTAGTCTGAAGATGGCACCGTTTGAGGTATTGTATGGCAGGAAGTGCAGGACACCGTTGATGTGGGATGAGGTTGGAGAGCGACAGTTCTTTGGACCAGATTAGATCAGAGATGCTGAGGAGAAGGTCAAGCTGATTCGTGACAGGTTGAAGATAGCATAATCCAGACAGAAGAGTTATGCAGATGCAAAGCGCAAAGAGGTGACATATGAGGTAGGAGACCGTGCATATCTTCGAGTTTCACCACTTCGTGGAATTAAGAGGTTTGGAATTAAGGGTAAGTTAGCACCACGTTTTGTGGGGCCTTACACGATCTTGGAGCGTAGAGGACAGGTAGCTTATCAGCTGGAGTTGCCAGAGTCTTTGTCTAGAGTTCATAATGTGTTTCATGTATCTCAGTTGAAGAAGTGCCATGCAGAGATGATGGATGTTCCATTGAGGGACACCGTGCCACTTGATGCAATTCAGTTGGAGAGTGATTTGACATATGAGGAGAAACCTGTTAAGATTCTGGAGACAGCAGAGAGAGTTACTCGCACCAAGACAATTAAGTTATGCAAGGTTCAGTGGGATCATCATACAGAGGAAGAAGCTACCTGGGAACGAGAGGAAGATCTCAGGCAGGAACACCCACACCTATTTCCTAGCCAGCCCGAATCTCGAGGGCGAGATTCATCTTAAGGGGGGTAGGTTTGTAACATCCCAATTTTTCTAATTTGGATGTTAATAGATCGTTCACTTGCATATCATATTTTTATTGCATTATTTGTCTTTCTGCAATATTCTTTTCATTATGCAACTAAAGGCAATTTATTGGAGTGGAGATAACATGACTTCTCCCCTGTTTTAAAAATGTTCATAATGACCAGAATAATGTTTCCAATTGATTTGATATGTTCTGGTAATTTTTGCAATCTTCAAAGTATTTTATTTGATGTTTGAGTGGCCAAAGGCATCAAAATTATTTTTCAAAATTGCATTAGTATTGGAACTAGTGTTCCTGTAGTGTATAATTTTAGAGCTGTTTTTACTGTGTGCCTAAGTAAAAAAAAAATTATAATTTATATTGTCTATTTTACTTTATTTATTTATGTTTCTGCTGTTGGTTTAAAAAAAAGAAGAGGCAGCAGCGAGCCGGCCAGCCAGCGGCCCAGCAAACCAGCCAGCCAGCCGGCCCAGCTAACCACCGCGGCCTAGCCGAGCCACCCCCCCCCCTCGCAAAGCGGTGCGCACCCGCACCCGCAGCGCGCCCGCACCCGACCCTCTCCCCCTCTCACTGACCAGCGGGCCCCGCCCCTGTTCTTCCCCTAGCCCGAGTCGGACACCGTCGCACACCGCGCACCCGACGCCGAGCCGGATCGAGCTCGAGCACCTGGGCCACCCTGTCCATGTCCGACTCGCCAGGCGCGAGCTAAAACCCTAGGGAGATCCCGCAGCCCCTTCTGCCCTTCTCCTACTGCCGCACGCAGGCGACCGCGCAAAGTGGATCTCAGGAGGAGCTCCGCCGACCGTCACCGTTCGCCGAAGGAATCCGCCGCCGTAAGGACATGCCGGGCCACTCCGTTTGTTCCCCCAGAACCCCCTCTGTCCTGCGCAGCTGTTTGACACGGTTTGGTGAGCAGGAGATCACCGGAGGACTGCCGCCATCGACACCCGCCGCCGCCGGAGTTCACGAGCTCACTGCCGCCGCTACAGCCCACCTCGCCGCCGTCCAACACCACCACAGCATCCGCCACTCGACGCCGCATCCGCCCGTTGCTTCACCCTCACCGGAGACCCACCGGAGAGCCGCCGCCGTCGCTGCCCGATCGTCACCACCGCTCCTTTTGTCGTTTGGTGAGCCACGCGCCTCGAACCAACCGGCAACTGCCACGTGGCAGTTCGCTACAGGACGCGCATAGGAGTTGCTACAGCGCGAGGAGTTCTCTGTTGCACCTTTTGTTTTTCTTTTCAGATTTTCAACAAAAATTCAAATAGCCATATCTCTTTTTCTGTAAATCCTTTTTAGGTGATTCTTTTTCCTATGCACTCACAAAAATCACCTCTTCATCACAGTACCAATTTTGCACATGTTTGCACATGTTTGCACAATTCAAATTTGAATTCGTTTGAATTTGAATTAAATCTTCCGGAGGCCATATCTTTTAAACTGTTTAGCGGAATCGAGTAATTCTTTTTGCATTGTGACCGTAGTGCAATATAGATGATCTGTGCATGTTGTTTTGCTGCTGCTTTTGAGTTTTAAAATGATTTTCTTGCTGTTGGCTTTATTTTGGTTTCTTTGGAGTTTCGGTGATTGATTTGTTATATTGTGTGAAACGTGTAGATTGTCCGGAGTGCGACGCGAGCTATTGTCAGGAGTGTGACCTTTTGAACCAGAACCAAGGCAAGTTACATGTTGATCATCCTTTACCTATTGTTTTCCTATGCATTGTAGGTTATGCCACACTATAAACTTATGCATTGTAGGATTGTTATAACTTGAGCTATATTATTGAGCTATCTCCCGTCTTTGCAAACCGTGGTAGGTATAGTTTTGCTATGCTTATAGACGGGGTTGGTTCCTGTATACATTGAGCTTTTGTGAGGATTATTAATATTTAACAAACTGAGTAGTAATTCAGGACTTAACTCACCTCTGGGCGGAAGTGGTATTGACGGGTGGTCTTAAGAACATCATGGTTTATACCCTCTGAATGTAAGTGGACGGCCGCCCAGGCTCAAAAAGATCAGACAGACTTAATGACTAGTAGCTTCCATGCGCGACCACTAGCTATATGGGCTCTGGCTTAGTTGAGTAGGTTGTGGGATCCTCGCCCAGGTATGCTAGCAGATGTAGATATGGATAGGTGTACCGGCTGCCGGGGGTGGAGGTGACTACTTCTGAAAGGCTTCGTCTCAATCTTCGGGTTGAGTCTAGTGGGTAAAGTGTGCAAAACTCTGCAGAGTAATAAAACTAATCATGATTAGCCGTGCCCCCGGTTATGGGTAAATTTGAGCGACTATGCCATTATAGTTGTTGGATGATCTTGACAGATGTGACACTTAATAATATTTGTGGGCAACTTAATAAATGGGTAGGTTGGAGTTGATTTTGCCAACTCAACCTTGTGCATTTAATTGTAGTAATAAAAGAACTAAATGAAAATTGACTATTAGGTAGTTATGAGGACAAAATCAGCTTTCTGCAAAATAAACCCCCAGGCCTTCCTTTGTTGTTCTATGCATATACATGTAGGTCTGCTTTATTACTTCTCCTGTGTAACTTGCCAATACATTCAATGTATTGACCTATACGGCTGCAACGTCTCATGTTGCAGGATTTTCAGACAAGGAGTAAGGTACCGTTAGGGTCGCGAGTCTGCACTCAGCATCGCCAGTTGGGCTATGATGGGACTCATCGTTATTTACTGCTACTTTCCGCTGTGTGATTGAATAATAGCTAGCCATGAGCTATGCAGATTGTTTTATTTTATATACTCTGGATCATACGTTGTAATAAGTGATGCACTTGTATTCTGGTATTCATCTATACTGTGTGTGCTAGCGAGTTCGATCCAGGGACTAGCACGGTAAGCACAGAGACTCAAATCCTTCGAGGTTTGGTCGTTACAGAGGCAACCCAATTTTATTTTATTTGCTTTTACTTCCGTTTAGTAATAAATAATTCATCTAGCTTCTGGTTAGATGTGGTTTTGTGTTTTAATTAGTGTTTGTGCCAAGTAGAACCTTTGGGAAGACTTGGGTGAAGTCTTTGCGATCTTGTTGTAAAAAACAGAAACTTTTGAGCTCACGAGTTCTGCTGCCATTTTTTACTGGAGAGTGCTTTTAAGTTTATTCTTTTTTCAGATGATTAATAGATAAATTCTTCACGTCCACCAATTTCTTTCAGAATTTTTAGAGTTACAGAAGTATTCGAAAGTTACAGATTGCTACAGATTGTTCTGTTTTTGATAGATTCTGTTTTTCGTGTGTTGTTTGCTTATTTTGATGAATCTATAAGTAGTATAGGGGGGTATGAACCATAGAGAAGTTGGAATACAGTAGGTTTAACACCAATATAAAGAATGAATGAGTTCAATACAGTACCTTAAAGTGGTGGTTTGTTTTCTTATACTAACGGAGCTCACGAGATTTTCTGTTAAGTTTTGTGTTGTGAAGTTTTCAAGTTTTTGGGTAAGGATTTGATAGACTATGGAACAAAGAGTGGCAAGAGCCTAAGCTTGGGGATTCCCAAGGCACCCCGAGTTAAAATTCAAGGACAAACAAAAGCCTAAGCTTGGGGAGGCCCCGGGAAGGCATCCCCTCTTTTGTCTTCATCTATCGGTAACTTTACTTGAGACTATATTTTTATTCACCACATGACATGTGTTTTGCTTGGAGCGTCTTGTATGATTTGAGTCTTTGATTTTTAGTTACCACAATAATCCTTTCTGTACACACCTTTTGGGAGATACACACATGAATCGGAATTTATTAGAATACTCTATGTGCTTCACTTATATCTTTTGAGCTAGATAATTTTGCTCTATTGCTTCACTTATATCTTTTTAGAGCACGGCCGTGGTTTAATTTTATAGAAATTATTAATCTCTCATGCTTCACTTATATTATTTTGAGAATACTTTAGAACAGCATGGTAATTTGTTTTGGTTATAAAATTAGTCCTAATATGATAGGCATCCAAGATGGGTATAATAAAAACTTTCATGTAAAGTGCATTGAATATTATGAGAAGTTTGATACTTGATGATTGTTTTGAGATATGAGGACGGTGATATTAGAGTCATGCTAGTAGATTAATTGTGAATTTGAGAAATACTTGTGTTGAGGTTTGCAAGTCCCATAGCATGCACGTATGGTAACCGTTGTGTGTTAAATTTGAAGCATGAGGTATTTCATTGATTGTCATCCTTTGTGTGGAGGTCGGGATCGCGTGATGGTTAATTTCTACCAACCCTTCCCCTAGGAGCATGCGTGTAGTACTTTGTTTTGATGACTTATAGATTTTTGCAATAAGTATGTGAGTTCTTTATGACTAATGTTGAGTCCATGGATTATACGCACTCTCACCCTTCCACCATTGCTAGCCTCTCTTGTACCGTGCAACTTTCGCCGGTACCATACACCCACCATATACCTTCCTCAATACAGCCACCATACCTACCTATTATGGCATTTCCATAGCCATTCCGAGATATATTGCCATGCAACTATCCACCGTTCCGTTTATTATGACATGCTTCATCATTGTCATATTGCCATGCATGATCATGTAGTTGACATCGTATTTGTGGCAAAGCCACCATGCATAATTTTTCATACACGTCGCTCTTGATTCATTGCACATCCCTGTACACTGCCGGAGGCATCTATATAGAATCATATTTTGTTGTAGTATTGAGTTGTAATCTATGAGTTGTAAATAAATAGAAGTGTGTGATGATCATCATTATTAGAGCATTGTCCCAAAAAAAGAGAAAGGCCAAATAAAAAAGGCCCAAAAAATAAAAAAAATGGGACAATGCTAGTATCTTTTTTCCACACTTGTGCTTCAAAGTAGCACCATGATATTCATGATAGTGAGTCTCTTGTTTTGTCACTTTCATATACTAGTGGGAATTTTCATTATAGAACTTGGCTTGTATATTCCAACGATGGGCTTGCTCAAATGCCCTAGGTCTTCATGAGCAAGCAAGTTGGATGCACACCCATTTAGTTTCTTTTGTTGAGCTTTCATACATTTATAGCTCTAGTGCATCCGTTGCATGGCAATCCCTACTCACTCACATTGATATCTATTCATGGGCATCTCCATAGCCCATCGATACGCCTAGTTGATGTGAGACCATCTTCCTCTTTTGCCTTCTCCACAACCACCACTCTATTCCACCTATAGTGCCATATCCATGGCTCACGCTCATGTATTGCGTGAAAGTTGAAAAAGTTTGAAAAAAATTAAGTATGAAACAATTGCTTGGCTGAAACCGGGGTTGTGCATGATTTTGGTATTTTGTGTGACGAAGATGGAGCATAACCAAACTATATGATTCTGTAGGGATGAACTTTCTTTGGCCATGTTATTTTGAGAACACATAATTGCTTTGTTAGTATGCTTAAAGCCCATTAAACTTTTGTCTTGAATCTTTCGGATCTGAACATTCATGTCACAATAAATAAAATTACATTGAGAATTATGTCAGGTAGCATTCCACATCAAAAATTCTGTTTTTATCATTTACCTACTCGAGGACGAGCAGGAATTAAGCTTAGGGATGCTTGATACATCTCCAACGTATCTCTAATTTTTGATTGTTCCATGCTATTATATTATCTGTTTTAGATGTTTAATGGGATTTATTATACACTTTTATATTATTTTTGGGACTAACCTACTAACCCAAGGCGTGTCGGATTACGGGCTCCGCAAACCCAAGAAGTTCGAACATAGGGGCGTGAACGAAGATCTCTCCCACTCACGTCTACCTAGCGTCTCGCCCTCGTCCAGTGAAGAGATTGAAGCGAACAACAAGTAAAGCACAGACGAATTTACCCAGGTTCAGGCCACCTTGCGGTGTAAAACCCTACTTCCTGCTTTGGTGGATTGGCCTCGGGAGGGCTTGAGTATGAATGAGTACAGTGGTTCCTGAGCTCAGGAGGAGAGCTCAGGAGGGTCAGCAGACAAGAGTTCGTGCTACTATCCTGACAAAAGCGGTCTCCGCCTGCAAAAGGATCAGGCGGTGACGCAGTGGTGGGCTCGGTGGTGACATCCTCCCTGCCGTCCTTGCGGTCTTCGGTCTTGTTGCACCGAAGGGGGAACCTTTGTCCCGCTCCTCGAGAACCTGCGCCTGTGTTGTCTCCTTTGCACCAAAATGGTAACTGCGTCGCTGGCACGCGCTGGCACCCACTAGCGCGGTGCGTCACTGCTTGCGTCACTGCCTCCTCCTGAGGCAGGCTTGGCCTTGGATTCTCCGCCCCTCTAGAGCAACCTAGCTGAGGCCGCTCCTGAGGGGGTCTTGATGTCATTCTCTTCGCGAGGCCTAGCCCCCTCGCGAGGGTCTTGGGAAGTTGGTAGATCAGCTGGGATGTACCAGGCCGTGATAGGAGCTTGCTGCGGCCCGCAGACACGCAAGTCTGGGTACCCTGGTTCCCAGGACGCCGACAAGGCCCAATGCAAATTGCTGTTTTTTTGCCTATGTCAGTGTTTCGCAAAAAAGGAATATCAAACGGAGTCCAAATGGAATGAAACCTTCAGGAGGATCGTTTTTGGAACAAACGCAACCCAGAAGACTTGGAGTACATGCCAGGGAAGCCACGAGGTGGCTAGGAGGCAGGGTGGCACGCCGAGGGGGGTAGGCGCACCCCACCCTCGTGGGCCCCTCGTAGCTCCACCGACATACTTCTTCGTCCTATATATACTCGTATACCCTGAAAACATCCGAGAGCACCATGAAATCATAATTCTACCGCCGCAACCTTCTGTACCCGTGAGATCCCATCTTGGGGCCTTTTCCGGAGCTTCACCGAAGGGGGAATCATTCACGGAGGGCTTCTACATCAACACCATAGTCTCTCCGATGAGTTGTGAGTAGTTTATCACAGACCTTCGGGTCCCTAGTTATTAGCTAGATGGCTTTTTCTCTCTCTTTGGATCTCAATACAAAGTTCTCCTCGATCTTCTTGGAGATCTATTCGATGTAATTCTTTTTGCGGTGTGTTTGTTGAGATCTGATGAATTGTGGGTTTATGATCAAGATTATCTATGGACAATATTTGATTCTTCTCTGAATTCTTTTATGCATGATTTAAATAACTTTGCTAGTCTCTTCGAATTATTAGTTTGGTTTGGCCTACTAGATTGATCTTTCTTGCAATGGGAGAAGTGCTTAGCTTTGGGTTCAATCTTGCGGTGTCCTTTCCCAGTGACAGCAGGGGCAGCAAGGCACATATTGTATTGTTGCCATTGAGGATAAAAAGATGGGGTTTATATAATATTGCTTGAGTTTATCCCTCTACATCATGTCATCTTGCTTAAGGCGTTACTCTATTCTTATGAACTTAATACTCTAGATGCATGCTGGATAGCGGTCGATGTGTGGAGTAATAGTAGTAGATGCATAATCGTTTTGGTCTACTTGTCATGGACGTGATGCCTATATACATGATCATGCCTAGATATTCTCATAACTATGCACTTTTCTACCAATTGCTCAACAGTAATTTGTTCACCCACCGTAGAATCTGCTATCTTGAGAGAAGCCACTAGTTAAACCTATGCCCCCCGGGTCTATCTTCCATCATATTAATCTTCCATCAACTAGTTATCTTTACTGTTCTTTTATTTTGCAATCTTTACTTTTCAATCCATACAACAAATTACCAAAAATATTTATCCTATTATCTCTATCAGATCTCACTTTTGCAAGTGGCCGAGAAGGGATTGACAACCCCTTTATTGCGTTGGTTGTATGGTACTTAGTTGTTTGTGCAGGTACGAGGAACTTGCATGTAGTCTCCTTCTGGATTGATACCTTGGTTCTCAAACACTGAGGGAAATACTTACGCTACTTTGCTGCATCACCCTTTCCTCTTTAAGGGAAAAACAACGCATGCTCGAGAGGTAGCAGGAGCCACATGTCAGGTTTGACCTGGCCGACACAGTTGACCTGCTGACATCACACTTGCATAGTGTTGACGTAGTAATGCTTTTCTGGGATTTTAAATAAATCAGAAATGATTTATTTATTTCAGAAAATGTCTTAAACTTCTAAAAATCATAGAAATTCAACCGTAGCTCAGAATAAATAATTTATATATGAAAAATTATCAGAAAAACATGCGGAATCTGTTTATGGCATTTTCATGCATGTTTGCACAACTTATAGCGAGTGTATATGACAATTTGAATAGTTGGCATTTTAAATGTCTCATATGGAGTTTGAATTTGAACCTTGAGTTCAAACCAACTTCATTTAACTCGTTGCTAGTTGCATTAGCTCAATCAACAGCATATTGCCATGTCATTATCATGCATCATATTGTTGCATTGCATTGATTGTGTTCCCTCTTGTTTGCTGGTGTTTTTTCCCTCTCGATAGACGTGTTCCGATGATGAGATTGATGACACCGATGAAGAACTATACTATCTTTAGAAGTGTGAGGCATGCATAACCCCCTTGTTCATTCCAATACAATCCCACTCCCTCGCTCCTGCTCTCTTTTACTGCATGACCTGTCTTTGCCACAGTAAATAGTTGAAACCCACTAGCATGAGTAGGAGTTGTTTGACCATTATGTGCCTACTCATTCATGCTTGTTTGTCATGCCTGCTATTGCTTAGAGTAGAATCAGGTCTGATTCATCGGGGATGAATTGGAATGTGGTGAACATGTCTTATTGTTGAGAGCTAAGTGAGTGAACATGATTTGGTAAAGGTAGCGGTGAGAGGCCATATAGGAGTGCATGGTGGGTTGCCTCATTGAAACCATCCTCGGGAACTGAGTTTTGTGTTTGTGATCCATGAACAGTTACTACCACGCATTGGAATGCTTAAGTGCCCCTCTCGACTTATTAATCAACCTGATCTCTGTTCAGGAGTTGCAACTAGTTTCTGGTGTTTGTAGGTAGTGTTAGTAGTCTACCAAGTGGCACACGGTACAGCTGGGCTTGGGACAGACTAGGCACCCTGGCCGGGTATACCAAGTGTCGCCGGTTTGGTGGGCTTGGAACCCTATACACATCGTTTGGGGCCGTGAGCAACACCCCAGCCGAATCTCCTTACGGATGGAACCCGAATAGGCGATAAACCTGGACTAGAGACTTGCATGGTTAGTCAGGTCATGGCCGACTCCCTCGCCAGGCTTCTGCTTGAAGTTTGCCGAGATACACGACGTGCACATGGTGGTAAGTTGCGAGAGCGTGTGTGAAGAAGTACACCCCTGCAAGGTTAAATTCATCTATTCGAATAGCTGCATCCGCGGTAAAGGACTTCTAGGTTGCCCGTACAGTTCATAGACAAGTGAAAGTGGATACTCTAAAATGTGCAAGATAAGCGTGAGTGCTATGGATGGCCTTCTTGTAGGGAGACGGGAGCAGATCCATAGTGGTGTATTGATTTGGTGAATATGTGGACTCGTGTGCGCCACCTCAAAAGAGTTACCAGCAGTCGTAGTACAGGATAGCCACTGAGTCAAAGCTGGCTTGCTACAGTTAAAATCCACCACCTCTTTGTTTATACTGATGCATATGTAGCTAGTCCTGATGTAAGTCTTGCTGAGTACATTTGTACTCACGTTTGCTTAGTTTATGTTTTTGCAGAGAGACTTCAGTCTCACTAGTGGTTCCGCGTGGACTTCGACGTTTAGCTTGTTACCTCAGCTCCGATCTTGTACCCTTGGGAGGGTCTTGTAGATAGTCAGGCTTCTCAGCCTTTTTCATTTGTAGTTGTCTGTACTCAGACATGTTATGCTTTCGTTGCTTGTATGCTCTGTATTTTGGTCATGAGACCCATGTTTGTAATATCTGGCTCCTCGAAGCCTAATGAATAAATACTTTGATTCATAGAGTTTTGTTGTGATGCCATGTTGTATTTGCACATATCAAGCATATTGTGTGTATGTTATTGAAATGCTTGGTATGTGTGGGATCTGACACCTAGTTGTTTACCCTTGGTAGCCTATCTTATGGGGAAATGCCTCCTAGTGCTTCCACTGAGCCTTGGTAACTTGGTACTGCTCCGGAACACATGGATTGACCGACATGTGTCCTTCCTTGCTCCTGTATCTATCCCCTATGGGGAAATGTCACGCGGTGTATACCGGAGTCCTGTTAGCTTGCTACAGCCCAGAAACACTCGCTGCTGACCGACACATGCATTGTTGGGTCATGTATGCATGTCCCTATAATTTAGCGCCACTTTTGGTTTATAACTAGACAAGTTGGCCTGGGTTCTCTGTCATATGGATGCTAGCGACACTATCATATACGTGAGCCAAAATGCGCAAACGGTCCCGGGCTAGGTAAGGTGGCACCCGTGGGGATACGCTGCATGAGGTCGCAAAGTGATATGATGTGTTACATGCTAGATCGGTGTGACTTAGGATCGGGGTCCCGACACCTAAGTTCCCGATTGTTCGGCTAGGGTGTAAAGGGAGCACCTCTGCAATTGTTACAACCGGGTAATTCGGGCCTGTACCTCAGACGGGTGTGGTCAAAAGCTAGCGTTCTTAAGGGAATAATCGGTCGGCGGATACATGACGTATTGCTTTTAAAAGCGCATACATTTTTTCAAATCTAATAGGATACGGCATCCTACAATCCTCTTTACATGATCTAAGCCTAGGCATGCATATATATATATATATATATGCATGCTGACCCAGGGAAAGGAACCCTTAACAGAACTACTCTCTCTCGAAGATGTTTCTTGCGTTAAACAGTAATATAACATAACTCCCCAAACATAGTTTGTCTGTTCAAGCAATTATGAATGGATTGCCTGGTTACCGAACATACCATGTGTTCACCACAGGTATAGTATTCGGAAACACTCGAACTCTCGGGTTTTCGGAGGTTAAAGCAGAAGGTCGGCCATGAAAATCTTTTAATTAATTTCGGCGGGAGATAAGTTTGATGATAAAGTACATTGTTACATAGAATCAAACGCCTATTCTTCATCTATACCATCTATAAGACTGTCTAATTTACAGCATTGTTGAGAATACTTGGCGGCTGTCTTTACTTGGTCGTATACTAGGCTTACAGGGATTTCTAGTCCGTGAGGCCCTCGAGGTCCAACCCGAGCCATATGGTTCGGGTATAGCCCGGTATAACGTGTCTTCACCATAGCCCAGGCTTCTCGGGCACCTTCCCGGCACGCTGATGCTTTCCATAATTCAAAGCGGCGTTGGGCCCCTTTGAATAGACTCGCCAGTTCATCCATAATTTCTGGAGGAGAATCGGCCGGCCATAAAGCCTTTGCCATATTCTTCATGGCCTTTCGAGCTCGCTCGTGAACCTTGGAAAGCTCTTGCAGCAGATCACCTTGAAATTCAGACACCTCTCCTTCGGGCCGCCCAGTTAACAAACTTGCGGGAATAGTTTTCGTAAAGAAACTTTGAATCAAGGGACTATAATGAAAGCTAGGTTCATGGTCATACTGAATATACCGCCCTTAAGCTTCTTGTTCTCTTTTAAGGCATCTGAAAGCTGGGCTCACATGTCCTTTAGCTCATTGGCTAGCTTAACGTTTGTATCCTGCAACTTGTTTTTCTCAATTATGGTCCATGTTAATACACGATGACCAGTAGTTGTCTCCCCTTCGGCTTGTTCCTTCGCTGCCAGAGCAGCCCTTAGCTTTTCCTCCAGCTAGCATGTTGGTCCTGTTGCTGCAGTTCAAACAATGTATACTTAAAGATCATTGATCGGCACAGAACCATACTGTTCGGACACCACTGTTCTTACCATCAGAGCCATTCTTGGACTTCTTTGAATTTTCTAATTCGGTGGTGACAGTAGTAAGCTTGGTCTGGCATTCTTCCAGATCTTTGGACAATGCTATATTCTTTTCCTTGAGTACCTACAAAACACAACGATCCTTAAATCAGTTGGGACAACTGCTTTAAGTTTTGGGGGCTACTGGCATATGAATATTGAATTAACACTCACCCGCATATATTTGGAGAGCTGGTGAGTGGCTCCGGCAAGTCCGTCTCGAGCGTCTCGGATATATGCATCCGCAGAGCTAAATGCGTTAAACACCTCCTCAATGAAAGTTGGGTCATGCATGGCTGCTTTGCGCCGTCGATGATTCTTCGCGATCTCCACTTCGGAATTGGTAACTGATGCCTCATCTGAATCCTCTTGAAGAGGACAATCTGGCGTTACACCCTCATCTACCCTAGTTCTTGTGGATGTGCCGGGGGCTGGATTGGTTGGAGCATGACCAGCAGGATCTCCAGACATAGTCCGGCGTATATTCTTCCTAAAAAGAAAAATAAAGCGGAAAATTATGATCCGGCTCCGCCACTAGACATATGTTAAAGAGTCATACCTATTCGATAAAGGAGGAGGTTCGGTGGTGTCTCCGGTCCCCTTTCACTTCAGAGAACCGCCCTGCGTAGGCGTCACCCTCTGGGATGACACTCTTGATGCAGTTCGGCAGGATGAGTGCCGCAACTTTTGAGCATGAGATAGTGCGGTGGGTGAGGCGCACTGGGAATATTTGTTGGGGAACGTAGTATTTCAAAAATAATCCAACGATCACGCAAGATCTATCTACTAGATGCATAGCAATGAGAGGGGGGAGTGTGTCTACATACCCTTGTAGACCGAAAGCGGAAGCGTCTAGTGACGCGGTTGACGTAGTCGAACGTCTTCGCGATCCAACCAATCCAAGCACCGAACGTACGGCACCTCCGCGTTCAGCACACATTTAGCTCGATGACGTCCCATGAGCTCTTGATCCAGTTGAGCTTCACGGGAGAGTTTCTTCCGCACGACGGTGTGGTGACGGAGATGATGAAGCTACTGACGCGGCTTCACCTAAGCACTGCAATGATATGACCGAGGTGTGTTTCTGTGGAGGGGGCACCGCACACGGCTAAAACAATGTTGCTTGTGTGTCCTTGGATGCCCCTTCCCCCATATATAAAGGAGCAAGGGGGAGGGCCGGCCGGCCCTATAGGGCGCGCCAGGAGTAGGTTTCCAACTCCTAGTAGGAGTAGGAATCCCCCTTTCCTATTCCTACTAGGAGTAGGAAAAAGAAGAAGAACAGGAGAAGGAAGGAGAGGGGCGCCTCCCCCCACTCCTAGTCCAACTAGGATTCCCTTGGGGGGTGCGGCCAGCCCTAGTGGGCTGCCTCCCTCTTTCCCTCATGTCCCATTATAGCCCATACTCGTCCAGGGGGGTTCAGGTAACCCCTCCGGCACTCCGGTTTTATCCGATAACACCCGGAACACTTCCGGTGTCCGAATATAGTCATCCAATATATCAATCTTTATGTCTCAGACATTCCGATACTCCTTGTCATGTACGTGATCACATCCGGGACTCCGAACTACATTCGGTACATCAAAACTCATAAACTCATAATACCGATCGTCATCAAACGTTAAGCGTGCAGACCCTACGGCTTCGAGAACTATGTAGACATGACCGAGACTCATCTCCAGTCAATAACCAATAGCGGAACCTGGATGCTCATATTGGTTCCGCTTCCTTAGCTAATCTTCATTTAATCCGTAGCCCCTATTTCGAGTTACAAATATTAGCAACCGAACCAGTATCAAATACCCAGGTGCTACTACGAGCATTTGTAAGGTACACATCAATAACATGTATATCACATATACCTTTGTTCACTTTGCCATCCTTCTTATCCCCCAAATACTTGGGGCAGTTCCGCTTCCAGTGTCTAGTCCCTTTGCAATAGAAGCACTCAGTTTCAGGCTTGGCTCCAGACTTGGGTTTCTTCGTAGGAGTAGCAACTGTCTTGCTATTCTTCTTGAAGTTCCCTTTCTTTCCCTAGCCCTTTTTCTTGAAACTAGTGGTCTTGTTAACCATCAACACCTGATGCTCCTTTTTTATTTCTACCTCCGCAGCTTTGAGCATAGCGAAGAGCTTGGGAATTGTCTTCTGCATCCCTTGCATGTTATAGTTCATCACGAAGCCTTTATAGCTTGGTGGCAGTGATTGAAGAACTCTATCAATAACACCATCGTCGTCAACTTTGCATCCAAGTTGAGTCATATGATTATGGTACCCAGACATTCTGAGCAAGTGTTCACTGATAGAACTATTCTCCTCCATCTTGCAGCTGTAGAACTTATTGGAAATTTCATATTTATCAATTCGGGCATTTGCTTGAAATATAAACTTCAACTCCTAGAACATCTCATATGCGCTATGATGTTCAAAATGTCGTTGAAGTCCCGGTTCTAAGCCGTAAAGCATGGCACATTGAACTATCGTGTAGTCATCAGACCGCGTCTGCCAGACGTTCAAAGCGTATACATTGGCAGGAGGGGGCTTGTCACCTAGCGGTGCTTCAAGGAAATAATTCTTCTGTGCAGCAATGAGGATAATCCTCAAGTTACGGACCCAGTCAGTGTAATTGCTACCATCATCTTTCAACTTAGCTTTCTCTAGGAAAGCATTAAAATTCAAGGGAACGGTAGCACGGGCCATTGATCTACAACAACATAGATATGCAAAAACTATCAGGACTAAGTTCATGATAAATTAAAGTTCAATTAATCATATTACTAAATAACTCCCACTTAGATAGACATCCCTCTAGTCACTTAAATGATCACGTGATCCAAATCAACTAAACCATGTCCGGTCATCACGTGAGATGGAGTAGATTTCAATGGTGAACATTTTATGTTGATCATATCTACTATATGATTCAGGCTCGACCTTTCGGTCTCCAGTGTTCCGAGGCCATGTCTGTACATGCTAGGCTCGTCAAGTTTAACCCGAGTATTCTGCATGTGCAAAACTATCTTACACCCGTTGTATTTGAACGTAGAGCTCATCACACCCGATCATCACGTGGTGTCTTGGCACGACTAACTTTCGCAACGGTGCATACTCAGGGAGAACACTTGTACCTTGAAACTTTCTAAGGGATCATCTTATAATGCTACCGCCGTACTAAGAAAAATAAGAAGCATAATAAGATAAACATCACATGCAATCAAAATATGTGACATGATATGGCCATCATCATCTTGTGCTTTTGATCTCCATCTCCAAAGCATCGTCATGATCTCCATCGTCACCGGCTTGACACCATGATCTTCATCGTAGCGTCGTCGACGTCTCGCCAACTATTGCTACTACTACTATCGCTAACTCATAGTGATAAAGTAAAGCAATTACATGGCCTTTGCAATTTATACAATAAAGAGACAACCATAAGGCTCCTGCCGGTTGCCGACAACTTCACAAAGCATGATCATCTCATACAATAATGTATAACTCATCACATCTTGACCATATCACATCACAATATGCCTTGCAAGAACAAGTTAGATGTCCTCTACTTTGTTGTTGCAAGTTTTACGTGGCTGCTACGGGCTTAGCAAGAACTGTTCTTACCTATGCATACAAAAACTACAACGATTTTTCGTCAAGTATGTGTTGTTTTAACCTTCACAAGGACCGGGCGTAGTCACACTCGATTCAGCTAAAGTGAGAGAGACAGACACCCGCTGGTCACCTTTAAGCAACGAGTGCTCGTAACGGCGAAACCAGTCTCGCGTAATGTCGGTCCAGGCTGCTTCATCCCACAATGCCGCCGAATCAAAGTATGACTTGCTGGTAAGCAGTATGACTATTATCACCCACAACTCATTGTGTTCTACTCGTGCATATCATCTACGCATAGACCTGGCTCTGATGCCACTGTTGGGAACGTAGTATTTCAAAAAAAATCCTACGATCACGCAAGATCTATCTACTAGATGCATAGCAACGAGAGGGAAGAGTGTGTCTACATACCCTTGTGGACTGAAAGCAGAAGCGTCTAGTGACGTGGTTGATGTAGTCGAACGTCTTCGCGATCCAACCGATCCAAGCACCGAACGTACGGCACCTCCGCGTTTAGCACATGTTCAGCTCGATGACGTCCCACGAGCTCTTGATCCAGTTGAGCTCCACGGGAGAGTTTCGTCAGCACGACAGTGTAGTGACAGAGATGATGAAGCTACTAACGCAGGGCTTCTCCTAAGCACTACAACGATATGACCGAGGTGTGTTTCTGTGGAGGGGTGCACCGCACACGGCTAAAACAATGTTGCTTGTCTGTCCTTGGGTGCCCCTTGCCCCCGTATATAAAGGATCTGATACGTCCAAAACGTATCTATAATTTCTGCTTGCTCCATGCCTATTTTGTGTGATATTGCTATGATATTTATGCACTTCCATACACTTTTGATCATATTTGGACTAACCTATTAACTCAGTGCATCCCAGTGCCAGTTCCTGTTTTCTGCTGTTTTTCTATTTCAGGTTCCCCCATATTAAAAGTGCCCAAAAAATTCCGGGAAAAATACAGGAAAAATCAGCGTACAGGAAGCTTCGAGAATCACCAAAGCGGGGCCAGAGGGGAGCCAGGGGTGGCCCAGGCGGCCACCCGGCGCGGCCCCACCCCTGGCCGCGCCAGGGGGCGCCTGGGGCCACCTCTCCGACTCTGGTGACCCCCCTTTGCATATATATTCCTCGCGTCCCGAAACCCTCGAGGACGGAACCCTTTTTTACGATCTCGCCTCTGTTCCGCCGCCGCAACGCTTCCAAGATCGGGAGCATCAGGAGAACTCTTCCCGGCACCCTGCCGGAGGGGAGAACCACCACCGGGAGCTTCTCCACCACCATGGACGCTTCCCGGATGAGTCGTGAGTAGTCCCCCTTGGACCATGGGTCCATGACCAGTAGCTATGTGATGTTGTCCTCCCCTCTTTGTTCTTCATGGTTTAGACCTCGTGAGCTGCCCTACATGATCGAGGCACATATGTAATCTTTCTGCTGTTGCTATGCTGAGTTTGTAGGGATCCGATGGATTATGAGATTATGTTCAGATTGTGCGTGAGTAATATATTTGATTCACCTCTTTTATATTTATGTTCTTGAGTAATTCTTGCATGTTCTCCGTTGCTGTTTATTGCTTTGGCCAAGTAGTAGGTAGTAACTCCAAGAGGGAGCGTTATGCTTGATTGTGGGTTCATGCCCCCTGATGACTAGCTTGAGTGACAGAAACATGAGTCTAGGGGATGTGCTGTTGCCACAAGGGGGAAAACAACGGTGCTTGTACTTGCGGGTGCAAGGATTGTTTACTTTACGCAAAGTTCTTTTAATGCAGTTGTCTGTTGCTTTGAGTTTACACTTTGGGTGGGATTCGCAACTTAATACCAGCGAGATGTTCTGGATAGATATCTCAAGGTGGATGATTAGTAGTAGATGCAGATGGATTTCGGTCTACTTGCCTTTGCGTACCGCCCATGCTTTTGAGCCTCTACCTTTCCTTGCAGCATAGTTAGCATTGGTTTGCGCACATAATCCTGTCAATTGCCCAGCTGTAATTTGTTTACCTCGCTTTGCTGTTTTATCGTCTTTTGGGAGAGAGACATCACTAGTGAACATCATGGGACCCCGGTCCATATTACCACCACTGATCACACCTGCTATTTACTTCCTGTTCTTATTTCCTAGTTGCAGTCATACCTATCATTATTATCTCTTGTGTTTGATCCTTTGTAAACAACAAGGCCGGAGGGATTGACAACCTCTCTGTACTCGTTGGGAGCAAAGTTATTTGTATCTGTGTGCAGGTCCTGTCAACCGCTAAGTTTCTGGCGCCGTTGACACCTTCTTGTCGACCCTCGGAGTCTCACGGGATTCGATCCTTGGTATCTTTGCCAAGGGAAACTTGCTGCTACGCTACATCTCAAACCTTCCACTTGGGGTAACCAACGAGGGGCGAGAAGCCATCAAGCAAAGTTTCTGGCGCCGTTGCCGGGGACTCCACTCTTCAAGATAGGGGAGTTGCACGCTATCTTTTATCTTTGCTTTTTAGTCTTGTTAGTTTACCTTTCAGTTTTTGCTTTAGTGTCCTCTATCAAAAAATCACAAAAAAAAATTTATTTGCTTTTCTGTTAGCAGTCCTTTCTGTTTAGTCAAGCATGTTAGGACTTGGTACTTTGAGGGAATCAGAAGTTCTAGATTTCCATCAAAGGGGTGGAGAAAATATGAAGAAGGCATGGGACAGAATTTCTGATGCACATAGGAGAATTATGCCTTGGATACCTATAAAAATTGTGCTTAGAAATTTTTACCATGGTCTTTTTAAATGGTGTAAACACTCTCTTGATATTATAGCTGAAGGAGATTTCCTAGAGTGTGATGAATCTAGAGCTTTTGAAATTATACATGGTCTATCTAGTTACTTTGTTTATGATCATAGTTTTGATACTGTCATAGATAGACTTGCTACTATTGAGAAGAGAATGGATGCTCTAGACTTGATGAAGGTAGAGAAACCCAAACCCAATAAGAGAGATATTTTGGAAATAGACAATGATTGGGAGCCTTTTGTTAGGATTATCATCTCTAATCAAGACTTCCTTGCTTATTGTGATATTGGATCTATGGTTTCTACTATGCCAAAAATTGTTCATGATTCTTTAAAATTTAACATGGACAAATTATCATCCTATCATGAACATGCTAATGGAGACATTTCTGAGATCCAGGGAAGAATAAAAGACGTACCAGTTACATTCCTTAAAGGGATTGCAATGGTTGATTTCTTCATCATGAAGCCAAACCAAGGAAATATAGTGCTTGGAAGGGACTTCCTCCGAGCCGTAAAAGGCTTCATCGATATAGGTAAGGGACAAATCCGCCTACGCGGGAAGGCAAAAGGTACATACCCCTTTCCTAGAAGGAACAAGGGTGAACTTGTTGAGGAACCATTTGAAGCAATTTATAACTCCGATTATTATGATGACTTTTGATTCCTCCTTTTTGCATCATGCCTAGCTTCAAGGAATAAAAGAAAGCGCTTTTGGGAGGCAGCCCACAACGAATAAAGTTTTATTTTGCTTTTGTTGTGTCTTGATGTTTGTTACTACAGTAGCATCATCATTGTATCTTTTCTTTTCAGCTTTGTGCCAAGTTTAGCCTCTGATTGCAAGAAAGTTCAAAAGTTGTGAAGTGCTGTCCAGAAAACAGATTCTGTCCTTGGACAGAAAAATTCGTATAAAATCACCAGATCATCTTTTTGATCTGAATTTGTTTGACAGCGTGCTCTATACAATTGGCTTTCGGGCATCTGTTCTGAGTTTTTTGATTTGAGTTGCAGAAGTGCCCCGAAAAAATTATTTACTACCTGCTGGTCTGTTTTTCACAGATTCTGTCCTGTTTTGCCTTTTCTTCGTTTTGCAAACCTTGAGCTTGCTTTTTCTTTGCAAAAACCTTTTGGCAATCTTGAGAAATAGTAGCTCTTCAAGATTATCCTTATTTCCAGTAGGGAAAAGTTATTTTATTGTGGGTACTAACCTCGCTAATCAGATTATGATGAGTTATGTATGAAGGGAGTTTTCAAGTGTGCGAGGGAAGATGATAAAAGAAGATTCAGGAGGGTCAAACGCTCAAGCTTGGGATGCCCCCGTGCACCCCCAAGAAATATTCAAGAAGACTCAAGCGTCTAAGCTTGGGGATGCCCCCATGCATCCCCTTCTCCATCAACAATTATCAGTTTGTCTTTCGTTCCACTATAATTATCACTTCATGTGTTATGTGCTATGCTTGGAGCGTCTTGCTCTTAGTTTCCTTTTTAGTTTTCTTTAGCTTTGCTTGCTGTTCATAACAAGTTAGAACCTAGCTTTCTTTGTGTGGGAGAGAAACACGCTCCACTTCAACCTAGAACACAACATAGGATTTTCATGCTTATCTTTGCTGTGTGTGTTCTTTGTCTTTCCATAGCTGTTGTCATGTTTAGCTCTTAGTTTTCATGCTTTTCTTTTTAAAGAGCTTTTGTTTAGTTGGTTGCTGAACTCTCTTGAGTTTTCATGTTTATCTTGTTAGGAGAGTTTGCGTGTTGCACTGAGTTGTGTGTCTTAACTTAAAGTAGGTAACTGAGGTTGCTATTTAATTTTAGTAGTAACTTGTAATAGTTTTGAGGTATTGCCATGAGTAATGTCTGAACTTTTGGTGTCAAGAGCTTTAGACTATTAGTGATAGATGTCGTATTTTGGGCAATCCGTGTTTATTTTCGAAAACCTACAAAATAGTTGAGAACTTTAGCTACTAAATGGATCACTAATCTTTGGAGGGATCGAATATTAGAGTACACTCACGTACCATGAGCCGAGGATGCGCAAGGATAACTAAACCCCCATACACTCCTCCTCGGGGTACTTGTCTCTTTGTGAACCTCCTAATTAGATTGAGAGTTACCGATAATAAGTGCATGAGTTCTTCGGACTAATGTGAGTATTCGAAATTTGACACTTCCACCTAGCCATATTTTTCTAGCCTCTTCGGTACCGTGCATTGCCCTTTCTCACCTCGAGAGTTGGCGCATACTTCGCCGGTGCATCCAAACCCTTGGCATGATACGCTCTGTCATCATAAGCCTCATTATATCCTTCCTCAAAACAGCCACCATACCTACCTATCAAGGCATTTCCATAGCCTTTCTGAGATACATTGACATGCAACATCCATCTTCTCATGACTTGATCTTCATGTCATACATGCTTTTTGCTTGATCGATGAGCCGCATGCTAGTTGGGCCTTGCCCTAATCATTGCTACATGACGCGCTAGTATCATTGCATATCTTGCTACACTGGCAGAGGCATACATTTGCATACATCATGATAGTTTCATTTTCTTTATGTTGAGTACTTTTGTAAAGTGTGAAATATCTTCTATACTTCTTGTAATATATAGAGTGTTGCCCCTAAAGTGAGGAAAAGATCCCAAAGAGGATAAAATCAAAAGATCCCAAAGAGGACAAATGAGAGTTGAATAGAAAGAGCCATTGAGGCCACAAAAAAATAAAAAAAAGAGAAAAAAGAGAAAAAGAAATAAAAAGAGAGAAGGGGGCACACTACTATTCCTTTTGAGAGATCCACACTCGTACTCCATCTTATACCTTGTACTCCATAGAGATTATCATTCATGCATATAGCTATGTGGGGACCTTCACACTATAGAACTTGGCTTGTATATTCCAATGATGAGCCTCCTCAAAAGAGCTCTAGGTCTTCTTGAGCAAGCAAGTTGGATGCACCCCCACTAGTTCCATTGGAGAGCTTACCTTAGCTCATATGTGCATCCGTTGCATGGCAATCCCTACTCCTCACATCATATCTATCATTTGGCTTTCTCTCGCCTATGATTGTCCTCATTGATGTGAGCCTTTCACATTTTTTTGTCTTCCCCCTTCATCATTTTTCTCTCTTTGCCATCCTAAGTGTCGACTTTCTTGCTTACGCTCATCCATTGCATGAGTGCTCAAAATATTGAAAGGGAGTGGATCATTTTGACTTGTACCTGGATGACGGTCTGGGGATGAGTCAAGATAAGATTCCAAAGAAGACCAAGTGTGAAACTTTAGTAGATTAAGTTCTCAACAATACAAAAACTATGTTGTACTCTCTCATATATCCCTATCCCCTTTCTTGCACGCAAACACCATTTGGAGACATTCGAGTCACGGACAGCGAGAGCTCTTGCACCTTTATGTTCTTATGTTGCTTGTTACAATGCTAATATAGACTCTTGCTTGTTATGACTTGAATTGAATTACATGCCTTGATTGCTTTACTTAAAAAGTTCTTATATGGTTGATAGCATGTCACCACAGAAATTATGCTTGTTATCATTTACCTACTCGAGGACGAGCAGGAATTAAGCTTGGGGATGTTGATACGTCCAAAACGTATATATAATTTCTGCTTGCTCCATGCCTCTTTTGTGTGATATTGCTATGATATTTATGCACTTCCATACACTTTTGATCATATTTGGACTAACCTATTAACTCAGTGCATCCCAGTGCCAGTTCCTGTTTTATGCTGTTTTTCTATTTCAGGTTTCCCCCATATTAAAAGTGCCCAAAAAAATCCGGGAAAAATACAGGAAAAATCAGCGTACGGGAAGCTTCGAGAATCACCAAAGCGGGGCCAGAGGGGAGCCAGGGGTGGCCCAGGCGGCCACCCGGCGCGGCCCCACCCCTGGCCGCGCCAGGGGGGCGCCTGGGGCCCCCTCTTCGCCTCTGGTGACCCCCCTTTGCATATATATTCCTCGCGTCCCGAAACCCTCGAGGACGGAACCCTTTTTTACGATCTCGCCTCTGTTCCGCCGCTGCAACGCGTCCAAGATCGGGAGCATCAGGGGAACTCTTCCCGGCACCCTGCCGGAGGGGACAACCACCACCGGGAGCTTCTCCACCACCATGGACGCTTCCCGGATGAGTCGTGAGTAGTCCCCCTTGGACCATGGGTCCATGACCAGTTGCTATGTGATGTTCTCCTCCCCTCTTTGTTCTTCATGGTTTAGACCTCGTGAGCTGCCCTACATGATCGAGGCACATATGTAATCTTTCTGCTGTTGCTATGCTGAGTTTGCTGGGATCCGATGGATTATGAGATTATGTTCAAATTGTGTGTGAGTAATATATTTGATTCACCTCTTTTATATTTATGTTCTTTAGTAATTCTTGCATGTTCTCCGTTGCTGTTTATTGCTTTGGCCAAGCAGTAGGTAGTAACTCCAAGAGGGAGCGTTATGCTTGATTGTGGGTTCATGCCCCCTGATGACTATCTTGAGTGACAGAAACATGAGTCTAGGGGATGTGCTGTTGCCACAAGGGGGAAAACAACGGTGCTTGTACTTGCGGGTGCAAGGATTGTTTACTTTACGCAAAGTTCTTTTAATGCAGTTGTCTGTTGCTTTGAGTTTACACTTTGGGTGGGATTCGCAACTTAATACCAGCGAGATGTTCTGGATAGATATCTCAAGGTGGATGATTAGTAGTAGATGCAGATGGATTTCGGTCTACTTGCCTTGGCGTACCGCCCATGCTTTTGAGCCTCTACCTTTCCTTGCAGCATAGTTAGC
This sequence comes from Secale cereale, assembly GCA_902687465.1. Lineage (NCBI taxonomy): Eukaryota > Viridiplantae > Streptophyta > Magnoliopsida > Poales > Poaceae > Secale > Secale cereale. Next base: position 695,215,484 of record LR738713.1, read on the forward strand.
ATTGGTTTGCGCACATAATCCTGTCAATTGCCCAGCTGTAATTTGTTTACCTCGCTTTGATGTTTTATCGTCTTTTGGGAGAGAGACATCACTAGTGAACATCATGGGACCCCGGTCCATATTACCACCACTGATCACACCCGCTATTTACTTCCTGTTCTTATTTCCTAGTTGCAGTCATACCTATCATTATTATCTCTTGTGTTTGATCCTTTGTAAACAACAAGGCCGGAGGGATTGACAACCTCTCTGTACTCGTTGGGAGCAAAGTTATTTGTATATGTGTGCATGTCCTGTCAACCGCTAAGTTTCTGGCGCCGTTGACACCTTCTTGTCGACCCTCAGAGTCTCACAGGATTCGATCCTTGGTATCTTTGCCAAGAGAAACTTGCTGCTACGCTACATCTCAAACCTTCCACTTGGGGTAACCAACGAGGGGCGAGAAGCCATCAGGATCAAGGGGGAGGGCCGGCCGGCCCTATAGGGCACGCCAGGAGTAGGTTTCCTACTCCTAGTAGGAGTAGGAATCCCCCTTTCCTATTCCTACTAGGAGTAGGAAAGAAGGAAGAAGAAGAGGAGACGGAAGGAGAGGAGCGACTCCCCCCACTCCTAGTCCAACTAGGGTTCCCTTGGGGGTGGCACGGCCAGCCCTAGTGGGCTGCCTCTCTCTTTCCCTCATGGCCCATTATGGCCCATACTCCCCCGGGGGGTTCCGGTAACCCCTTCAGCACTCCGGTTTTATCCAATAACACCCGAAACACTTCCGGTGTCCGAATATAGTCGTCTAATATATCAATCTTTATGTCTCGAACATTCCGAGACTTCTTGTCAAGTCCGTGATCACATCCGGGACTCCGAACTACCTTCGATACATCAAAACTCATAAACTCATAATACCGATCGTCATCGAGAACTATGTAGACATGACCGAGACTCATCTTCGGTCAATAACCAATAGCGGAACCTGGATGCTCATATTGATTCCTACATATATATTCCATGAAGATCTTTATTGGTCAATCCGCATAACAACATACGTCGTTCCCTTTGTCATCGGTATGTCACTTGCCCGAGATTCGATCGTCGTATCACTATACCTAGTTAATCTCATTACCCACAAGTCTCTTTACTCGTTCCGTAATACATCATCTCGTGACTAACTCATTAGTCATTTGCTTGCAAGTCTTATTATGATGTGTATTACCGAGAGGGCCCAGAGATACCTCTCCGACACTCGGAGTGACAAATCATATTCTTGATCTATGCCAACACCACAAACACCTTCGGAGACACCTGTAGAGCATCTTTATAATCACCCAGTTATGTTGTGACGTTTGATAGCACACAAGGTGTTCCTCTAGTATTCAGAAGTTGCACAATCTCATAGCCATAGGAACATGTATAAGTTATGAAGAATGCAATAGCAGTAAAATTAAACAATCAAGTTGCTAAGCTAACAGATGGGTCTTGTCCATCACATCATTCTCCTAATGATGTGATCCCGTTGATCAAATGACAACTCATGTCTATGTCTAGGAAACATAACCATCTTTGATCAATGAGCTAGTCTAGTAGAGGCATACTAGGGACACTCTGTTTTGTCTATGTATTCACACATGTACTAAGTTTCCGGTTAATACAATTCTAGCCCGAATAATAAACATTTATCATGATATAAGGAAATACAAATAACAACTTTATTATTGCCTCTAGGGCATATTTCCTTCAATATTCTCTTTGAAGAGGAGTCTCCTGGGCATTTACCCGAGAGGAAGGAATAAGGCCACGATAGTCGGCTAAAATAGCCACTTCGGTACCATCATGGCTGGTTTGGTATAAGACTCCGTCTTTAAGATCTATGCCAATGTCCGGATCCTCCTCGAATCCGGGATCCATGTCCTGAACATGGTCCTCTGGCTGTGGGATAGGAATGCTAATCTTTTCGACCACCTTCCTCAACTCCTATTGAAAGCAACCAAACTCATTTCGGTTAATAAATCGCAAAATAAAAATTGAGTAAAACTAGCGATCAGGGAAAAGCTTACCCAATCGATGGGGTTATACATAGAGAAACCCTCTCGACACTTAAAGCGAAGAAAATCCTCCTTCTCCCCTTTGTAGAGATCAGCTAGGATGGCGGCTAGAGCGACGGGGTTGTCTAGACCCTGGCATAGACAGCGTGAGGCATCATTCTGGACATTATAGTGCCACATAGGAAATCCTCTGGCCAGGAGCGACTGCACGCATCACGTTATCGAAATCTCCATCACTTCGATTATCGTCAGCTTGAGGTGGGCAAGTAGTTTGATCTTGTTGGCAAGTCTTTTCACCTCCGCACTATCCTCCTCCTTGAGACTGCGGGGACACCAGTTGAAACGCTTCTTTAAAGGAGCGCTATAGTATTCGGGAAGTCCTTGCCGGATTCGGTCCGGCAAGACCACATCCTCGATATAGAACCACTTTGAGGGCCATTCTTCGGATGATTTCTTCGTAGTGCCCGGCAGATAGCCTGTCCCTGCTATGCGCCATGCTACTTCTCGAGCTTGCGTTGTATTCCCTCGAAGAGGAAAGGGTGATGCTACACAGTAGCGTAAGTATTTCCCTCAGCTTTTGAGAACCAAGGTATCAATCCAGTAGGAGACCATGCGCGAGTCCCTCGCATCTGCACAAACAAATAAGAACTTCGCAGCCAACACGATAATGGGTTGTCAATCCCTTTACGGTCACTTACGAAAGTGAGATCTGATAGAGATGATAGTTTGATAATTTTGGTATTTTTTATTATAAGAACAGAAAGTAAAAGAGGAAAAGTAAAGTAGATTGTAGATTGATATGTTGAGAATAGACCCGGGGGCCATAGTGTTCTCAAGTGGCTTCTCTGATGATAGCGATATTCTACGAAGGGTAAACAAATTATTGTCAAGCAATTGATAGAAAAGTGAATAATTATGAGACTATCTAGGCATGATCATTATATATAGGCATCACGTCCGAGACAAGTAGACCGAAACGATTCTGCATCTACTACTATTACTCCACACATCGACCACTATCCAGCATGCATCTAGAGTATTAAGTTCATAAGAACGGAGTAACGCCTTAAGCAAGATGACATGATGTAGAGGGATAAACTCAAACATAGTGATATAAACCCCATCTTTTTATCCTCAATGGCAACAATACAATACGTGCCTTGCTGCCCCTACTATCACTAGGAAAGGACACCGCAAGATTGAACCCAAAGCCAAGCAATTCTCACATTGCAAGAACTATAGATCTAGTAGGCCAAACCAAACCAATAATTTGAAGAGACTTGCAAGGATATTATAATCACACATAAAGAGTTCAGAAAAGAACCAAATATTTCTCATAGATAATATTGATCATAAACCCACAATTCATCGGATCTCGACAAACACACTGCAAAAAGAGATTACATCGAGCAGATCTCCTCGAAGACCGAGGAGAACTTGGTATTGAGATCCCAAGAGAGAGAAGAAGCCATCTAGATACTAGATATGGACCCGAAGGTCTGTGGTAAACTACTCACAACTCATGGTGAGGCGATGATGATGATGTAGAAGCACTCCATGGTAGAGCCCTCCTCCGAGGGACCTCCGGAACAGGCCCCAAGATGGGATCTCACGGGAACAGAAGGTTACGGTGGTGGAACTAGAGTTTTCTCTGCTGTTCTGATGGTTTCGGGGTACATATGCATATATAGGAGGAAGGAGGCCACCGGGGGCCATACGTGGGGCCCACGAGGCAGGGGGCGCGCCCGAGGGGGGGTGCACCCCCCCCCCCTCGTGGGCACCACGTAAACCCTACTCAGTGGTTCTCAAGTCTCCCGTGCGTGATTTTCTCCAAAAATATCTCTCCCGAAGGTTTCTTTCCGTTTGGACTCCGTTTGATATCCCTTTTCTGTAAAACCCTAAAACAGGCAAAAAAACAGCAATCTGGACTAGGCCTTTGGGTTAATAGGTTAGTCCCAAAAATAACATAAAAGTGTATGACAAAGCCGATTAAGCATCCAAAACATCATAAATAATAGCATGGAACAATCAAAAATTATAGATACGTCGGAGACGTATCACGCCACACTTCGGCACCTCCTACCTCGAATATAGATCCCATCTGGGAGCGAGGGACGAGGCAGAAGAACTTTCGCCATAGCCCGAAATGAGCCTCGCAGCCCACAAATAGCTCCCAAAGAGCGACGAAGCCCGCAATGTGCAGGATATACCCCGGGATAAGGTCGTGTAGTTTGAGGCCATAGACTCTAGAAACCCCCACAAAAAAGGGTGGATAGGAAATCCTACACCTCTTAGGAGGAAGGAGACGAAGCACACCCGTTCTTCTTTGGAAGAATTGGGGAAACTTTCCGCCAAGGCCTGACCGTCGAGAGAAGTTAATCTAGCCCGGACGGGGACTAGATCCTCGGGAGGGAGATATCCCTGCGTCTGAAGTTTTCTTAGATGCGCATGAGATACGGAGCAACTCTCCCAATCGCCCGCTTGAGGGTCGTGAGGGCGCAAGCAAGAACTGAGAACGCCGGCCATGTATGGAGATTTTCTGTGGCAGGCTCTAAGGATCTTTCGCGTGGAATGGAATGGCATCTCAGATCTAGTCTCTTTAAATAGGCGCCGTCCTTATGTAGTCGAGCGGTTAATTGTAAAAATACCCAGACGGTTCGCATTCGTCTGACATGTGGAAGCTAAAACGACAGTGGCAAGGAATCGATGGGATATAACATTAAATATGGATCTGAACTATCATCTGATTCAAAGGAGGAATCACCTCGCAAGACCGAAGACATGAAACCGGATACAACCTCATCCTTGAAGGCAAGTCCCGGGGCTACTGAGGGAGTCCTATATTTAGGGGTCCTCAGGCGTGTGGGTTAGTGATGCTGGGCCGAATTGCTGGGCCATGAAGATAGAAGCAGAAGGCCCTCCCCCGTGGTTGGTTAGGACTCTAATGTATGTAGTAAGGCAAGAAAGATGTCTGGATGTAACGGTTCCTTCCTTCCTAAGTCACCTTTGTAACCCTAGTCCCCCTCCGGCGTGTATATAAGCCGAGGGGTTTAGTCCGTAGAGACAACAGAATCATAGTCATCACATAGGCTAGACTTCTAGGGTTTAGCCATTCCAATCTTGAGGTAGATCAACTCTTGTAACCTATATTCATCAAGATCAATCAAGCAGGAAGTAGGGTATTACCTCAATCGAGAGGGCCTGAACCTGGGTAAATATTGTGTCCCTGTCTCCTGTTACCATTGATCCTTAGACGTACCGCTTGGGCCCCCTACCCAGGATCTGCCACTTTTGACACCGACAACTACGACATGAGAGGAATTAAGGAGACACAAAACTCAAGCTTGGGGATGCCCAAGGCATCCCAAGATAATATTTCAAGAAGTCTCAAGCATTTAAGCTTGGGGATGCCCCAGTTGGCATCCCACCTTTCTTCTTCAACAATTATCGGTTAGTATCGGTTTAGCCTAAGTTTTTGCTTCTTCACATGATATGTCCTATCCTTGCAATGTTATTTTATTTTGTTTTGCTTGTTGTTTGAATAAAGTACTGAAGATCTGATTTTTTTTATGAGAGAGAGTCTTCACATAGTTACATAATTATTTGGCTACTCATTGATCTTCACTTATATCTTTTTGGAGTAGTTTGTCAGTTGCTCTATCGCTTCACTTACATATTTTTAGAGCACTGATACGTCTTCATCGTATCTATAATTTTTTATTCTTCCATGCAGATATTCTACAACTTTCATATACTTTTGGCAACTTTTTATACTATTTTTGGGACTAACATATTGATCCAGTGCCCAGTGCCAGTTCCTGTTTGTTGCATGATTTTTTGTTTTGCAGAATATCCATATCAAACGGAGTCCAAACGGGATAAAAACAGACGGAGATTTTTTTGGAATATATGTGAATTTTGGGAAGTGGAATCAACATGAGACGATGCCCGAGTGGCCCACGGGGGTGAGGGGCGCGCCCTGGGCCCTTGTGCCCCCCCCCCCCCCCGTAAGGCGGTTGGTGCCCTTCTTTCGCCGCAAGAAAGCTAATATCATGTCGGGGTATTGTATCGACACCTATGGGATCACAAGAATCCCTACTACGGTTGCGGGGCGCGGGGTTGAGAGAAGAGTGGATCGAACAGATAGCACACGGTTCCTTTACCCAGGTTCGGGCCGCGAGGATGCGTAAAACCCTACTCCTGCTTTGGTGGATTGTATATCTGTGTTCTTCAGCTAGCTAAGGGGCGTGAGGAGCTCCAAAAAGCCGAATCCTCCTCCTGGTCGCCTCGGGCCTCCTTTTATAGAGAAAGGGGTCGCCACAATGGCACACAGGAGGTGGAAAGGGTACAGTGATGCGAGGTTTATCCCTCGCATTACATGACAAGGCGCATTTAATGCGTCTTTCTTAGGTGTCCTTGCTTTATCGGGGACGGGGGAGAGGCTCGTCTTGTCCGTCGCCTTGATTGGCCGAGCGGGGCGGCCGAGCCCCCACCCCGTTCCTTTATAAAGAGCGGGAGGGGAGGGACGACGCCCCGCATTCTTCCATCCTCTCCCTCCTTCAGCTTCTGCTCCTCTCTTCCATCCGTCATGGAGAGAGGAAATCCCGGCCCTTCAACGGTGGCGGCGAGGGTCGCTGCTCGACAACGCGTCCCTCCTTCCACTGCTCCTGCGGTGGCAGATCCGGCCGCGAGGGGAAGGGGGAGGGGGCGAGGCCGTGAGCGAGGCCGGGGCGCTCGGGAAAGAGGAGGACGGGGTAGCCCGCCGGCCTCGCCCCCGCCAGCAGCTCCTCCTCCAACGGAGGGCCATATTGGGGATGACCCTTGCGAGTTCTTCGTCAGGTTGCGCCGGCCGCCACGCCGTCGCCTTCGTCTCCCGACTCCATTTGCGCGGGAGATGGAGCTGGATCCGCCGGAGTCATTGCGGCTGCACATGAGGGGTTGCGGGATCAGCGGCACGCGGGTCCGCGTCGACTTCCCCGCTCCTCATGTGATATATCTTTGTCGGGGATGGAACACGTTTGCTCGTATCCACAGCATGACGGATGGGCTCACTCTCCATTTTAAGTTAATGGAGGGTGGCCTTCTTTCCGTCAAGGTCTTCGGGCACTTCGGGACTCGTGCAAGGTGCTGCGTGGAGAGCTCTTCCGATGACGAAGATTCCTCGTCGAACGAGAGTGACGAGGAGGACAGCGGCAGCGACAACGAGGGTGGCAGGCGGCAGGATGATGGGTCCGACTAGGTGTCGGGCCCCGCTCCTGGTGGCACCGGCGACCCCATCATCCGTGTCGCCGGCTCCTTGAACTTCTCGGGGCCGTCCCCTTGGCGGCTGGCATTGGGAAGCTGCGGAAGAGGAAGAGGAAGAGGGCGGGCGGCAAGGTCGTCTTGTCGGAGTACGCGGGCACCGACGACTTCGGCGCGTACCGACGTCCTGCCGCCTCGTTGTCGAGCTCTGCTTCCGGTGCCGCCATCACCATCCAGCCCTTGGGCGGCCACCAAGATATCCTCTTGGTGTCTTCTGCCACCCGTAGCTCGCCTAGGCGCTCCTTTTGCCCTTCTCGCCTCCTTGACCTACCTCCTGAGGAGAGGGACAAGAAAGGCATTACGGGCATCTTATCTCTTTTTAGCTTGTAAGCCTTCGGGCATCTGTTAAATTTAAAACTTGTAATCCCCTTGTTCATGTTTTTCATTCCCTACGGACTGTACCTGAATGGAATGTTTTTTAATGAAAAAAGGGATGTTTGCTGGGTCATTTGTTTGTGGGTGAAACCCACGACAAGGAATAAATCCTTGATATCTCTAAGATAAACATTTTCTCGCCCGGCAACAGGCCTTGCCGTCTCCCCACTTCGCTCGACCTTTCTCACGCCTTTGGCGGAGGCAGGGATGAAGTGGGTTTAGGCTCCTCGTTTTACCCCTTCGCTGCCGCGACTACAACCCAACTTGGTCCCAGGAACGAGCCCCAGGGCCTAGAGTTAGGGGAGCATAGTAGTTTTAAGGAAAACACGAGATTTCACATACCTCAGCCCATAATGGAATGCATGATAAGGGATGGAGAACTTATCTGAAGCGGCAGCCACCGGCAACCCTAGTTTGCCGCGGGTGAATCTTTGCTCTTGCAGCCGCCAGCAACACTGGCTTGTCGGGGCCTTGATGCTGATATGTTCCTTTTTTTTCTCCCCGAGTGGTTCCGGCAAGGATATCTGCGTGTCCTGTGAACCAAAGAAGATAAAAAGGAAGACAAAGAGATTAAAACTCGACCTCTAAGCTAGGGGTTAGCCGCCGCTAAGCACTATCAACCCTAACTAAGGACGAGACTTGACCTAGCATGCATGCTATAACTTAGGGCGCCAGCGCTTCATTTATTTATGCTCAGGGTCTGCGCCTGGCTTTGTACAAAGGGTTACATGCCTTGCCGGCAAGGCTTGTACAAAAGGTGGCTTGCCGGGGGGCCCGGCAAGCCGCGCCTTATGGGTAAAACTTGCGAAGATGCTCGATATTCCAGGAATTGCTCACCGGAACGGCATTTTCGGTCTCCAGGCGGACTGCGCCAGGCCTGGTGACTCGTATTACCCGATAAGGGCCTTCCCACTTCGGCGTCAACTTGTTGGTATTCTTGGCCGATTGAACGCGCCGAAGAACAAGGTCGCCTTCCTCAAAGCTTCGGGCATGGACCTTGCGGCTATGGTAGCGACGCAAGGCTTGCTGGTAGCGTGCTGCTCTCACAGCCGCCCGAAGACGATCTTCCTCAAGGAGCGTTGCGTCATCTTGCCGCAGTTGCTCTTGCTCAAGCTCATCATAAGCGAGCACTCGAGGTGACCCATATATGAGTTCAGTGGGGAGAACTGCTTCTGCCCCGTATACCAGGGCAAAGGGTGTCTGGCCGGTGGCTCGATTTGGCATCGTTCTGATCGAGCAAAGAACCATCGGCAGCTCATCAATCCAGCGCCTTCCGCTCTTGTGCAGCCTGTCAAAGGTCTTTGTCCTTAAGCCTCGCAGTACTTCAGTGTTTGCCCTCTCAGCTTGACCATTGCTTCTTGGGTGAGCAACGGAAGCGAAACAAACTTTGCTGCCGAGGTCTTGGATATATTGCATGAAGGTGCGGCTTGTGAACTGTGTGCCGGTGTCGGTGATGACCCTGTTGGGTACACCAAAACGGCACACTAGTCCCTTGAAGAACTTGACAGCTGACTGATCTGTAACCTTCCTCACTGCCTCCACCTCTGGCCACTTTGTGAACTTGTCGATTGCGACGTACAAGTACTCAAAGCCCCCGACAGCGCGGGGGAAAGGGCCCAGTATGTCGAGCCCCCAGACTGAGAAGGGACAGGAGAGAGGAATGGTTTGAAGGGCTTGAGCTGGTTGATGAAGTTTCTTTGAATGGAACTGACATGCTTCACACCTGGTGACCAGTGTCGTCGTATTCTGGAGGGCAGTGGGCCAGAAGAAGCCTTGCCGAAATGCCTTGCCGGCAAGGGCTCTTGACCCTATGTGGGATCCACATATGCCTCCATGTATCTCTGCCAGCAGCCCCAGTCCTTCCTCTCGAGGGATACACTTCAATTTCACGCTGTCCGGTCTCTTTCTGTACAGGACGTCATCGACGAACTGGTACATAGCAGACCGACGCGCTACTTTTTCTGCTTCTTCCTGCTCCTCAGGAAGTTCCCCAGTTTGGAGGAATCGGACGGTATGTTGTGCCCACGTTGGAGCCTGGGGCTCGACGGCGAGGATTAAAGGCATTTCCTCTGCTATAGGAGCGACTGTCTTGATGGCAAGAGCTTGACGCTCCGCCGGAGCTAGCCGTCCCATGGCGGGCTCAGTGTCCCCGGTAACATCCTTGCCGGCGGCTCCGGGGAGCTCGGCGGGAAAGTACTTGTCGGGCCCTGATTTCCTCCTCTTGTTTTGCTCTGTTGATGGATCAACGGATGGCTGAGAAAGCTGAAGCACAAAGGTACCTGGTTCCACAGGTAACTTGAGGGCAGCGCACTTTGACAGGTAATCGCCTGATGGCTTCTCGCCCCTAGTTGGTTACCCCAAGTGGAAGGTTTGAGATGCAGTGTAGCGGAAGTTTTCCCTTGGCAAAGATACCAAGGATCGATTTCCCCTGAGACTCCCAGTTTCAACAAGAAGGTGTTAACTGCTAACGGCGCCAGATATTAGCAATCAACACGGACCTGCACACAGATACAAATAACTTTGCTCCCAACGAGTACAGAGAGGTTGTCAATCCCTCCGGCCTTGTCGTTTACAAAGGGTCAAACGCAAGTAATAATAGTGATAGGTATTGCTGCAAATAATAAGTAAAAATGGAAAGTAAATAGCGGATGTGATCAGTGATGGTAATATGGACCGGGGTCCCATGATGTTCACTAGTGATGTCTCTCTCCCAAAAGGCGATAAAACAGCCATGTGAGGTAAACGAATTACAGCTGGGCAATTGACAGAATTATGTGCGCAAACCAAAGCTAACTATGTTGCAAGAAAGGTAGAGGTTCAAAGCATGGGCGGTACGCCAAGGCAAGTAGACCGAAATCCATCTGCATCTACTACTAATCATCCACCTTGAGATATCTATCCAGAACATCTCGCTGGTATTAAGTTGCGAGTCCCACCCATAGTGTAAACTCAAAGCAACAGACAACTGCATTAAAAGAACTTTGCGTAAAGTAAACAATCCTTGCACCCGCGGGCACAAGCACCGTTGTTTTCCCCCTTGTGGCAACAACACATCCCCTAGACTCATGTTTTTGTCACTCAAGCTAGTCATCGAGGGGCATGAACCCACAATCAAGCATAACGTTCCCTCTTGGAGTCACTACCTACTACTTGGCCAAAGCAATAAATAACAACGGAGAACATGCAAGAATTACTTACGAACATAAATATAAAAGAGGTGAATCAAATATATTACTCAAACACAATCTGAACATAATCTCACAATCTATCGGATCCCAGCAAACTCAACATAGCAACAGCATAAGGATTACATATGTGCCTCGATCATGTAGGGCAGCTCACAAGGTCTAATTAGTGAAGCACAAGAAGGGGAGGAGAACATCACATAGCTACTGGTCATGGACCCATTGTCCAAGGGAGACTACTCACAACTCATCCGGGAGGCGTCCATGGTGGTGGAGAGGCTCCCGGTGGTGATCCTCCCCTCCGGCAGGGTGCCGGGAAGAGTTCTCCTGGTGCTCCCGATCTTGGAAGCGCGGCGGCGGCGGAACAGAGATGAGATCGCGAAAAAGGGTTCCCGTCTCGAGGGTTTCGGGACGCGTGTTAAATATATGCCATAGGGGGGCATCAGCGGAGGCCTGGGGGGCCCAGGCGCCCCCCCCCGGCGCGGCCAGGAGGGGGGCCGCGCCACTAGGGCGCCTGGAGCCCTGGTGGCCCCCCTCCGGCCCTACTTCGGCTGCCGGGAAGTTTCTGGAACGCTGATTTTTTATATAATTTTTCCGGGATTTTTCTGGCAGTTTTCGTAATGGGAAAATCTGAAATACAAAAACAGCAGAAAACAGAAACTGGCACTGGGGTGCACTGAGTTAATAGGTTAGTCCAAATATGATCAAAAGTGTATGGAAGTGTATAAATATCATAGCAATATCACCCAAAAGAGGCATGGAGCAAGCAGAAATTATAGATACGTTTTGGACGTATCAACATCCCCAAGCTTAATTCCTGCTCGTCCTCGAGTAGGTAAATGATAACAAGAATAATTTCTGTGGTGACATGCTATTAACCATATAGGACTTTTTCATAGTCATATGACAAAAGCTTACTGAGACAATGAATCTGTAGTAATTAAGTTGCCTCATGAGAAAATCACAAAGAACTGAAAGTTTTACAATATGATACTGAAACATCAAATAGATTTGTAATGAGCATGGTGTGCAAATATGATAAAGTGATATCTCGCTTGCCCCCTTTAGTGAAGCAAAACATAAATGCAGGGGCACCTCCAAGGTTTAAGTGATGACTAGATACAATGATTTCAGAATAAACGATATCATAATCATGCAAAAGACGATGCTACTTTGGGACAATGCACATTACACTCAGAATGACAATCATGCTCTTAATAGTTGGTTCTTTAAAAGAAGGTGGAGACTCTCGAACCGTGGCTTTTATTGGCAAGGTTGAAAACCCGTGGTCGGAAACAAAGACAAAACATGTACCAGAGCTCTTGGTTTTAAAAACAGAGGTAGTAATTATTATTTTTAGATCATGCATGTTCCGTCAACGAATGCTAGCAGACAACTCAATCACTTCTTGAGATGGACAAGTTTCGAGGAACGGCTCCCGAATGAGGACGATCACATCCTCTTAATCTCCTTTGTTTATCACTGCCAAAGTTTTCTGATTTCTCATGAACAAAGCGTGAAGGAGGGTTTGTTTGTTATATTAATTTTGAGCCGGGCGCACTCTTTGCCAGTTCCTTCTCGTATTATGGGTTTGCATATTAGACATGCAATCCCGGGGTGAAGTTTGTCCAACTTAAAAAGATCATGAATTAACTACTACTTCCTCATGAACTAAAACAGAGGCACAAAATAGGAATGCTTTTTTTTTGAATAATTTCGAGATGGTACATGAAAGTCTCCGTTAGGAATGGCAGGTAAATACCATGTATAGGAAGGTATGGTGGACTCATATGGCATAACTGGGTTAAAAGAATTTGGATGCACAAGCAGTCAGTCCGCTTAGTACAGGCGAAGGTTAGCAAAAGACTGGGAGTGACCAACTAAAAGAGCAATGATGGTCATAATCATGCAGAGCAACAAAGCAACATTGAATTAGGTATGGAAGTTATATCGCTACTCAGAAACAAAAGATCATCAAGGCTTGACAGACTTTCTTTACAGTCTTAAATATGCGTGAGCATACGCCAAGTCAATCAAAATAAATTCTTGAAGGAAGATATTACTAAAACATACCACATCATAGGCAAACAAATCATGTTGGTACTCCAATAACACATTGGGAACCCCCCAGCTATTTGAGACTAACCATAAGAAAACATGAACTACTAAGCACCATTATGCACGTAGCATTTTTATCATAGACATATCAACCAATGCAACAGAAGCAAACTCTCTTAATAAGATAAGCATGATAACTAAAGAGAGTTCAAGCAACCAACTAAACAAAAGCTCTTTAAAAAGATAAGCATGAATACTAAGAGCTGAACATGATAGTAGCTATTGAAAGACAAAGAACACACACATCAAAGATAGACATGAAAATTCTATGTTATGTTCTAGGTTGAAGTGGAGCGTGTTTCTCTCCCACACAAAGAAAGCTGAGTTCCAACTCATTATGAAAAGCTAAAGAAAACTAAAAAGGAAACTAAGAGCAAGATGCTCCAAGCATAGCACATAACACATGAAGTGATAAAAATATAGTGGAACGAAAGACGAACTGATAATGTTGATGGAGAAGGGGATGCACGGGGGCATCCCCAAGCTTAGACGCTTGAGTCTCCTTGAATATTTCTTGGGGGTGCATGGGGCATCCCCAAGCTTGAGCGTTTGACACTCCTGAATCTTTTTATCATCTTCCCTCGCACACTTGAAAACTCCCTTCATACATAACTCATCATAATCTGATTAGCGAGGTTAGTACCCTTAATAAAATAATTGTTCCTTGCTGGAAATAAGGATATTCTTGAAGGTCTACTTTTTCTCAAGATTGCCAAAAGGTTTTTGCAAAGAAAAAGCAAGCTCAAGGTTTGCAAAATGAATGAAAGGCGAAACAGGACAGAATCTGCGAAAAACAGAACAGCAGGTAGTAAATGATTTTTTCGGGACACTTCTGCAACTCTAATCAAAAAACTCAGAACAGACACACGAAAGACAATTGTATAGAGCACGCTGTCAAAAAAATTCAGACCAAAAAGATGATCTGGTGATTTTATACGAATTTTTCTATCCAAGGACAGAATCTGTTTCCTGGACAGCACGTCACAACTTTTGAACTTTCTTGCAATCAGAGGCTAAACTTGGCACAAAGTTGAAAAGTAAAGATACAATGATGATGCTACTGTAGTAACAACATCAAGACACAACAAAAGCTGAAAGAACAAAGTGGAAGCAAAGATAACAAGGGTTGTCTCCCTAGAGCTCTTTCTTTATAGCCATAAAGATAGGCTTAAGACTTTAATAATGCTCTCGTAGGAATAAGAGTTGAAGAACAAAAGAGAGCATCAAGAAGCAAATACCAAACACATTTAAGCCTAACATGCTTCCTATGCATAGGAATATTGTAATACAATAATTCATTGAAGCACAAAGCAATAAGCATAGGAAGACAAAACAAGTGCAGCTTCAAAACCTTCAACATAAAGAGAGGGAACTTGATATTATTGAAATATCTATAAGCATATGTTCCCTTCTCATAATAATTTTCAGTGAGATCATGGATGAAGTCAACAATATAAATATCACATAAGGCATTATTTCCATGATCCAAAAGCATAAAAGTGTCATTACTCTTCATATAAGCAAAATCTTTCTTATTAGGAATAGTGAGAGTAAGACTATCATAACCATCATGGTAATCATCGTATTTAGGAGGCATATCATCATCAAAGTAAATTTTCTCCTCAAAAGTTGGGGGACTAAAAATATCATGTTCATCAAACGTGTCATCCCCAAGCTTAGAGCTTTCCATGTCATTAGCAATATTGATATTCAAAGAAAGCATACTAATAACATCACCACCATCATGATTGTTATGCAAATAATAAAGTTCCATAGGTTTTTTAATTTTCTCTTCAAACACATCATGTCCCAAAGCAAGGTAGAGCTTATAAAGCTCTCTCATATTTTTGTTGTTTTCCATTAAGCAAAACTAGTGAAAAGACATAAAGAAAACTAAAAGGTAAACTAACAAGACTAAAAAGCAAAGGTAAAAGATAGCGTGCAACTCCCCTATCTTGAAGAGTGGAGTCCCCGGCAACGGCGCCAGAAAATTTTGCTTGATGGCTTCTCGCCCCTCGTTGGTTACCCCAAGTGGAAGGTTTGAGATGCAGTGTAGCGGAAGTTTTCCCTTGGCAATGATACCAAGGATCGATTTCCCCTGAGACTCCCAGTTTCAACAAGAAGGTGTTAACTGCTAACGGCGCCAGATATTAGCAATCAACGTGGACCTGCACACAGATACAAATAACTTTGCTCCCAACGAGTACAGAGAGGTTGTCAATCCCTCTGGCCTTGTCATTTACAAAGGGTCAAACGCAAGTGATAATAGTGATAGGTATTGCTGCAAATAATAAGTAAAAACGGAAAGTAAATAGCGGATGTGATCAGTGATGGTAATATGGACCGGGGTCCCATGATGTTCACTAGTGATGTCTCTCTCCCAAAAGACGATAAAACAGCCATGTGAGGTAAACGAATTACAGCTGGGCAATTGACAGAATTATGTGCGCAAACCAATGCTAACTATGTTGCAAGAAAGGTAGAGGTTCAAAGCATGGGCGGTACGCCAAGGCAAGTAGACCGAAATCCATCTGCATCTACTACTAATCATCCACCTTGAGATATCTATCCAGAACATCTCGCTGGTATTAAGTTGCGAGTCCCACCCATAGTGTAAACTCAAAGCAACATACAACTGCATTAAAAGAACTTTGCGTAAAGTAAACAATCCTTGCACCCGCGGGCACAAGCACCGTTGTTTTCCCCCTTGTGGCAATAGCACATCCCCTAGACTCATGTTTCTGTCACTCAAGCTAGTCATCGAGGGGCATGAACCCACAGCATAACGTTCCCTCTTGGAGTCACTACCTACTACTTGGCCAAAGCAATAAATAACAACGGAGAACATGCAAGAATTACTTACGAACATAAATATAAAAGAGGTGAATCAAATATATTACTCAAACACAATCTGAACATAATCTCACAATCCATCGGATCCCAGCAAACTCAACATAGCAACAGCATAAGGATTACATATGTGCCTCGATCATGTAGGGCAGCTCACGAGGTCTAATTAGTGAAGCACAAGAAGAGGAGGAGAACATCACATAGCTACTGGTCATGGACCCATGGTCCAAGGGAGACTACTCACAACTCATCCGGGAGGCGTCCATGGTGGTGGAGAGGCTCCCGGTGGTGATCCTCCCCTCCGGCACGGTGCCGGGAAGAGTTCTCCTGGTGCTCCCGATCTTGGAAGCGCGGCGGCGGCGGAACAGAGATGAGATCGCGAAAAAGGGTTCCCGTCTCGAGGGTTTCGGGATGCGTGTTAAATATATGCCAAAGGGGGGCATCAGCGGAGGCCTGGGGGGCCCAG
>LR738713.1:695231930-695289642 GCA_902687465.1 Secale cereale
CCCCCCCCCCCCCCCCGGCGCGGCCAGGAGGGGGGCCGCGCCACCAGGGCGCCTGGAGCCGTGGTGGCCCCCCTCCGGCCCTACTTTGGCTGCCGGGAAGCTTCTGGAACGCTGATTTTTATATAATTTTTCCGGGATTTTTCTGGCAGTTTTCGTAATGGGAAAACCTGAAATACAAAAACAGCAGAAAACAAAAACTGGCACTGGGGTGCACTGAGTTAATAGGTTAGTCCAAATATGATCAAAAGTGTATGGAAGTGTATAAATATCATAGCAATATCACCCAAAAGAGGCATGGAGCAAGCAGAAATTATAGATACGTTTTGGACGTATCATCGCCGATGTCGTTCTTTGCTCGGGGAACGTGCTCCGCCTGTATACCATCAAAGCGCTCTTCCAGCTTTCTCACTTCATCGACGTAGGCCTTCATGAACGGGCTTTGATAATCTTTGTTGACTTGTTTGACGACAAGCTGCGAGTCGCCCCTGACAATGAGTTTCTTGATTCCGAGGTCTGCCGCGATCCTAAGACCGGCAAGCAGCCCCTCATACTCAGCAGTATTGTTCGTTGATACCTCCCTAGGGAAGTGCATCTGGACCACGTACTTGAGGTGCTCTCCAATGGGCGCGACCAGCAGTACGCCAGCCCCGGCACCCTATAAGGAGAAAGCTCCATCAAAGTACATGATCCAGTTGCAACTCGCCTCTTTGCCGGGGAGAGTAGTTTCCTGGACCTCTTCATCAGGCGTCGCGGTCCATTCTGCAACAAACTCCGCCAGGACTCGGCTTTGAATCGTTGAGGTACTTTCAAACTTGAGGCCAAAGCTGGACAGCTCCAATGCCCACTCTACAATTCTTCCCGTTGCATCTGGATTATGCAATATCCGTTGCAGAGGGAGGCGAGTGACGATAGTGATCTCGTGCGCCTGGAAGTAGTGACACAGCTTCCTCGAGGCCATAAGAAGGCCGAAGAGCAATTTCTACACACTGGAGTACCTTGATCTAGCCCCCTGCAAGAGGGAGCTAACAAAGTAGACCAGGTGCTGCATCATTTTCTTCCTTGGCTGCACTCCAACCGGCCGTGTCGTCTCTGCACCAATGGCATCAGGCCCTGTCGCTGCTATCACCTCATCATCAATTTCTCTCTACTCCACTAGTGCGGCGCTGACCACCTGGTTTGGTGCCGCCAAGTATAGCAGCAATGGTTCTTGTGGCCTAGGCGCAACTAGTACCGGCGTGGAGGAAAGATATCTCTTCAAGTATTGCAATGTTGCTTCGGCTTCTGGCGTCCACTCCATTGGGCCTGCCTTTTTCAAAATCTTGAAAAAGGGAAGGGCGCGCTCGGCTCATGGCGGCAACGCAGCCGGCAAGCCGACGCACATCCTTGACCCGCTTGGGTGCTTCAATCTGTTCTATAGCTTTGATCTTGTCCGGATTGGCCTCTATCCCACGCTGTGACACTAAGAACCCGAGAAGCTTGCCGGACGGGACGCCGAAGACGCACTTCTTAGGGTTCAGCTTGAGGTTGATCTTGCGTAGGTTTGCAAATGTTTCTTGTAAATCCGGTATAAGGGTTGCCCTG
The DNA here is from genome assembly GCA_902687465.1 of Secale cereale. Taxonomy (NCBI): domain Eukaryota; kingdom Viridiplantae; phylum Streptophyta; class Magnoliopsida; order Poales; family Poaceae; genus Secale; species Secale cereale. The sequence goes on from LR738713.1 coordinate 695,233,512, forward strand.
TTCTTGGTTTAGACCACTATATCATCCATGTAAGCCTCCATATTTCTATGGAGCTGGGGTTCAAAACCAATCTGGACTGCCCTTGCAAACATTGAGCCAGCACTCTTCAACCCGAAAGGCATTCGTACGAAATAATACGTACCACATGGGGTGATGAATGTTGTCTTCTCTTCGTCTTCTCTTGCCATGAAGATCTGATGGTAGCCGGAGTAGGCATCGAGGAATGACAACAGGTCACACCCAACCGTGGAGTTAACAATCTGGTCGATGCGTGGCAACGGGAAGGGGTCTTTGGGACAAGCTTTATTGATATATGTGTAATCAATACACAGCATCCACTTCCCATTTGCCTTGCGCACTACCACTGGATTGGCCAACCATGTTGGATGGAGCACTCCTCTTACCAAACCTGCTGCTTCCAGTTTCCGGATCTCCTCTGTGATGAACTCTTGTCGTTCCAAAGCTTGCTTCCTGACCTTCTGCTTGACGGGCCGCGCATGAGGACAGACAACAAGGTGGTGCTCAATTACCTCCCTGGGAACGCCGGGGATGTCGGATGCTAGCCATGCAAACACATCGACATTTGCCCACAGGAAGGTGACGAGCGTGTCTTCCTATTTGTCCTCAAGGGTGGAGCTTATGGTGAAAGCCCCTCCTGTGTCGTCCTCCTTGACAGAAACCTTCTTGGTTCCCCGCGATGTGGCCCTGGACTTCTTGTTTCTGCCGGTGAAGCTCTCTGGCACATCCTCAACGGGAGCACTACACTCAGAAGAGGTGCGCTTGCCGGAGTGGGTGTCCGAGGTCTCACCGGTCTTCTTCTTCTTCTTCCTGGCGGAGCTCTCGGGCACGTCCTCGACGGGAGCACTACACTCCGAAGAGGTGCGCTTGCCGGAGTGGGTGTCCGAGGTCTCACCGGTCTTCTTCTTCTTCTTCTTCCCTCCCGGGGCTCCACTGGCAGGAGCAAGTGCCCTCGTGGCGGCAGCTGCTGCAACTGCCTGCTGGTACAGTTGGTCAGCGCAAATCAGCGCATCTTTCTTATCGGAGGGGATGGTGATGATCGTCAGTGGCCCTGGCATCTTCAGGGTGTTGTAGGCGTAGTCTAACGCTGCCATGAACTTGGCCAGCGCTGGGCGGCCAAGGATCCCGTTGTGAGGTAAGGGGATCTTGGCAACATCGAACACGATCCTTTCTGTCCTGTAGTTCAGATCACTCCCAAAAGTCACGAGCAGCGTGACCTTTCCCCTTGGTTGACTTCTCCCCGGGTTGACCCCCTGAAACGTGCCCGTCTCTTCAAGGTCTCCGTCAGGAATCTGCAGCTTCTCGATCACGGTGGGCGAGAGTAGGTTCAGACCAGCCCCGCCATCAACTAGCATCTTTGTCACTTTGAGGTTGCGTATTGTCGGTGAAACCAACAATGGCAAGCACCCGACCGCAGTAGTGCGATCAGGGTGATCCTCAGTGTCAAAAATGATAGGTGTGCTGGACCATTTCAGCGGCTTTTGGGCACCGGACGACGGCTCCGCCGCTGTAATCTCACGCGCCCACTGTTTAAGCTGGCGGTGAGAAGTATGCAGCGAGGCGCCACCATCGACGCACATGGCATCCGTGGCTTTCTGAAACTCTTGGTCGCCGGACTCGTCGTCCTCTTCATGATCGTCGTCTTCCTGCTTTCTGTCACGGCCCCGGACGGGCCTCTCCTGCTGTTTATCCTTGTCGCGACGGCCTGCTTGGCCGTCACGCATCTTGTCAGACCCCTCAGCACCGTCCCGGCCCTTCTCCTTGTCCCGCCTCTCATATTCAGCCCTCTCCTTTTCAGCAAGGAGCTCAACCTGTCGGCAGTTCTGGAGATCATGGCCCTTGGTGTGATGGATCTAGCAGTATTGCTTGTCGGAGTTTCCTGGCTTCTCGGCAGCCGCCAAGGCCCGGCAGGCGACACACCTGGCAATTTCCTTGTCGGGGTCATCTGCCTTGGTTTTCTTGGCGGAGCTGGCGTCATCAGATCCCTCATGACACGCACGGCTTTACCTTTGCGCTTCCTGCTGCGGTGCTGGCCTTTCTTCGTCGGGGCGGCAGTATCCTCATCTGAAGAGTCGGTTTCCACGCCGGCGTCTTCGCCGGGGTACTTCCTTCCCTCTTTAGCCTGGGCACATCTGTCAGCAAGAACATAGAGTTCCGCCACATCTTTCACCTTGGTCATTGCCAGTTCTTCACGCATCTTGCGGTTACGCACGTTCTGATGGAACGCGCTAATGATGGCGGCAGGATGAACATCAGGGATATTGTACTGTACCCGGCTGAACCTCTGTATATACTTGCGCAAACTCTTGCCTTCCTTCTGGGGAATGACGTGCAGGTCACTCGCTTGGCCATGGGCTTGGTGGCCTCTAGTAAAGGCGCCAACAAACTCATGGCACAAATCCGACCAGGAGGAAATAGAGTCCACCGGCAAGTGCATCAACCATGACATGGAGTTGGGTTTAAGAGCCAATGGAAAGTAATTCGCAAGCACCTTATCGTCACGGGCTCCGGCAGCTTGCATCGCGATGGTGTAGATGCTGAGGAACTCCAACGGGAGGGTCTTGCCATTGTACTTCTCGCCAATGTCAGTCTTGAAGGTGCGGTGAGTGGGCCACACTGGAACTGCCGCATCTCACGGGTAAAAGCAGGAAAGCCTGCCTCGTAAGGTAGACCTCCAGGGTTCTTCGGTGCTGGGCGGTCCACAGCAGGCCCTGCTCACCTGTTTGACTGGTGGCGCGCTCCGCGCCGGCACTCGATGGTGGTCCGAGCGTCTTCATGAGCTCGCTCCTGAAGAACTTGATGCTGGTCACCGTGGGTCCGTGGGTCGGACGACGCTATGGAGATGGCGTCACCCGTGACGTCCCGACGAGTCGACACACGCGGTACCGGGCGAGGAGGAGGCGAATGCACCGTGGCTGCGGCGCTGCCGGTCCTCCCGCCACCGGTGCGTGGGCCCCCATCAGAGCATCGACCTGGGAGCTCCGCTGGACTTGGTTCATCCTTGTTAGCGACTGCGACGAGGCTTCGTATGGTGGCTCTCCATTCGTCGAGTTTCCCCATAACGGGAGGAAAGTCGAGGAGCAACTGCATGCGCGCCAGGGCTTCTACTGGGGTTAGCGGTAGCGAAACCTGCATGGACCGCGACGCGCTTCGACCCCTGACCATGTCAGGAGGAGCTCCATCACGATCCCGCGGTCGCATGCCGTTTTCACCAGCCCTTCGGCGGGCGGGCAGGTCTTCTACATCTCGGGAGTGGCGCTCGGGGCTCTTCCCGCGGCGACGTCCGAGATCTTCGGCGTGATGACGTCGTTCGTCGCGCGCTGCTTGGGAGGAGCGCGCTGTTGGCGCCGGTGTGGGAGTTCTGGAGGCCCTTGCATCGCATTCGAGTGATGTGGCAGCGATCCAGGAGGGCCCCGCACCACCCGCGGAGGGCCTAGCTCCGTCTTTGGATTCGACGATGTGTGGCCCATTACCAGGCGCACAAACATAGCCACCTCCCAAACTTCGGCTGCTGGGACGGTGTTGGTGTTCGCGAGCAGCGCCCTGGGTCCTTTCCGCGACCGGTCCGCTGCTCGCCCGCGTCTCACAACTGCGCACAGCCCCCTACCTGGCGCGCCAAAGATGTCGGGGTATTGTATCGACACCTATGGGATCACAAGAATCCCTACTACGGTTGCGGGGCGCGGGGTTGAGAGAAGAGCGGATCGAACAGATAGCACACGGTTCCTTTACCCAGGTTCGGGCCGCGAGGATGCGTAAAACCCTACTCCTGCTTTGGTGGATTGTATATTTGTGTTCTTCAGCTAGCTATGGGGCGTGAGGAGCTCCAAAAAGCCGAATCCTCCTCCTGGTCACCTCGGGCCTCCTTTTATAGAGAAAGGGGTCGCCACAGTGGCACACAGGAGGTGGAAATGGTACAGTGATGCGAGGTTTATCCCTCGCATTACATGACAAGGTGCATTTAATGCGTCTTGCTTAGGTGTCCTTGCTTTATCGGGGACGGGGGATAGGCCCGTCTTGTCCGTCGCCGCTCCTTCTTGTGTCGACACGCGCCCTGGCCAACGATGCCTTAGGTGCCATGTAGGCAGGCAGGCAGCTGAGGTGGCGCAATGGTGGGTCTTCACGAAGATCTGCATGTTGCCACGCAGGTGCCTGCCCAGCTGATTGGGTCGGCAGCTGCATAAGGCGGTGTAAGCTTAGTTGGTGCGGGCCTGATGGTGGCCCTGCGGGTGTCCTCGGTAAGGTCCTTGCCGGGGCCCGGCAAGGGTCTTGCCGCGGCGCCTGCTGTCATCCCCGGCAAGGAGCTTGCCGGAGGTCTTGTGGTCTTCCTTGGCTGGGATCCCGCCAAGGGTCGTCATCTTCTTAGTGTGTATCTGGTCTTGAATGTATTCACAAAGATCTGCATGCCCCTACGGGGATGTCTCCCGAATCCTTGCCCCATGGGGGGCAGTGGACTCAAGGGTGACCCGCTCCGCAGGCGTGGGGAGAGTTGCCGCGGCAAGGGTCTTGCCGGGGCTGCTAAAGCCGGCCCCGGCAAGGATCTTGCCGGGCTGCTAAAACTGGCTCCTGGCAAGGGTCTTGCCGGGGGAACCCGCTTCGTTCTTTTTCTCTTTGTAGTCTTGTTCTCTTGGGCTTCAGTTCCATCGAGCTTCGGTCTTACCCTGGCTCACCTCCCTTGCCGTGCTTGGTGTGGTGGTGCTCGTGGCTCAGACTGCCCGTGCACAGTCATAGGGGTACAAAAAGTGTACCCCCCCCTTTATGTCACCGACATATCCGGATAAAAATCGTGTCCAAAATTCAGCCCAATCGGAGTTACGGATCTCCGGCAATATAAGAAACAGTGAAGGGCCAGAATCGGGGAACGCACATAGAGAGAGAGACAGAGAGACAGATCCAATCTCGGAGGGGCTCTTGCCCCTCCGCCGCCATGGAGGCCATGGACCAGAGGGGAAACCCTTCTCCCACCTAGGGAGAAGGTCAAGGAAGAATAAGAAGGAGGGGGCTCTCTCCCCCTCGCTTCTGGTGGCGCCAGAGTGCCACCGAGGCCATCATCGTGTGATGGCGATCTACACCAACACCTCTGTCATCTTCACCAACATCGCCATCACCTTCCCCCATCTATCTACAGCGGTCCACTCTCCCGCAACCCGCTGTACCCTCTACCTGAACATGGTGCTTTATGCTTTATATTATTATCCAATGATGTGTTGCCATCCTATGATGTCTGAGTAGATTATCATTGTCCTATCGGTGATTGGTGAATTGCTATGATTGATTTAAATTTCTTGTGGCTATGTTGCTGTCCTTTGGTGCCTATCATATGAGCGCGCGCGTGGATCACACCATAGGGTTAGTTGTATGTTGATAGGACTACGTATTGGAGGGCAAGAGTGACAGAAGCTTCAACCTAGCGTAGAAATTGATGCATACGAGATTGAAGGGGGGCCAATATATCTTAATGCTATGGTTGGGTTTTACCTTAATGAACATTATTAGTTGCGGATGCTTGCTAATAGTTCCAATCATAAGTGCATAGAATTCCAAGTAAGGGATGACATGCTAGCAGTGGCCTCTCCCACATAAAACTTGCTATCGGTCTAGTAACCTAGTCAATTTCTTAGGGGCAATTTCGCAACTCCTACCACCACTTTTCCACACTCGCTATATTAACTTTATTGCTTCTTTATCTTAACAGCCCCTAATCTTTATTTATGTGCTCTTTATATTCTTGCAAATCTATCCCACAAAAACAACAAAGTACTTCTAGTTTCATACTTGTTCTAGGTAAAGTAAACGTCAAGCGTGCGTAGAGTTGTATCGGTGGTCGATAGAACTTGAGGGAATATTTTTTTTACCTTTAGCTCCTCGTTGGGTTCGACACTCTTACTTGTCGAAAGAGGCTACAACTGATCCCCTACACTTGTGGGTTATAAATCACGACATTGGTTTTATTTTATAGAAATCGATGAACTCTCATGCTTCATTTATATTATTTTGAGAGTCTCTAAACAGCATGGTTATTTTCTTGGGTTATGAATTTAGTCCTAATATGATGGGCATCCAAGGGAGATATAATAAAAACTTTCATATAGAGCATTGAATCTAGGAAAAGTTTGACTCCTTATAATTGTTTTGAGATGTTAAGATGGTAATATTAGAGTCATGCTAGTGGTAGTTTGTGAGGTTAAAGAAATAATTGTGTTAAGGTTTGTGATTCCCGTAGCATGCACGTATGGTATCCTAACTATGTAACCAAATTGGAGCGCATTGTATCTTGATTGTTTATCTTTGCGTGAAGTTCGGGGGCGTGCGATGGTTAACTCCTACCAACCTCCCCCTAGGAGCATGCGTCATAGTACTTTGCTTCGAGGGCTAATATACTTTTTGCAATAAGTATGTGAGTTCTTTATGACTAATGTTGAGTCCATGGATTATACGCACTCTCACCCTTCCACCTTGCTAGCCACTCTAGTACCACACAACTTTCGTCGGTGCATCAAACCACCTTATACCCTTCCTCAAAACAGCCACCATACCTACCTATTATGGCATTTCCATAGCCATTATGAGATATATTGCCATGTAACTCCACCGTTCCATTATTATGACATGCATCATCATTATCATATTGCTTTGCATGATCACGTAGTTGACATAGTATGTGTGGCAAAGCCACCGTTCATATTTTTATACATGTCACTGTTGATCATTGTACATCCTGGTACACCGCCGGAGGCATCCATATAGAGTCATATCTTTGTTCTAGTATCGAGTTGTAAGTAAATAAAATTGTGATGATCATCATTATTAGAACATTGTCCCATGTGAGATTATAAATAAAAGAGGCCAAAGAAGCCCAAATAAACAAAAGAGGCCAAAGAAGCCCACAAAAAAAGAGGCCAAAGAGCCCAAATAAAAAATGAGAGAAAAGGAGAGAAGGGACAATGTTACTATCCTTTTCCACACTTGTGCTTCAGAATAGCACCATGTTCTTCATGATAGAGAGTCTCCTATGTTGTCACTTTCATATACTAGTGGGAATTTTTCATTATAGAACTTGGCTTGTATATTCCAATTATGGGCTTCCTCTAATGCCCTAGGTCATCATGAGCAAGCAAGTTGATGCACACCCACTTAGTTTTCTTTTGAGCGTTCATACACTTATAGCTCTAGTGCATCCATTACATGGCAATCCCTACTCACTCACATTGATATCAATTGATGGACATCTCCATAGTCCATTGATTTGCCTAGTCGATATGAGACTTTCTCCCTCCTTTTGTCTATCACCACCTTCTATTCCACCCATAGTGCTATGTCCATGGCTCACACTCATGTATTGCGTGAAGAGTTGAAAAGGTTTGAAAAAGTAAAGTATGAAAACAATTTCTTGGCTAACACCGGGATGGGCATGAGGGGTATCTTGTCCTAAGAAAAGGGAGCATAAAAACTGTATGATTTTGTGGGGATAACTTTCTTTAGCCATGTTATTTTTGAAGCTTCGTAGATTGCTTTTGGTATGCTTGAAGTATTACTGTTTTGATATTGATAAACTTTTATTTTGAGTCTTATGGATCTGAACATTCATGCCACAGTAAAGAAGAATTGCATTGATAAATATGTTAGGTAGCATTCCACATCAAAAATTCTGTTTTTATCATTTACCTACTCGAGGACGAGCATGAATTAAGCTTGAGGATGCTTGATATGTCTCCAACGTATCTATAATTTTTTATTGTTCCATGCTATTATATTATCTTTCTTGGATGTTTTATATGCAATTTTATATGATTTTTGGGATTAACCTATTAACCTAGAGACCACTGCCAGTTTCTGTTTTTTCCTTGTTTTTGAGTTTCACAGAAAAGGAATATCAACCGGAGTCCAATTGACCTGAAAATTTATGGTGATTTTGTATGCACCAGAAGAAGCCCCCGAAGCAAAAGAGTTGGGTCAGAAGAGTCCCGAGCCAACCATAAGGGTGGAGGGTGCGCCCTACCCCCGGGAGGGTGGTCCGTCCTTTTGGTTTACACGTGGAGCCCCATAACTTGTTCTCGATGCCAAAAATTCCTATAAATACAGAACCAATGAAAAGAAACCTAGATCGGGAGTTCCGCCGCTGCAAGCCTCGGTAGCCACGAAAAACCAATCTGGAGCCCATTCCGGCACCCTGTCGGAGGGGGAAACCATCACCGGTGGCCATCTTGATCATCCCGACGGTCTCCATGGCGAGGAGGGAGTAGTTTACCCTCGGGGTTGAGGGTATGTACCAGTAGCTATGTGTTTGATCTCTCTCTCTTGTGTTCTTGATTTGGCACGATCTTGATGTACCGCGAGCTTTGCTATTATAGTTGGATCTTATGCTGTTTCTCCCCCTCTACTCTCTTGTGATGAATTGAGTTTTCCCTTTGAAGTTATCTTATCGGATTGAGTCTTTAAGGATTTGAGAACACTTGATCTATGGCTTGCATGTGCTTATCTGTGGTGACAATGGGATATTCACGTGATCCACTTGATGTATGTTTGGGTGATCAACTTGCGAGTTCAGTGACCTTGTGAACTTATGCATTGGGGTTGGCATACGTTTTCATCTTGACTCTCCGGTAGAAACTTTTGGGCACCCTTTGAAGTTCTTTATGTTGGTGTGAATAGATGAATCTGAGATTGTGTGATGCATATCGTATAATCAAACCCGCGGATACTTGTGGTGGCATTGGAGTATCTAGGTGACATTAGGGTTTTGGTTGATGTGTGTCTTAAGGTGTTATTTTAGTACAAACTCTAGGGCTGTTTGTGACACTTATAGGAATAACCCAATAGATCGATCAGAAAGAATAACTTTGAGGTGGTTTCGTACCCTAGAATAATCTCTTCGTTTGTTCTCCGCTCTTAGCGACTTTGGAGTGACTCTTTGTTGCACGTTGAGGGATTGTTATATGATCCAATTATGTTATCATTGTTGAGAGAACTTGCACTAGCGAAAGTATGAACCCTAGGCCTTGTTTATAAGCATTGCAATACCATTTTCGCTCACTTTTGTTACTTGCTACCTTGCTGTTTTCATATTTTCATATTACAAAAACCTATATCTACCATCCATATTACACTTGTACCACCATCTCTTCGCTGAACTAGTGCACCTATACAATTTACCATTGTATTGGGTGTGTTGGGGACACAAGAGACACTTTGTTATGGGTCTTTTACATCTGTCTCCCTAACTCGAACCCACTACTCACATTTGCCCCTAATTCGAAAGCCTGCTCAAAAATGCCCCTCCGCCATTATGTGCACTTATAGAAATACCCTTCAGTGTCGTTACCTTCCGGTCAAAGGCCTTTGACCGTGAACGGGACGTTTTCTGGACATTTCTAGCCCTCCCTCCATGTGTCACTTACGTGTGGGACCCACTCAAACAAAAATAAAATAAAAAGGCTCTCTCTCCTCTCTCTGGTGGGACCCACTCTCAAAAATAAAATGGAAAAAACCCTTCTCTCACCCCTTCTCTCACCCCCTCTCTCACACTTACATGTGGGGCCTCTCATCCATAGAAAAAACAAAAATCTCTCTCACCTCCTCTCTCTCTCTTTCTCTCCCCCTGTCGACGACGACCCGACGGCCGCTACCTCTCAACTCCGGCGAGAGTGCCGAAGACGCCTCCTTGGCCGCTGGCCTCCCCTGACATCGCAGCCCCCTCTCCCTTGTTCTCTATTTGCCGCTTGCCCTCATTCCTGTCCCGCCCTCTAGCCCTGTCACGCAAGCACGTCAGAGAGCGCACCATCGCCGGCGTCTACCAAGCACATGGCCAACGGCAACCCGCCACCTCGCCAGGAATCTCATACGCCACGACCTCGTCCTAACAACCTATGATTTTGACCAGAGACATCTAGGACAGAGCACCACAACACATCTACCCCACCGCCGAGCTCGGACCGTCGCCTTCGATTCGACGTCGTTCAAGCACAGGAGCCGCTCCCAGCGGCTCCTATGGCATCCTGATGTACCAAAGAAGTCATGGGAGTCCTCCATAGCAAGCTCCATGGCCTCGGGCCGTCTTCCCCATGACCTATGAGCTCTGTCATGGCCGGCATCGTCGAAGTTGTCACTCCAGTCTTCCCCGAACCCCAGCGGCGTCGCCATCATGCTCCTAGTGAGCTCCTTAATGGCACACATGAGGTTTCTATTTCCCTTCCCCTCGCATGGTAGCTACCGCACTTGCGCCGCCCGGAGCCGACGCGAGAATGGTCGTCGCCGTTCGCTCCAGCAACCATATGGTCCGAAGAGCACATCGCTGGACGCGGTTGAGCAAGGCTATCGCCTTGTTCCCTCGGTTGGCCTCCTCGCAGCCTCCCAGCGTGCCTCCACCGTGGGATTTGGTCGCCGCCGGCAACCGTCGAACTAGTTTGAATAGTCATGTTTTTTTTGTTTTTTTGTTTTCAAGATCGGCCCCGCATGTAAGTGTGGGGAGACAAAGAGGGTGAGAGAAAGTGTTTTTGTTTTATTTTGTAAGAGTGGGACCCACTACTAAGTGGCACATGGACACAGGGGCAAAATTGTCAAACAAACGTCTAGATAACGGTCAAACAGCTTTGACTGGACGGAAACGGTACGGAGGGGCATTTCTATAAGTGCAACTAACGGTGGAGGGGTATATTTGAGCAAGCTTTCGAATTAGGGGTATATCTGATTAGGTGGTTCGAGTTAGGGACAGAAATGCAAATGGCCCTTGTTATTTGGTTGCAGGGTTGTTTGAGAGAGACCATCTCCATCCTACGCCTTCCACAGATTGATAAACCTTAGGTCGTCCACTTGAGAGAAAATTGCTATTGTCCTACAAAACTATGAGCTTGGAGGCCCAACACGATTCTACAAGAAGAAGGTTGTGTAGTAGACATCATGGTTTCTACTTGTTTTATGAGGCCCATCATGATGTACCGGCGTATGGGCCTCCGAGCATTGGTTTTATATTTTCTTAAACATCGGAATCCCAATTTATCTTTTTTTATAAAACGTAGATTGCTATTCTTTTTTTATATATATAAGAATAAGAATGCGGGGCCCAATTTATGTTTTCCATTCTAACCACATTATATATTATTATTATAATTATTATTATTATTATTATTATTATTATTATTATTATTATTGTATATTTAATACAAACTTATAAATGTTTAATAGAAGTTGGCAAGGGAAATCCTCGTTGTTTTTTACTCTAAGGCAACGAAAATCCTGGTGATTGCGCACAAAAGCTTGCGACGGTTTAAGGTCCAATGTAATAATAACACGCTCATTTTTATTTTGAGCAATAACTCACTAATTTTCTATCTTTCTATATAATATAATATCCAGCTCCGGTTTAAATTTTGATACTAATTGCTCCGTTTAACCTAAAATTATCTTTACTACAAAGCCTAGCAAATTCGTGTATTTTAAGAAAGTGCAGATGGGCTACGATTTCTTAAAACAAGTGAAATGGGTCGAACTTACGCTACGCTTTTTGTTCACCCAACCCAGCAAATTGACTGTAAATTCTCGAGAACATGGGTTAAATATGAGCCACATATTTGCAGGGTGACATGTAGGCCAATAGGTCAAAGACTACGACAGGCGTTGTCAACTTAGTCAACAAACCATTTTGACATCCACATCCATTGGATATACATATCCAACGGCCGGCATGCATCTTCAATCTTGTCTTCTTCCTCCAACTGACAGCCGGGACCCACCAGCAAGGAGCCTGACATGTGGGCCATTAGGTCGCCTACGGAATGCTTTGTCAAATTAGTCAACAAAATGATTCTCACATCTGTAGTCGTTGGATGTACATATAACGGCCGACATGCATCTTTAATCTCTCGTTGTCTTCCTCCAGTGCCGGCAGGACTTCCTGCTCCCGCCTCAGGCGACGAGCAGCGCTACTTCGCATGCCTCGTTGCGAAGCACTACTCCTCCGCCGGGTAGGTCACCCCTCCACCCCTCCTATTATTCTCTGCCGACTGCAGCCCAGGACGCACCGAACCAATCAGCCCTCGTACGCTGTACTCCTCTCCGGCTGCAACTCAACTGCCGCATCTCCCCCGGCTCCGGGTCAATCCCTTCCTATGCCACATTGTCGTCCACCGCCTTGGTGCTCTTGGCGCGGCTTCGTCAACGTGGTCAAGGAACTACTTCCATCGGAAGAGGATGGTATGTTGAGAGGCTGACTGCTGGGTCCACGGCCGCACGCAAGGAAGTGCCTCCTTATTACGGGAAAGAAAATGCTTCGACCCTGACAGCTAGTGAGGGAGTCATGTATTTAGGGGTCCTCGCATTCATCTCACACGTGGACACCAAGACGACGGTGGCAGGGAATCAACAGGATATAATATTAAATATGAAGCCAAGCTATCATCTGATTCAAAGGATGACTCACATTGCAAGACCGAAGACATGAAGCCGGATACAACCTCGTCCTTGAAGGCAAGTCTAGGGGCTACTGAGGGAGTCCTGTATTTAGGGGTCCTCGGGCGTCCGGGCCGTTGATGCTGGGCTGGATTGATGGGCCATGAAGATAGAAGCAGAAGGCCCTCCCCCGTATTCGGTTAGGACTCCTATGTATGTAGTAAGGCAAGAAAGATGTCTGGATGTAACGATTCCTTCCTCCCCAAGTCACCTTTGTAACCCTAGGCACGCTTTCAGGCTTTACCCCATTACGGGTACATGAAGCTCAAAATGCTAGGGCCCAATGGAATAATCACAGTTGCAAGTGATCCGGATACAACACTCCGTGCCGAGAACAAAACCGCATCTTTAGCCCTAAAGGTACTATCCGAAGCCCTCGCGGCCGAAGAATTAACCACCTTATGATCTACGGTGGACAGGGACGACATAGTCCTTGATAAAAGATCGAAATCTACCTCTTTTAAGCCAGCAGATGAAATTATAAAATTCCAAGTGCACCCAACAGACCCCAATAAGACGACATCCATTGGGGCATAGCTGGACCCAGTGGTAGACAGCACTTTGCGCGCCTTCCTTTGCGACAAGTGGGACATATTTTCTTGGCATCCTTCAGATATGCTAGGAATCCCACGTAGACTGACCGAACACAGCCTCAACATCATCAAAGGGTTCAAGCCTGTCAAGCAGTCATTACGACGATTTTCCAAACCCAAAAGACAGGCTATGGGGGAAGAGTTGGCCAAGTTACTGGAAGCCGGATTCATAAAGGGAAATCAAACACCCAGACTGGCTAGTCAATTTAGTCATGGTGCCAAAGAAGGACAAATCCTGGTGCCTTTATGTCGACTTCACGGCCTTAAACAAGGCTTGCCCTAAGGATCCCTTTCCACTGCCCCGCGTTGATCAAATTATCGATGCAATTGCAGGACATGACTCGTTGTGTTTCCTCGATGCCTACTCCAGATACAATCAAATAAAAATGAAGGAATCCGACCAGGCTGCTACGGCATTCATCACCTCGTACGGCCCCTTTTGCTTCAACACTATGCCATTTGGACTAAAAAACTTTGGTGCCACGTATCAACGCATGATTCAAACATGCTTAGAGAAACAAATTGGCAAGACAGAGGCATATGTTGACGACGTAGTCATCAAGACTAAACACGTCGAAACATTGGTGGATGCAAAGGATTCAAAGATGCTGAATACAAGGCATGATCTGCAGCACGTAGCCGAATACGGACTGATGTCTACTACACAACCTTCTTCTTGTGGACGTTGTTGGGCCTCCAAGTGCAGAGGTTTGTAGGACAGTAGAAAATTTTCCTCAAGTGGATGACCTAAGGTTTATCAATCCGTGGGAGGCGTAGGTTGAAGATGGTCTCTCTCTAACAACACTGCAACCAAATAACAAAGAGTCTCTTGTGTCCCAACACACCCAATACAATGGTAAATTGTATAGGTGCACTAGTTCGGCGAAGAGATGGTGATACAAGTGCAATATGGATGGTAGATATAGGTTTTTGTAATCTGAAAATATAAAAACAGCAAGGTAACTAATGATAAAAGTGAGCGAAAACGGTATTGCAACGCTTAAAAACAAGGCCTAGGGTTCATACTTTCACTAGTGGAAGTTCTCTCAACAATAATAACATAACTGGATCATATAACTATCCCTCAACATGCAACAAAGAGTCACTCCAAAGTCACTAATAGCGGAGAACAAACGAAGAGATTATTGTACGGTATGAAAGCACCTCAAAGTTATTATTTCTGATCGATCTATTCAAGAGTCCGTAGTAAAATAACACGAAGCTATTCTTTCCGTTCGATCTATCATAGAGTTCGTACTAGAATAACACCTTAAGATACAAATCAACCAAAACTCTAATGTCACCTAGATACTCCATTGTAAGCTCAAGTATTCGTGGGCATGATTATACGATATGCATCACACAATCTCAGATTCATCTATTCAACCAACACAAAGAACTTCAACGAGTGCCCCAAAGTTTCTACCGGAGAGTCATGACGAAAACGTGTGCCAACCCCTATGCATAAGTTCATAAGGTCACTGAACCCGCAAGCTCATCACCAAAACATACATCAAGTAGATCACGTGATATCCCATTGTCACCACAGATAAGCACATGCAAGACATACATCAAGTGTTCTCAAATCCTTAAAGAATCAATCCGATAAGATAACTTCAAAGGGAAAACTCAATTCATCGCAAGAGAGTAGAGGGGGAGAAACATCATAAGATCCAACTATAATAGCAAAGCTCGTGGTACATCAAGATCGTGCCATCTCAAGAACACGATAGAGAGAGAGAGATCAAACACATAGCTACTGATACATACCCTCAGCCCCGAGGGTGAACTACGCCCTCCTCGTCATGGAGAGCGCCGGGATGATGAAGATGGCCACCGGAGAGGGATTCCCCCCTACGGCAGGGTGCCGGAACGGTTCTAGATTGGTTTTTGCTGGCAACAGAGGCTTTCGGCGGCGGAACTCCCTATCTAGGTTATTTTTTGGAGGTTTCTGTATATATAGGGGGTGTTGGAGTCGGGAACAAGTAAAGGAGGTCTCCGGGCTGTCCACGAGGTAGGAGGGTGCGCCCAGGGGGTTGGGCGCGCCCCCACCCTCGTGGGCAGCCCGGGACTCCCCTGGTCCATCTACGGTACTCCTTGGGCTTCTTGTGGTCCAAAAACGTCCTCCGTTAAGTTTCAGGTCAATTGGGCTCCGTTTGGTATTCCTTTTCTGCGATACTCAGAAACAAGGAAAAAAGACAAACTGGCACTGGGCTCTGGGTTAATAGGTCAGTCCCAAAAATCATATAAAAGTGTATATTAAAGCCCATTAAACATCCATAACAGATGATATAATAGCATGGAACAATCAAAAATTATAGAAACGTTGGAGACGTATCAAGCATCCCCAAGCTTTATTCCTGCTCGTCCTTGAGTAGGTAAATGATAAAAACAGAATTTTTGATGTGGAATGCTACCTAACATAATTATCAATGTAATTTTCTTTATTGTGGCATGAATGTTCAGATCCGAAAGATTCAAGACAAAAGTTTAATATTGACATAAGAATAATAATACTTCAAGCATACTAACAAAGCAATTATGTCTTCTCAAAATATCATGGCCAAAGAAAGTTCATCCCTACAAAGTCATATAGTTTGGCTACGCTCCGTCTTCATCACACAAAATACCCAGATCATGCACAGCCCCGGTTTCAGCCAAGCAATTGTTTTATACTTTAATTTTTTCAAACCTTTTCAACTTTCACGCAATACATGAGCGTGAGCCATGGATATAGCACTATAGGTGGAATAGAGTGGTGGTTGTGGAGAAGACAAAAGAGGAAGATGGTATCACATCAACTAGGTGTATCAATGGGCTATGGAGATGCCCATCAATAGATATCAATGTGAGTGAGTAGGGATTGCCATGCAACGGATGCACTAGAGCTATAAATGTATGAAAGCTCAAGAAAAGAAACTAAGTGGGTGTGCATCCAACTTGCTTGCTCACGAAGACCTAGGGCATTTGAGGAAGCCCATCGTTGGAATATACAAGCCAAGTTCTATAATGAAAATTCCCACTAGTATATGAAAGTGACAAAACAAGAGACTCTCTATCATGAAGATCATGGTGCTACTTTGAAGCACAAGTGTGGAAAAAGATAGTAGCATTGTCCCTCTTTTCTTTTTTCTTTTTTTCTTTTTTTCTTTTCTTTTTTCTTTTTTTGGGCCTTTCTTTTTTCTTTGGCCTTGCTTCCTTTTTTTCTTTCTTTTTTCTTCTTTGGGACAATGCTCTAATAATGATGATCATCACACTTTTATTGATTTACAACTCAATATTACAACTCGATACTAGAATAAAGTATGATTCTATATCAATGCCTACGGCGGTGTACCGGGATGTGCAATGAATCGAGAGTGTCATGTATGAAGAATTATGCATGGTGGCCTTGCCACAAATACAATGTCAGCTACATGATCATGCAAGGCAATATGACAATGATGGAGCGTGTCATAATAAACGGAACGGTGGAAAGTTGCATGGCAATATATCTCGGAATGGCTATGGAAATGCCATTATAGGTAGGTATGGTGGCTGTTTTGAGGAATATATATGGTGGGTGTATGGTACCGGTGAAAGTTGCGCGGTACAAGAGAGGCTAGCAATGGCGGAAGGGTGAGAGTGCGTATAATCCATGGACTCAACATTAGTCATAAAGAACTCACATACTTATTGCAAAAATCTACAAGTCATAAAAACAAAGTACTACACGCATGCTCCTAGGGGAAGGGTTGGTAGGAGTTAACCATCGCGCGATCCCGACCTCCACACAAAGGATGACAATCAAAGAAATACCTCATGCTTCAAATTTGTCACATAACGGTTACTATACGTGCTTGCTACGGGACTTGCAAACCTCAACACAAGTATTTCTCAAATTCACAACTACTCTACTAGCATGACTCTAATATCACCATCCTCATATCTCAAAACGATCATCAAGCATCAAACTTCTCATAGTATTCAATGCACTTTATATGAAAGTTTTTATTATATCCCTCTTGGATGCCTATCATATTAGGACTAAATTCATAACCAAAGCAAATTACCGTGCTGTTCTAAAAGACTCTCAAAATAATATAAGTGAAGCATGAGAGCTCATCTATTTCTTCAAAATAAAACCACCGTCATGCTCTAAAAACATATAAGTGAAGCACTAGAGCGAACAACAAACTACTCCAAAAGATATAAGTGAAGATCAATGAGTAGTTGAATAATTATGTAACTATGTGAAGACTCTTTAACATTTAAGAATTTCATATCTTGGGATATTATTCAAACAGCAAGCAAAAGAAAATAAAATAAATTGACGCTCCAAGCAAAACACATATCATGTGGTGAATTCAAATATAGCCTCAAGCAAAGTTACCGATGAACGAAGACGAAAGAGGGGATGCCTTCCCGGGGCATCCCCAAGCTTAGGCTTTTGTTTGTCCTTGAATATTACCTTGGGGTGCCTTGGGCATCCCCAAGCTTAGGCTCTTGCCACTCTTTATTCCATAGTCCATCGAATCTTTACCCAAAACATGAAAACTTCACAATACAAAACTCAACAGAAAACTCGTAAGCTCCGTTAGTATAAGAAAATAAAACCACAACTTAGGTACTGTTGTTAACTCATTCTAAATTCATATTGGTGTAATATCTACTGTATTAAAACTTCTCTATGGTTCATACCCTCTGATACTACTCATAGATTCATCAAAATAAGCAAACAACACACGAAAAACAGAATCTGTCAAAAACAGAACAGTCTGTAGCAATCTGTAACTTTCGAATACTTTTGTAACTCTAAAAGTTCTTAAATAAATTGGTGGACGTGAGGAATTTGTCTATTAATCTTCTGCAAAAATAATCAACTTAAAAGCACTCTCTAGTAAAAAAAATGGCTGTTAATCTCGTGAGCGCAAAGTTTCTGTTTTTTACAGCAAGATCACATTAACATTCACCCAAGTCTTCCCAAAGGTTCTACTTGGCACTTTATTGAAACAAAAGCTATAAAACATGATTACTATTAGCTTAATCACGTGGACACACAAAAATAGTAAGGTTTAATATTGGGTTATCTCCCAACAAGCGCTTTTCTTTAATGCCTTTTAGCTAGGCATGATGATTTCAATGATGCTCGCATAAAAGATAAGAATTGAAACATAAATAGAGCATCATGAAGAATATAACTAGCACATTTAAGTCTAACCCACTTCCTATGCATAGGTATTTTGTGAGCAAACAACTTATGGGAACGATAATCAACTACCATAGGGAGGGAAAACAAGCATAACTCCAAGATTTTAAGCAGATAGAGAGGAAACTTGATATTATTGCAATATGTAGAAGCATATGATCCTCTCTCATAATAATTTTTAGTAGCATCAAGAATGAATTCAACCATATAACCAGCACATAAAGCATTATTTTCATGATTTACTTGCATAGAAATTTTACTAATCTCCACATAAGCAAAATTCTTCTCATTCATAGTAGTGGGAGCAAACTCAACAAAATAACTATCATGTGAAGCATAATCCAATTGAAAATTAAAATCATGATGACATGTTTCATGGTTATCTTTATTTTTTATAGCATACATGTCATCACAATAATCATCATAAATAGGAGGCATGCTTTCATCATAATAAATTTGCTCATCAAAACTTGGGGGACTAAACATATCATCATCAAACATAGCATCCCCAAGCTTGTGGCTTTGCATATCATTAGCATTATGGGTATTCAAAGAATTGAAACTAACAACATTACTATCATGCTCATCATTCACATATTTTATGCCAAGCATTATATGTAATTTTTCTTCTAGTACTTGAGCACAATTTTCCTTTCCATCAATTTCACGAAAGATATTAAAAATATGAAGCATATGAGGCAACCTCAATTCCTTTTTTTGTAGTTTTCTTTTATAAACTAAACTAGTGATAAAACAAGAAACTAAAAGATTCGATTGCAAGATCTAAAGATATACCTTCAAGCACTCACCTCCCCGGCAACGACGCCAGAAAAGAGCTTGATGTCTACTATGCAACCTTCTTCTTGTAGACGTTGTTGGGCCTCCAAGTGCAGAGGTTTCTAGGACAGTAGCAAATTTCCCTCAAGTGGATGACCTAATGTTTATCAATCTGTGGGAGGCGTAGGATGAAGATGGTCTCTCTCAAACAACCCTGCAACCAAATAACAAAGAGTCTCGTGTGTCCCCAACACACCCAATACAATGGTAAATTATATAGGTGCACTAGTTCGGCGAAGAGATGGTGATACAAGTGCAATATGGATGGTAGATATAGGTTTTTGTAATCTGAAAATATAAAAACAGCAAGGTAACTAATGATAAAAGTGAGCGAAAATGGTATTGCAATGCTTAGAAACAAGGCCTAGGGTTCATACTTTCACTAGTGGAAGTTCTCTCAACAATAATAACATAACTGGATCATATAACTATCCCTCAACATGCAACAAAGAGTCACTCCAAAGTCACTAATAGCAGAGAACAAACGAAGAGATTATTGTAGGGTACGAAACCACCTCAAAGTTATTCTTTCTGATCGATCTATTCAAGAGTCCGTAGTAAAATAACACGAAGCTATTCTTTCCGTTCGATCTATCATAGAGTTCGTACTAGAATAACACCTTAAGATACAAATCAACCAAAACCCTAATGTCACCAAGATACTCCATTGTCACCTCAAGTATCCGTGGGCATGATTATACAATATGCATCACACAATCTCAGATTCATCTATTCAACCAACACAAAGAACTTCAAAGAGTGCCCCAAAGTTTCTACCGGAGAGTCAAGACGAAAACATGTGCCAACCCCTATGCATAAGTTCACAAGGTCACTGAACCCTCAAGTTGATCACCAAAACATACATCATGTAGATCACGTGATATCCCATTGTCACCACAAATAAGCACATGCAAGACATACATCAAGTGTTCTCAAATCCTTAAAGACTCAATCCGATAAGATAACTTCAAAGGGAAAACTCAATTCATCACAAGAGAGTAGAGGGGGAGAAACAGCATAAGATCCAACTATAATAGCAAAGCTCGCGATACATCAAGATCGTGCCATCTCAAGAACACGAGAGAGAGAGAGATCGAACACATAGCTACTGATACATACCCTCAGCCCCGACGGTGAACTACACCTCCTCGTCATGGAGAGTGCAGGGATGATGAAGATGGCCCCCGGAGAGGGATTCCACCCTCCGGCAGGGTGCCGGAACGGGTCTAGATTGGTTTTTGTTGGCAACAGAGGCTTTCGGCGGCGGAACTCCCGATCTAGGTTATTTTCTGGAGGTTTATGTATATATAGGGGGTGTTGGAGTCGGGAACAAGTAAATGAGGTCTCCGGGCTGTCCACGAGGTAGGGGGGCATGCCCAGGGGGTGGGCGCGCCCCCACCCTCATGGGCACCCCGGGACTCCCCTGGTCCATCTCCGGTACTCCTTGGGCTTCTTCTGGTCCAAAAACATCCTACGTTGAGTTTCAGGTCAATTGGGCTCCGTTTGGTATTCCTTTTCTGCAATAATCAAAAACAAGGGGAAAACATAAACTGGCACTAGGCTCTGGGTTAATAGGTCAGTCCCAAAAATCATATAAAAGTGTATATTAAAGCCCATTAAACATCCAAAACAGATAATATAATAGCATGGAATAATCAAAAATTATAGATACGTTGGAGACGTACCACGAACTCAAATAACACGGCCGAATACGAGGCATTACTGCATGGTCTCCGCATGGCCGTATCCATGGGTATACAACGCCTCGAGGTGCGTGGAGACTCAAACCTCGTCATATCTCAGGTAAACGGAGAATTTGATGCGAAGGATTCAAAGATTGTAGCTTATCAAAAACACCATATTAAAAATATCGGCTCGATTTGAGGGGCTGGAATTTCACCATGTAGCTTGGGACAGTAACCAGGCAGCGGATATACTTGCTCGTATGGGCGCTAAAGGCGACCCAGTCCCGCCTAACACCATTGTGGAAAGGTTGTTCAAGCCATCAGTGACATGGCAAGATGAGAGCAGTGACGCCAATCCGGACCCGAACACGCCCCCAGCCGAACTAAATACAGATGTCATCAGGGACCCCGACATGGAAATCACATTGTCGGCTCACGAGATCATGGCTGTTATAGCCCCTTGGACCGAGCCTTTCCTAGCCTACCTTAATAGGCAAGAGCTCCCAGATGACCAAAATGAGGCCCACCGCATAATTCGGTGTTCTAAAGCCTATAAGGTTCATGAAGGTGAACTATACAAGAAAAGCACTACTGGTATTCTCCAACTATGCATCTCTGAAGAGGAGGGACGACAACTTCTAGCCGAAATACACGCTGGCATGGGCGGCCATCATGCCGTGGCCCGATCTCTTGTAAGAAAGGCCTTCAGAATTGGTTTCCTCTGGCCAACTGTGTGTGCAGACGCACAGACCCTAGTCCAACGTTGTGTTGGATGCCAGCTTTTCGCAAATCAAAGTCATATGCCTCCCACCCCTCTCAAAACCGTCCCCATTACCTGGCACTTTGCGGTCTATGGATTGGATATGGTTGGACCTCTTAAAGCGGGAAGCAATAAAAACAAATATTTATGGGTCATGGTGGACAAATTCACTAAATGGATAGAAGCCAATCCAGTCCGAACAACTGAGGCAGGACCAGTGATAGATTTTATATTCGGCGTAGTACACCGTTATGGTCTCCTGCATAGTATTACCACAGATAACGACTCCAACTTCACAGCTGACGAGGTGAAAAATCGGTGCACTAAGTTAGGCATTAAACTTGATTATGCCTCTGTGTACCATGCTCAAACAAACAGTCAGGTAGAAAGAGATAATGGCTTGATAATGAGTGGCATAAAACCCTGACTAATGCACTCCCTTCAGGAGTCAGATAAACACTTGGTGGAGGAGCTCAACTCCGTACTCTGGGGGCTGCGAACTACACCGAACCGGACAACCGGATACACACCTTTTTTCATGGTGTATGGCGCAGAGGTGTCTTGCCCTTCGATATTATTCATGACTCACCTCGAGTGCGCATGTACGAAGAGAGAGAGGCCAAGCTCGATCGGCAAGATGACCTAGACGGCCTTGAAGAGGAGCATGATATCGCGCAGGCCCGTTCCGCATTTTATCAACAACAGGCCAGGCGATACCAAAGCAGAGAAGTGCAGGCCAAGACATACAATGGTGGGACCTATCACCTTCAAAACGACGATCGCCTTGAGCCAAACCCATGGAACGCTGCCAGGCTCCGATGATTCTACGGATAGTTCGGTAGCACATGTTTTCTTTTCAGTCTAGGTCTTATTCCCTGTTTTTATTTTTAAGTTCTCCTCTTATTTTTCTTATTTTTACTTATCGATAAGTTTTCGGCTCAACTAAACTATCATAGGGTAGAACATCCTCAAATGTATATACCTCAAAAATACTTGGGGTCTTCTATAATGAAGCACATTATTAAAACCATATTTCTCAAAATATTTATGTCGTTTGTTTCATACAGTCTCCTTGCCATTATATGCACCTTAATGATTGAAGTTTTTGCCAAGCTGGGTTGCCAGGCTCCTATGTTTATGCCATGCGTTCCCGATTGTTCGGCTAGGGTGTAAAGGGAGCACCTCTACGATTGTTACAATTGGGTAATCCGGACCTGTACCTCAGACGGGTGAAGCTGAAAGCTAGTGTTCTCAAGGGAATAATTGGTCGGCGGATACACGGTGTATTGCTTTTAAAGCACATAAAACCTTAAATTCTCATAGGATAAGGCTTCTACAATCCTTTTTCGGAGGATCAAAGCCTAGGTGATAACCCACAAGTGTAGGGGATCGCAACAGTTTTCGAGGGTAAAGTATTAAACCCAAATTTGTTGATTCGACACAAGGGGAGCCAAAGAATACTCTTAAGTATTAGCAACTGAGTTGTCAATTCAGCCACACCTGGAAACTTAGTATCTGCAGCAAGATAGTTTAGTAGCACAGTAATATGATAGTGGTGGTAGCAGCAATAAAAGTAACGATAGTGTTTTTGTAGTTTTTGTGATAGTAGCAACGGAAAAGTAAATAAGCGGCAAGCAATATAGGTAAAGCTCGTAGGCATTGGATCGGTGATGGGAAATTACGTCGGATGCAATTCATCATGTAGAAGTTATAACCTAGGGTGACACAGAACTACCTCAAGTTCATCAATGCAATGTAGGCAAGTATTCCGAATATAGTCATACGTGCTTATGGAAAAGAACTTGCATGAAATCTTTTATCCTACCCTCCCGTGGCAGCGGGGTCCTATTGGAAACTAAGGGATATTAAGGCCTCCTTTTAATAGAGTACCGGACCAAAGCATTAACGCATAGTGAATACATGAACTCCTCAAACTATGGTCATCATCGGGAGTGGTCCCGATTATTGTCACTTCGGGGTTGCCGGATCATAACACATAGTAGGTGACTATAGACTTGCAAGATATGATCAAGAACACACATATATTCATGAAAACATAATAGGTTCAGATCTAAAATCATGGCACTCGGGCCCTAGTGACAAGCATTAAGCATAGCAAAGTCATAGCAACATCAATCTCAGAACATAGTGGATACTAGGGATCAAACCCTACCAAAACTAACTCGATTACATGATAGATCCCATCCAACCCATCACCGTCCAGCAAGCCTACGATGGAATTACTCACACCCGGCGGTGAGCATCATGGAATTAGTGATGGAGGAAGATTGATGATGCCGATGGCGACGATCTCCACTCTCCGGAGCCCCGAACGGACTCCAGATCAGCCCTCCCGAGAGAGATTAGGGCTTGGCGGTGGCTCCGTCTCGTAAAACGCGATAATTCTTTGTCCTTAATTTTTTTCTCCACGAAACGGAATATATAGGACCTGGGGATACGTTGGTGGGGCATCGAGATGCCCTCGAGGACAGCCCGTGGGTCCCCCGGTGTGGATCTTCTTGCAGGTATTTTTTATATTTTCTGAAATAATTCTTCGTTGATTTTCAGGCGATTCCGAGAAATTTTTATTTCTGCACAAAAACAACACCATGGTAGTTCTGCTGAAAACAGCGTCAGTCCGGGTTAGTTCCATTCAAATCATGCAAGTTAGAGTCCAAAACAAGGGCAAAAGTGTTTGGAAAAGTAGATACGTTGGAGACGTATCACTAGGCACGAATACATATGCATGCTGACCCAGGGAAAGGAACCCTTAACGGAACTATTCTCTCAGGAAGATGTTTCTTACGTTACATAGTAATATAACATAACTCCCCGAACATAGTTTGTCTGTTCAAGCAATTATGACTGGATTGCCATGTTACGGAACATACCACGTGTTCACCACAGGTATAGTATTTGGAAACACTCCAGCCCTTGGGTTTTCGGAGGTTAAAGCGGAAGGTCTGCCATGACAATCTTTTAACTAATTCGGTAGGAGATAAGTTTGATGATAAAGTACATTGTTACATAGAATCAAACGCCTATTCTTCATCTATACCATCTATAAAACTTTCTAATTTATAGTCTTGTTGAAAATACTTGCCGGCTGTCTTTACTTGGTCGTATACCAAGCTTACAAGGATTTATAGTCCGTGAGGCCCTCGAGGTCCTACCCGAGCCATATGGTTCGGGTCTAGCCTGGTGTAGCGTGTCTTCACCATAGCCCAGGCTTCTTGGGCACCTTCTCGACATGCTGATGCTTTCCATAATTCAAAGCGGCGTCAAGCCCCTTTGAATAAACTCGCCAGTTCCACCATAATGTCTGGAGGAGAATTGGCTGACCATAGAGCCTTGGCCATGTTCTTCATGGCTTTCCGAGCTCGCTCATGTACCCTGGAGAGCTCTTGCAACAGGTCACCTTGAAATCCGGACACCTCTCCTTCGGGGCGCCCAGTTAACAAACCTGTAGGAACAGTTTCCGTAAAGAAACTTTGAATCAAGGGACTATAATGAAAGCTAGGTTCAAGGTCATACTGAATATGACGCCCTTAAGCTTCTTGTTCTCTTTCAAGGCATCCGAGAGTGGGGCTTGCACATCCTTTAGCTCTTCGGCTAGCTTGATGTTTGTATCATGCAGCTTGTTTTTCTCATTTATGGTCCATGTTAGTACACGCTGACCAGTAGTTGTTTGCCCTTCGGCTTGTTTTTTCGCCACCAGAGCAGCCCTTAGCTTTTCCTCCAGCTGGTCTATTGGTCATGTTGCTGCAGTTCAAACAAATGTATACTTAAAGATCGTTGATTGGTACAGGACCATACTGTCCGAACACTATTGTTCTTACCATCAGAGCCCTTCTTGGACTTAATTCCTTCTAATTCGGTGGTGACAGTACTGAGCTTACTCCGGTATTCTTCTAGCTCCTTGGATAATATGTTATTCCTTTCCTTGAGTACCTAAAAACACAACAATCCTTAAATCAGTTGGGCCAACTACTTTAAGTCTCGGGGGCTACTGGCATATGAACATTGAATTAACACTCACCCGCATATCCTTGGAAACTTGGTGAGTGGCTCCGGCAAGTCCGTCTTGAGCGGCTCGGATATACGCATTCGTAGAACTGAAGGCGTTAAACGCCTCCTCAGTGAAAGCTGGATCACGCATGGCTGCTTTTCGCCGTCGATGATTCATTGCGCTTTCCACATCAGAATTGGTAACCGATACCTCATTTGAATCCTCTTGAAGAGGACAATCCGGCGTTACACCTGCATCAACCCTAGTCCTTGTGGATGGGCATGGGGCCGGATTGATTGGAGCATGACCAGCAGGATTCCCGGACACAGTCCGGCGTATACTCTTCCTAAAAATAAAAAATAAAGCAGAAATTATGATCCGGCTCCGCCACCAGACATATGCCAAGAATTCATACCTCTTTGACAAAGGAGGAGGTTCGGTGGTGTCTCATGTGCCCTTTCGCTTCAGAGACCTGCCCTGTGCAGGCGCCGCCTTCTCGGAAGACGCTCTTGATGTAGTACGGCGGGATGAGCATCGCCCCTTTCGAGCATGAGATAGTGCGGTGGGTGAGGCACGCTGGGAATATTCTCTTTGAAGAGGTGTCTCCTAGATACTTACATGGGAGGAAGGAAGAAGGCTAGGATAGTCAGCTATAATAGCCACTTCGGTACCGTCATGGCTGGCTTGATAAAAAACTCCATCTTTAAGATCTATGCCTATGTCCGGATCTTCCTCAAATCTGGGATCCATGTCTCGAATATGGTCCTCTGGCTATGGGATGGGACTGCTAATCCCTTTGACCACCTTCCTCCACTCCTGTTGGAAGTAACCGAATTCAGTTCAGTTAATGTATCTCGAAGTAAAAATTGAGTGAAACTAGCGATCAGAGAAAGGTTTACCCAGTCGATGGGGTTATACATAGAGAAACCCTCCCAACACTTCAAGCGAAGAAGAAAATCCTCTTTCTCCACTATGTAGGTATCAGCTAGGATGGCGGCCAAAGCGGCGGGGTTGTCCGGACCCTGGCGTAGACAGCGTGAGGCATCATCCTGCCATTATAGTGCCACATAGGAAACCCTCTGGCCTGGAGCGGTTGCACGCATCGCGTTATTGAGATCGCCATCACTTAAATTATTGTCAGCTTGAGGTGGGCAAGTAATCTAATCTTGCTTACAAGTCTTTTGAGCTCCGCATGGTCTTCCTCCTTGAGACTGCGGGGACACCAGTTGAAACACTTCTTTAAAGGAGCACTGGAGTATTCGGGAAGGCCCTACCGGATTGGGTCCGGCAGGACAACGTCCTCGATATAAAACCACTCCGAGGGCCACCTTTCAGATGCCTTCTTTGGAGTGCCGGAAAGATAGAAGAACTTTCGCCACAGCTCGAAATGAGCCTCGCAGCCCAGAAATAGCTCACAAAGAGCGACGAAGCCCGCAATGTGCAGGATATATCAAGGTGCAAGGTCGTGCAGTTGGAGGCCATAGAACTCCAGAAACCCCCTAAGGAAAGGGTTGATAGGAAATACTGTGCCTCTTAGGAGGAGGGAGACGAAGCACACCTGTTTTTCTTTGGAAGGATTGGGGAAACTTTCCGCCGGGGCTTGACCATCAATAGAAGTTAATCCAGCCCGGACGGAGACTAGATCCTCAGGAGGGAAATATCCCTACGTCTGAAGTTTTCTCAGATGCGCATGAGAAATTGAGCAACTCTCCCAATCGCCCGCTTGAGGGCCATGAGGGCGCGAGGAAGAACTGGGAATGCCAACCATGTTTGGAGATTTTCCGCGGTGGGCTCTAAGGATTTTCCGCGTCGAATGGAACAGCATCTGAGATCTAGTCTCTTTAAATAGACGCATTCCTTGTGAAATCGAGGGGTTAATTGTAAAAATACCCAGACGATTCGCATTCATCTGACACGTGGACACCAAGACGACGGTGGCAGGGAATCAACAGGATATAATATTAAATATGAAGCCAAGCTATCATCTGATTCAAAGGAGGACTCACATTGCAAGACCGAAGACATGAAGCCGGATACAACCTCGTCCTTGAAGGCAAGTCTAGGGGCTACTGAGGGAGTCCTGTATTTAGGGGTCCTCGGGCGTCCGGGCCGTTGATGCTGGGCCGGATTGTTGGGCCATGAAGATAGAAGCAGAAGGCCCTCCCCCATATTCGGTTAGGACTCCTATGTATGTAGTAAGGCAAGAAAGATGTCCGGATGTGACGATTCCTTCCTCCCCAAGTCATCTTTGTAACCCTAGGCCCCCTCCAGCGTGTATATAAGCCGAGGGGTTTAGTCCGTAGAGACATCCAAATTATATTATATAGGCTAGACTCTTAGGGTTTAGCTATTACGATCTCGAGGTAGATCAACTCTTGTAGCCCATATTCATCAAGATCAATCAAGCAGGAAGTAGGGTATTACCTCGATCGGGAGGGCCCGAACCTGGGTAGACATCATGTCCCCTGTCTCCTATTACCATCAATCCTTAGACGTACAGCTTGGCCACCCCTACCCGAGATCTGCCGGTTTTGACACCGACAGCTGGGACCCGCTGGCTATATCTTCGCATACAAGGAAGTGTCTCCTTGTCTTCCCTGACAATTGGGACCCACCCGGTGGAATCGTACGTAGGGTTGCCTGTCTAGTCGCGAACGTGTATGTACATAGCGGTCGATCGGTCTCTCTGCAGCGATGAACCGTGGCCGAGTAAGAAGCGGCGTGTGTAGTAGTAGAGCCTACGACATATCAGTTCAAGCTGTCTAGTCAAAACCGTGTACACGTACGTACAGCCATATGCCAAAAAATACGGCCACGTACGTACATACAGGCGGGGTCTCGAGGGCGTACTCGCGCATACGAATGGCCATGCAGTCCCCTACATATGGAGACGATAGCAACAGCGTCGTGTTCACCGGCAGCCAACCGGCGGGGTCGAAACAACATCGAGTTCATCGGGACGCAACCGGCTTGGACGGAACTGCCGAAACCTGGTGTGGCGTACCGCAAAACGGAGGGAAACGACCTTCTGGTGGAGCGCGTATGGTCAAAATGGGGTCATGTTCATCGGGAAGGGTCTGGCGTACCGCAAAACGGGGGAAACGGCCTTCTGCTCGACCGGCTACGGTCGAAACGGGATCCTGTTCATCGAGAGGGGTCTGGCGTACCGCAAAACGGAGGAAAAGACTTGTGTTTGAGCACTACGGTCGAAACGGGGGTCCTGTTCATCGGGAGGGGTGTGGAGTACCGCAAAACGGGACTCCACGGGCTACTGTTCACCCACGGTCGACTTCCTCCAGCCTCCACCTGCACTGTCCATCCATCGCGTCTTTCTGTGCCTCCACCAGCTACTGTTCAACCAGCCCTCCACGGGGTCATGTTCATCCAGCCCTCCATGGGGTCCTGTTCATCCAGCCCTCCACGGGGTCCTGTTCATCCAACCAGCCCTCCACCGGCTACTGTTCAACCAGCCCTCCACGGGGTCCTGTTCATCCACCCCTAATGCCTCGGTTGTGGCGGCCTCGTCTTGGGGTCCTGTTTATCCAGCGGCAACCGCAACGGCCTACTACCACAGGGTCATGTTCATCCAACCCCCACCAGGAACTGTTCATCCAACCCCAACCACATACATCTCGACTCGTTCAACCAATGCCACATTCACTATTCATCAAGAGGCAGCTGCTGGTTCGATCGGCTTCAGTAAGCAGCATCAGCGATCGATCGGGTTCAGTTAGCAGCGAAGGGATCGATCGTTCGGGTTCAGTAATGTAGCTAGCGCAATTGCTCGGGTTCAGTAAGCGAACGCCTCGCCCAACGCCTCGCACATACACGCAACATGTACGAGAGAAACGTGCAAACCTCCGTGCATCTCTCCACCCCGACCACACACCGTAACCGGGAACTCCCCGAAATTTTCCTCGCCCTCACTTCTACCACGATTTTTACCATCATGGATGGCCCAAAGAATGTCATGCAGCCACGTCTCCAGCCCACCCAGGACGAAAAGCCCATTTTCTATCATGATTTTTTGTCATAGAAGTAGGATCCCGCCACATCTATGATGATACGGGTTTTTGTCAAAATTATCGTCATAGAAGTGTCATAGCATGACATGAAAAAAATCGTTCTGGCCAAAATGTCACATATGTGTCTTTTTTTGTAGTGTATCTTTTTAGAGCATGGCGGTGGTTTTATTTTATAGAAATTGTTGAACTCGCTTTCTTCACTTATATTATTTTGAGAGTCTCTAAACAGCATGGTAATTTGCTTAGGTTATGAATTTAGTCCTAATACGATGGGCATCCAAGGGAGATATAATAAAAACTTTCATATATAGAGTATTGAATACTATGAGAAGTTTGATTCCTTATGATTGTTTTGAGCCATGAAGATGGTGATATTATAGTCATGCTAGTAGTAAATTGTGGAGTTGAAGAAATAGTTGTGTTAAGGTTTGTGATTCCCGTAACATGCACATTTGGTCTCCTAACTATGTAACCAAATTGAAGTGCATTGTGTCTTGATTGTTTATCTTTGCGTGAAGGTTGGGGCGCGCGATGGTTAACTCCTACCAACCTCCCCTCTAGGATCATGCGTAGTAGTACTTTGCTTCCAGGGATAATAAAACTTTTTGCAATAAGTCCGTGAGTTCTTTGTGGCTAATGTTGAGTCCATGGATTATGCGTACTCTCACCCTTCCACCTTGCTAGCCACTCTACTACCGTCCAACTTTCGTCGGTGCATCAAACCTACCATATATCCTTCCTCAAAACAGCCACCATACCTACCTATTATGGCATTTTCATAGCCATTCCGAGATATATTGCCATGTAACACCACCGTTCCGTTTATTATGACACGCACCATCATTGTCATATTGCTTTGCATGATCATGTAGTTGGCATAGTATTGTGGCTTGGCATTCATATAGAGTCATATTTTTGTTCTAGTATCGAGTTGTAAGTAAATAAAAGTGTGATGATCATCATTATTAGAACATTGTCTTATGTGAGGTTATGAATAAAGAGGCCAAGAAATCTCAAGAGGCCAAAAGAGTCTCCAAAAAAAGAGAAAAGGCTCTCCAAAAAAAGAGGAGCCTAAAAATGAGAGAAAAAGAGAGAAGCGACAATGTTACTATCATTTTCCACACTTGTGCTTCAAAGTAGCACCATCTTCTTCATTATAGAGAGTCTCCTATTTTGTCACTTTCATATATTACTAGTGGGAATTTTCATTATAGAACTCGTCTTATATATTCCAACGATGGGCTTCCTCAAATGCCCTAGGTCTTCATGAGCAAGCAAGTTGATGCACACCCACTAGTTTTCTTTTGAGATTTCATACACTTATAGCTCTAGTGCATCCGTTACATGGCAATCCCTACTCACTCATATTGATATCAATTGATGGACATCTCCATAGTCCATTGATTTGCCTAGTTGATGTGAGAAGTTATCCCTACTTTTGTCTATTACCACCTTCTATTCCACCCATAGTGCTATATCCATGGCTCACACTCATGTATTGCGTGAAGAGTTGAAAAAGCTGAAGCGCGTTAAAAAGTATGAAATAATTGCTTGGCTAACACTGGGGTGGTCATGATTTTTACTTTGTGTTAAGAAGAGGGAGCATAACAAGACTATATGATTTTGTAGGGATAACTTTCTTTAGCCATGTTATTTTTGAAGCTTAATGATTTGCTTTCTAGTATGCTTGAAGTATTATTATTTTTTATGTCAATATAAACTTTTGTTTTGAATCATACGGATCTGAATATTCATGCCACAATAAAGAGATTGCATGGATAAATATGTTAGGTAGCATTCCACATCAAAAATTCTGTTTTTATCATTTACCTACTCGA
This sequence comes from Secale cereale, assembly GCA_902687465.1. Lineage (NCBI taxonomy): Eukaryota > Viridiplantae > Streptophyta > Magnoliopsida > Poales > Poaceae > Secale > Secale cereale. Next base: position 695,264,909 of record LR738713.1, read on the forward strand.
GGACGAGCGGGAATTAAGCTTGGGGATACTTGATACATCTCCAATGTATCTATAATTTTTGATTGCTCCATGCTATTATATTATCTATTTTGGATGTTTTATATGCATTAATATGCTATTTTATATTATTTTTGGGACTAACTTATTAACCTAGAGCCTAGTGCCAGTTTCTATTCTTTCCTTGTTTTTTAGTTTCGCGGGAAAGGAATACCAAACCGAGTCCAAACAGAATAAAACCTTCGCGAGGATTTTTTTCTTGGACCAAAAGACACCCAGTAGACTTGGAGTCCAAGTCAGAGGAGCCACGAGGCGGCCACAAGGGTGGAGGGCGCGCCACCTACATTGTGGGCCCCTCGTGACCCCCTGACCTACTTCTTATGCCTATATGTTCTCAAATATTCCCCAAACCCTAGAGGAGGCATCAAAAACACTTTTCCACCGCCGCGGTTCTGTGACCTCGTGAGATCCCATATGGAGGCCTTTTTTGGTACTCTGTCGGAGGGGGATTCGACCATGGAGGGCTTCTTTTGGGGATCGTAGCAGAAAATCAAAAAATTCCCTACGCATCACCAAGATCTATCTATGGAGTAATCTAGCAACGAGGGAGAAGGGAGCGCATCTACATACCCTTGTAGATCGCGATGCGGAAGCGTTGCAAGAACGCGGATGAAGGAATCGTACTCGCTGCGATTCAGATCACGGTTGATTCCGATCTAAGCGCCGAACAACGGCGCCTCCGCGTTCAACACACGTGCAGCCCGGTGACGTCTCCCACGCCTTGATCCAGCAAGGAGAGAGGGAGAGGTTGGGGAAGCCTCCTTCCAGCAGCAGCACGACGGCGTGGTGGTGGTGGAGGAGCGCGGGACTCCAGCAGGGCTTCGCCAAGCACTACGAGAGACGAGGAGGACTTGGGAGAGGGGGAGGGCTGCGCCAGAACTTGTGGTGCGGCTGCCCTCCCAACCCCCACATATATATAGGGGCAAGGGAGAGGGGGGCCGGCCCCCTCAGATCCAATCTGAGGAGGGGGCGGCGGCCAGGGGGGTTGCCTTGCCCCCCAAGGCAAGGGGGCCGCCCCCCTTTAGGGTTCCCCCAAACCCTAGGCGCATGGGCCCTAGGGGGGAGGCGCCCAGCCCACTAAGGGGCTGGTCCCTCTCCACATACAGCCCATAGGGCCCTCCGGGGCAGGTGGACCCTCCCGGTGGACCCCGGAACCCCTTCGGTGGTCCCGGTACATTACCGGTAACCCCCCGAATTATTTCGGTGACCGTATGACGACTTCCCATATATAAATCTTTACCTCCGGACCATTCCGGAACTCCTCGTGACGTCCGGGATCTCATCCGGGACTCCGAACAATATTCGGTAACCGCGTACATACTTTCCCTATAACCCTAGCGTCAGTGAACCTTAAGTGTGTAGACCCTACGGGCTCGGGAACCATGTAGACATGACCGAGACAACTCTCCGGCCAATAACCAACAGCGGGATCTGGATACCCATGTTGGCTCCCACACGTTCCACGATGATCTCATCGGATGAACCACGATGTCAAGGATTCAATCAATCTCGTACACGATTCCCTTTGTCTATCGGTATAGCACTTGCCCGAGATTCGATCGTCGGTATACCGATACCTTGCTCAATCTCGTAACCGGCAAGTCTATTTACTCGTTCCATAACACATCATCCCGTAATCAACTCCTTGATCACATATTGTGCACATTATGATGATGTCCTACCGAGTGGGCCTAGAGATACCTCTCCGTCACACGGAGTGACAAATCCCAGTCTCGATTCGTGCCAACCCAACAGACACTTTCGGAGATACCTGTAGTGCACCTTTATAGCCACCCAGTTACGTTGTGATGTTTGGTACACCCAAAGCATTCCTACGGTATCCGGGAGTTGCACAATCTCATGGTCTAAGGAAAAGATACTTGACATTTAGAAAAGCTTTAGCATACGAACTACACGATCTGTGCTAGGATTAGGATTGGGTCTTGTCCATCACATCATTCTCCTAATGATGTGGTCCCGTTATCAACGACATCCAATGTCCATGGTCAGGAAACCGTGACCATCTGTTGATCAACGAGCTAGTCAACTAGAGGCTTACTAGGGACATGGTGTTTGTCTATGTATCCACACATGTATCTGAGTTTCCTATCAATACAATTCTAGCATGGATAATAAACAATTATCATGAACAAGGAAATATAATAATAACCAATTTATTATTGCCTCTAGGGCATATTTCCAACAGTCTCCCACTTGCACTAGAGTCAATAATCGAGTTCACATCGACATGTGATTAACACTCACAGGTCACATCGCCATGTGACCAACATCAAAGAGTTTACTAGAGTAAATAATCTAGTTCACATCAATATGTGATTAACACTCAACGAGTTCTGGGTTTGATCATGTTACACTTGTGAGAGAGTTTGTATTCAACGGGTCTACAACATTCAGATCCCTATGTACTTCGCAAAACTTTATGTCATATCGTAGATGCTGCTACCACGTTCCACTTGGAGCTATTCCAAACTGTTGCTCCATTATACGTATCCGGTTTCTCCACTCAGAGTTATCCGGATAGGTGTTAAGCTTGCATCGACGTAACTCTTTACGTCGAACTCTTTATCACCTCCATATCCGAGAAACATTTCCTTATTCCTCTAAGGATAATTTTGATCGCTATCTGGTGATCTACTCCTGGATCACCTTTTGTACCCTCTTGTCAGACATGTGGTAAGGCACACATCAGGCGCGGTACTCAGCATGGCATACCGTATAGAGCCTATGACAAAAGCATAGGGGACGACCTTCGTCCTTCCTCTTTCTTCTGCCACGGTCAAGCTTTGAGTCTTACTCAACTTCACACCTTACAACTCAGGTAAGAACTCCTTCTTTGACTGATCTCTATTGAACTCCTTCAAAATCATGTCAAAGGTGTGTGTTCTTTTGAAAGTATCATTAGGCGTCTTGATCTATCTCTATAGATCTTGATGCCCAATTATATAAGCAGCTTTATCCAGGTCTTCCTTTGAAAAACTCCTTTCAAACAACCCTTTATGCTTTCCGGAAATTCTACATCATTTCGGATCAACAATATGTCATTCACATATACTTATCAGAAATGTTGTAGTGCTCCCACTCACTTTATTGTAAATACAAGTTTCTAACAAACTTAGTATAAACCCAAATACTTTGATTACTCCATCAAAGCGTATATTACGACTCTGAGATGCTTGCTCTAGTCCATGGAAGGATCGCTGGAGCTAGCATACCTTTTAGCATCCTTAGGATCGACAAAACCTTTCTGATTGTATCACATACAACCTTTCCTTACGAAAACTGGTAAGGAAACTTGTTTTGACATCCATCTGCCAGATTTCATAAATGCAGCTTATGCTAACATGATACTGACGGACTTAAGCATCGCTACGGGTGAGAAAATCTCATCATAGTCAACTCCTTGAACTTGTGAAAAACTCTTTGCCACAAGTCGAGCTTCAGCCCGGATTCAGCCCGCCATGAAGCGCGTGTTCGTTGGAGCAATTCATGGGGTCCAAACCGAGGACGGATCAGAATCCGATGGTGCAACAGTTGTCTACTCCGACGACGGATCTTCATCCGGAGAAACTGAGTCTTTGTATCAGTTGCAGGACGGCAGGTCTGAGGGTGAGTCCGATGGAAACAGTATTCCGGACCCCTTCGACCCGCCAAACCGGGTGGCTGTCTTTATGGCCGGTTCACAGCCCACGGTGAACGGGGCGACAGCAGAAGCTGGTGTAGGGGGGAGCGGCCCGGACCTCTCACCTACCGATGTTCTATCCACCTTGATCGAGGAGTTCACAGCTAAAGCGGTGGCAACGATAGCTCCAGCAGACAAGGCGCAGCATGATGCAGAGCTCCTTCAGTTGAAAGGCCGGATTGATCAATTGAAAGAGGATTTGAAAGCAGAGAAGGCAATGATAGCAATAAGGCAAGCGGAGCTGGATGATGAGGCTTTTTATCTAAGGATGGAGCAGGCCTCTGTGCAGGGAGTAAGGGGTCGAAAGTACCAGTCTCGTCTACCATCGGTTTATGAAGCGACGGATCTGTTCAGGACACCCGGGGCTGGAACCAGCAACGATCCGGCTTTAAACCGGAGGGCCCCTCCAGCCAGGGAAGAGCCGGTTCAGCAACCCACTGCGGAGCAAGATCGGCGGATCACGTCTGCACCCCACGTTCCTACCCCTCCAGGTCATTACTCAAATCCTTTGGATAACATCGTGGCTGCTGCTGCACGTTTGGCCGCTTTACCCGTGGAGGGGACGTCCCGGGCAGCGTTGGAGGCACGCCGGGCCAAAGAGTTGCTTAATACGGCGTTAATACAGCAGCAAGCATATTCTCATAGCAGGGAAAGGCTACATTCAACACCACGTCCCAGCCGGAGTTACACTAGGCATTGGGAGGAGCCAGAGGTATCTAGCAGTGAGCGCAGGCGACATCGGCACAGACAGGATAATCCGGCAGGCGCGGATGCTCAAGCTCAGGATGCGAACCAGGTTAGATCCGTAGCCCGGGAGGAGGTCCGTCAGACAACGCCGGTTCAAACTGCCACGGCAGAGACGGGAGTTACGACAAGTTCCTTTGGAGTACAGTGTCTTATCCCCGCTTTACGGAGTGTAAAGTTGCCCAAGGATTTTAAAGGGCCCCGCAAGGTACCTAATTACACTGCGGATTTACCTCCTGAAGCTTGGGTGGAGAGTTATGAGATGGCCATGGAGATGCTGGACGTAGATGAAGCGGCTTGTGCAAAATACTTCACCATGATGCTTGAGGGTACAGCCCGGACCTGGCTAAAGGGTTTACCCCCTAATTCCATCGGATCATGGGGAGAGCTACGTCGTCAGTTCATCAAAAACTTCAAAGATACATGCAAGCAGCCGATGTCAGTGGTGGATCTAGCAGCCTGCGTGCAAGGGGAGCAGGAGTCTACAAGTGCTTGGGTGCAGCGAGTATCAGAGATCGTGCACTCTTCGAATGGTATCAATCCTAGTACGGCGATAGTGACTTTGGAAAACAATTGCCGGTTTGAATCTTTAAAATTAAAGCTAGGACGGCTTAAAAGGGATTGCAATGATATGGGAACTCTCATGAGTGCTCTGGTAAAGTATGGGGACTCTGATAATACCAAGTATCCAGAAGCTGAAGGAGACAAAGCAGGGAAGGTTAACAAACCTGGTAAATCGGCGCAAGTTAACCCGGCTACTGCAAATTTCTTGGGCAAGCGAAAGGCAGAAGGTGGCTCTGATTTCGTGGCCAATACCCAAGTTCAAGGGAGTTTTCAGCGTAATATGGGCAACCCACCTCAGCAAACCGGCGGAGGGGATTTTGGTTGGGACCAAGAGTTAGATCAGCCTTGTCCGAAGCATGGCTCGAGACAACGACCAGCAAAACACACTATAAGAGAGTGCAGGCCCTTTATGGAAGCAATGATGGGCCACTTTAAACCTAATGACAGACCTCCAAATGGCGGTTCAGGCCCAGGGTTTTATGGTCCGGGTCATCAGGGGAACAGCTCCGGATCAGGATATAGGGGCAATAACAATGGTTATCAAAACCGGGTCGGTAATCAAAATAGTCAAGGAAGTTATAATAACCAGGGCAATCAACCGCGTAATCAGGGTGGTTACAATAACCAAGGCAGTCAACAGCAGGGCCAAGGTAATTACAATAACCAAGGCAGTCAACAGCAGGGCCAAGGTAATTACGATAATCAGGGTAATCAGCAGCGTCAGCAACAGCAACCGCAATCCGGATATCAGAATAATCCGAAGGAGTTGAGCAGTGGGCAATACCATGTGTTCACCACAAGTCTGTGTAAACGGGATCAGAAGGTTTTAAAGCGGGCGGTTAACGCGGTTGAACCGGCAACACCGCAATTTCTGCGCTGGTCAGAACAGCCCATTGTATGGAGTAGGGAGGATCACCCGATGCGGGTGGATAATCCGGGCCACTTGGCCCTGGTGGTAGCGCCCCAGGTGGGGGGTTATAAGTTCACTAAGGTTCTCATGGACGGCGGCAGCAGCATCAATATCTTGTACTATGAGACCTCCCGTCGTATGGGCCTGACGGATAAGAAGCTAAGACAATCAAACACGGTGTTCCATGGGGTGGTTCCAGGTAAGTCGGCTTATCCAGTTGGAAAGATTGATTTGGAAGTTACCTTTGGAGATGAGCATGATTCCAGCTCAGAAATGATAACTTTCGAAGTTGTCAAGATCCGGAGCCCATATCACGCCTTATTCGGGAGAACGGTTTATGCCAAGTTTATGGCTAGGCCATGTTATGTCTATCTGCAACTCAAAATGCCGGGTCACAAGGGTACGATCACGGTTCATGGAAGTCGCAAGATAGCAGTGGAGTGTGAAGAAGGAGATGCAGCCTACGCGGAGGCAGTATGTGCCACAGAAGAATTGAAGTTCTATAAAGATAATGTTGATCCGGCAGATATGACTCCACTGAAGAAGCCAACTACAGAGCATGATCCGGCGTTGAAGTTTAAATCGGCGGAGGAGACCAAGCAAATTGATTTTGTGCTAGGTGATTCGTCCAAGCAGTTTACTATCAGCGCTAACCTTGATCCCAAATAGGAAAGCACGCTCATCGAGTTCATCCGTGAGAACCGGGATATCTTTGCGTGGAAACCTTCTGACATGCCAGGTATACCGAGGGAACTCGTTGAGCACAGCCTTAACATTGATCCGAAATATAAACCGGTCAAACAATATTTGGGCCGCTTCAACGAAGAGAGGCGCAAGGCTATAGGAGAAGAAGTGGCCAGGCTTTTGGCCGCAGGGTTCATAGTGGAAGTCTTTCACCCAGAGTGGTTGGCTAATCCGGTATTGGTGTTAAAGAAGAACGGGAAGTGGAGAATGTGTGTGGACTACACAGACCTCAACAAAGCTTGCCCAACTGATCCTTTTGCTCTCCCTCGCATTGATCAGATTATCGATGCCACAGCGGGATGTGAGCGGCTAAGCTTTTTGGATGCATACTCGGGATATCACCAGATCAAAATGGCAGTTAAAGACCAAGAGAAGACGGCTTTCATAACCCCTTTTGGTGCTTTTTGCTATGTATCTATGCCTTTTGGGCTCAAGAGTGCTCAAGCAACTTATCAGCGTTGCGTTCAGAATTGTCTTAAAGGACAGATAGGAAGGAATGTTCATGCTTATGTGGATGACATTGTGGTTAAATCAAGGAAAGAGGAGACAATGATAGAGGATCTTAAGGAGACTTTTGACAATCTTTGAGCTTATAAGATGATGCTTAATCCGGAGAAGTGTGCCTTTGGTGTTCCGGCAGGTAAGCTACTGGGATTATTGGTCTCAAACAGAGGAATAGAAGCTAATCCGGAGAAGATTAAGGCAATCACATCTTTGGCTAAACCAGTTTGCATCAACGATGTTCAGCGTATCGCTGGCCGGATCACAGCATTAAGCCAGTTCATCAGTCGTTTGGGAGAGAAGGCGATTCCGCTTTATCAGATGCTGAAGAAAACAGATCGGTTTATATGGAATGATGAGGCGAACGAGGCGTTTGAGGATCTGAAGCGGCAACTGGCGAAGCCACCGGTCCTGGCTGCCCCTGTTGATAAGGAGCCGTTGCTGTTGTACGTCGCTGCCAATGCACGGGCAGTCAGCGTTGCCATTGTGGTTGAGCGCAAGGAAGCAGGAAAGGAATACCCGGTTCAGCGCCCGATTTATTACGTGAGTGAAGTACTCATTGAGTCCAAGCAAAGGTACCCACATTGGCAGAAGCTGGTATATGGTGTGTTCATGGCAAACCGGAAGCTGAAGCACTATTTTCAAGGTCATCCAATAACTATGGTTAGTTCAGCACCGTTGGGGGATATAATCCAGAACAGGGAAGCTACATGTAGAGTGGCAAAGTGGGCCATTGAGCTCAGCCCGCATGAGTTGAAGTATGTGCCACGCACCGCTATAAAATCTCAGGCATTGGTGGATTTCATCAATGATTGGACAGAGTTGCAAACCCCTGAGGAGAAGCCGGATCTTACATACTGGACGATTCACTTTGACGGTTCAAGACAGTTGGAAGGCTCGGGGGCTGGAGTTGTTTTAACTTCCCCCCGAGGTGATAAGTTTTGCTATGTCCTCCGTTTATTGTTTCCTTGTACTAATAATGCGGCAAAATACGAAGCATTACTTCATGGATTACGGATGGCAAAGGAGATGAACTTGAGCCGGGTCAAATGTTTTGGCGATTCAGATCTGGTGGCACAGCAAGTTTCAGGCAAGTGGGATTCGAGAGATCCCCTCATGGCCGCTTACAGACGGGAAGTGGAAGCAGTTGCTGGATATTTTAAAAGGTATCAAGTGGAACACATAGACCGGCGAAGGAACGAAGCGGCTGATGCTTTAAGCCGGTTGGGTTCTCAATGTAAACCGGTGCCACCAAATACTTTTTTGGATGAGCTGCACAGTCCGTCAGTACAAGTACCATCGGAGGAAGACCTAGCGGTTCCTGATCCGGAGGCACAGTTTGTGGCAGCACTTCATGTTATTCCGGATTGGACGCTGCCTTATTTGGTATATCTGAGCCGAGGAGAGCTACCGGATGATGAAATAGAGGCACGACAGATAGTTCGGCGTTCTAAGTCCATGACAATTGCAAACGGAGAGCTTCATCATCGCAGTACTTCTGGAGTATTTCAGCGGTGTGTATCAGCTGAGGAAGGTTGTGAGATTCTTCGCGAGATCCATGAAGGGGATTGTGGTCATCATGCCGGTTTAAAATCATTGGTGGCTAAAGCATTCCGGCATGGTTTCTATTGGTTAACCGCTCATGCGGATGCGGCAGATCTGGTCCGGAAGTGTGATGCTTGTCAGAAATTTTCGAGATGTGCTCTGGTTCCGGCGCAGGAGCTCCGGATGATACCAATAACTTGGCCGTTTGCGACTTGGGGGCTTGATATGGTTGGACCTTTCAAGCGATCCCAAGATCAGAAAACTCATATATTAGTAGCAGTGGATAAGTTTACCAAGTGGATTGAGCAGAGCCTATAAGCAAGTGTGATGCGGCAACGGTAGTCAAATTCATCAAAAAGGTAATTTTCCGGTTTGGCTTTCCACACAGCATCATCACGGACAATGGCACCAATTTATCTCAGGGTGAGATGGAAGAATTCTGTCAACGAGAGCATATTCGCTTGGATGTATCTTCTGTGGCCCACCCCCAATCCAATGGTCAAGCTGAAAGAGCAAATCAAGAGATTTTGCGAGGTATCAAGCCCCGGTTTATGACTCCTTTGCAGAGAACCCCAGGATGCTGGGTTGAGGAGTTACCATCTGTTCTTTGGAGTATCAACACTACGCCAAACCGGTCCACAGGTTACACGCCTTTCTTCATGGTATATGGTGCTGAAGCGGTCCTTCCAAGTGATATCCGTCATGATTCACCAAGGGTAACGGCGTATGTTGAAGCGGCCAACGAGCAAGCAAGGCAAGACAGTTTGGACCGGCTGGATGAAGAGCGTGATATAGCTGCAGCACGATCTGCAATTTATCAACAAGATTTACGCAGATATCACAGCCGCCGGATCAAGACAAGGACGTTCCAGGAGGGCGACTTGGTACTCTGGCTCATCCAAGATCAAATAGATATGCACAAATTATCCCCGCCTTGGGAAGGGCCCTTTGTGGTCAGCAAGAATCTGCACAACGGTTCATATTACCTGCTGGACGTTCGAGAACACAAGGACTCACGGACATCAGAGGAGGAGACGAAGAGGCCATGGAACATCGCCCATTTACAGCCATACTATACTTGAGTTATGAGCTCCACTGTATCCTATGTATATATTATGATCAATGAATAAACCGCACCCTCGGTAAACCGGGGGCTCAGCCTTTTTCCCAATACAAATATCTTGTGAGGACAACCATATATGTATTATCATATGTTATATTTCAAACATATCGGCCGATTTAAAACTGATTTTTGCATAGCTCAGAAGCAATAAAACTCCCTGAAGAGCATGAGGTCACATCCGGTTCAAAAGAGGACGCTTCAAGGAAACCCTCTGGATGGTAATCCATCCAGTGATTGGTTCAAAATCTACCCATGACTTCATGGAGCCATGGAAGACTATATGGATAGACGGGTTTCCCGCATCCATCGACCAGCCCTCTGGACAGACGGGTTTACTCGCATCCAGTGATTGGCTAAAATTCTTATGGACAGACGGGTTTCCCGCATCCATCAACTGGCCCTCTGGACAGACGGGTTTACCCGCATCCAGTGATTGGCTAAAATTCTTATGGACAGACGGGATTCCCGCATCCATCAACCGGCCCTCTAGACAGACGGGTTTACCCGCATCCAGTGATTGGCTAAATTTTTTCTTATGGTTCCTATGGAAAGACGGATAATCCGCATCCACCGGCCCTCTGGAGAGACGGGATTCCCGCATCCAGTGATTGGCTGAACCTTGCTTTGAGCCTGGCAGCTCTTAAAAAGCCTTGACTACATGGTTTTATTTGCAAATTCGCATCTTTGGTGTTTATGTTTTATGACTCTTTAAACCGAAGTGGAATAGCTACAGAAGTTGACCACATATCTATAAAGTTAAAAGTCTGGGTCATGAATACCAGCATGAATAAACCGGTGTTCATTATAACCCGGATCATCTATCAGGCAACAAGCTACAAACTTCTGGACAAAGTTTCAGAACGATATAAACCGGTGTCTTTTATCAAGCCCGGGTTTGTTATTGGATCCATGAAGATCTTCATCAAGAAATTTTAAAGTTCTACCGGATTAAGAGTATTGAGCATACTTGGTCTCAGGTATAAATTTATTTCTGATATAAGTATATACTTGTTTGATATACTGTGAGGACAATTTAATCTGTCCAATGGTAAACCGCTAGGACATGTTTTCAGTGTCACTTATGTAGGAACAGATGACACGCAAGATAAGCGACATCAGACGAAATTTAATTTGGCAAACATTAAAACAAGAAGTCAGAATATCCGGATCAAAGCGGATCATGTTTCAGCTATCCTATTACAAGGCATAGCAAGCCTGACGGATTAAAAGATTGTTTGATAAAGCAGGGACTGCAACTACAACAATAAGTTTTGAGTTATGCTCCTTCCTGCTGAGACGGCTGGCCATCGGCTTGATCCGAAATATCCTCGTCCTCTTGAAGCGGTTGGAAATCCGGGGTGCACCAGTCGATCTTCGTTAAAGTACGAAAATACATCTCTTCGTTGATGAGTTCCGACGGTTCAATATCTGGAGCGAATGTATGAGGACGCACTGGTGGGATTAGATTGAAGGTTTCATAAACCGGCCGCTCCACCCGCTCGTTTTGCAAGTCATACCCTGGATCATACCTGGATAAATCTGCTTCAGCCGCGAGTTTGCTGGCAAGGGGACGCATCTCCTTTGTCAAGGCATAGAGATCCTTTGCAGTAAACGATGATCCATCTTCCTTGGTATTTGGGCACCCATTTAAAGCCTCTTCCGGATCAAAGTCCGGAACCCAAGCCTTGGCTCTGGTAAGTGCCAGGAGGGCGCCGGCTCGAGCGGCAGATTTCTTGACTTCCTCCAAACGCACCAGCAAAACAGACAACTTTTCTAATGTACCTTGGATGGTCGTGGGGGCCAGTTTACTGAAAGATGTTGCACTTATGATCCTCTGAGCGCCGGAATACAGCTGCTCGACCAAAGTGTAACAGGCCTTAAGTTTCTTCCGCAAGTCATCCCCAAGATGGGTGACACGGCGCCCTGCATATGAGTATCACAGTTAAACCGGCACAGATGAAAGATTATAAGGTTAAAGCAGGAATAAAGATCAAAAGACTTACCAAAGATGGCAGAGGTCATCAACTCTATTTGCCGCTTTAAGCCGGTTAACTCTTCAGTTACCGGATTAAGGGCTTCCTCAGCGTCTTTGGCCCTTTTCTCCAGTTCTTTCTTCTGAACCTCAAAGGCAGCCCGCTCTTCTTCAAAGAATTTTTTCAGATCTTCAGCAGTTTTTAAGCTCACCTTCAGATCTTTCTTGGCTTTCGAGGCAGCAGACTCCGTTTCAGCAAGACGGCTCCGAAGCTCATTGATCTCATCAGCATTCCGGTTTAAGTCAGCCTGCAAGTAAAAACAAGTGATAAGAAGCAAAAATCAGACAAGTCTCAAGCACACAAACAAGTTGTCTACTTGACACTTGGGGGCTAATGTAAAGTTGAAGCAATAAACAGTAGCAGTTCAAAGACAAAAGTCTCAAGCACACAAGCAAGTTGTCTACTTGACACTTGGGGGCTAATGGAACATTGAAGTTATCAAATACAAGTATCAAATACATAACCAAGTTATCTACTTGATACTTGGGGGCTAATGTAAAATCAATGTGTTCAAGTTATAAGTTCCGGTTCACCTTCAACGCGCAGCTAAACCGGAACTTGGGCGCTACTATGAGATAGTTAGAAGCATATCAAAAGCACAAAGTCAGAAGGAAAGGATTACCTCATATTTTTCCTTCATCAAGTTAACCAAGGCCGCTTCGTAATCTCGGCTGCTGTGGAGCCGGTTTAAGTACCCGGAATAGAGTTCCTGGGCACTCATATCAGCAAGATTGGATAACTCGGTACTCCATTTACCCTTCTCATTATGCAGTTTTTCCGCTTTAGCCGTATGTTTGGCTAAAACAGTGGGTTCGGCTGGAGCAGTAAAAGCAGTGCCAGTCACTACAACTTCTGGAGAAGCAGGTGTTGTTTTGGAGCTGGAGCATGAACCGGACTGGGATATGCTGGATTGGCCTGAGGAGAATTAGCCCGGGCAGGACTTGGCGGATCATGAACATCATCAGCAGTAGGGTTCTCGGGCACTGAAATATGATCCGTAGGCACAGGATTCTCAAGAGGAATCGTGGGCTCGCTTTCCGAAGGGATGGTTGTTGCCGGATCAACCGCCGGATCATATGCAGAGGTCTCAACAGTGGGTTTGTTTGCCTTTTGTTTTTTGCTAGGCTTTGGCTTGCTGGAATAAGTTCGGAAAACGAGTTAAGATTGTGAAGCAAAATATAATCATAAACCGGATAAGTTAAAAAGACTTACCCTGGAACAGTTTTTAGTGGGGGAAGTTGCGTGGCAGTCGATTCACCAGAGGAGGATAATGGAGTCTCCTGATAATCAGGGTCAGACGGTTTAAGAGGTTTGCGGATAAGCCCGGCCTTGGGATGAAGGAGAGTTGGAGAGAGTATAACCTCAGAACGGCGCCTCCGAGCCGGAGTGAGAGAGATTCCGGATGACTCCACTGCCAGGCCGCTATGGCGAGTGGTCCGGCGAAGAGCTTCATGTTGTTGTTTCTTCAAAAGAAAATTAGGATCCAATTGAGCATAAGGGTGAGAAAATTGATATTTCCGGACTGTCCGACGACTTTTTTGTGGAAGTGGTTCTGAATCGGAAGAAAGGATAGTTACCTCAACTTCGGCCGGTTTATCACCTTCAGCCAACTCCTGTGGAAAGTCATTATTAGATGCAGATATGAGTACAAGCAAGCAAATTAAAACCGGATTAATTCATACCTCAGAATCCGGATCGTCATCCTCAGCGTGAGAACTAGAGCCAACGGCCGCTTTTCTTTTCTTATTGGCAAAGGTCTTCCGGCGTGTCTGTTTGCCGGGTTTCTCCTGAGGCTTTCTTTTCCAGAAAGGATCATCGGCCTATTCAGACAGAGAGACAGTTAGAAGACGGTTTATATAAACGGATTAAAAAATATATACAAGAAAGCAAGGCTTACTGCAGGCAGTCTGTTCTTCTTGTAATACGGAGCTAATCCGACTTTGCTGCAGTCTTCTAAGGAGACGTTGAGCATCTTCTTAGCCGATTCAATAACCTCCGATTCAGAAAGTTTATCTTTGGTAAACCATTGAGGGTCGTCCGGTTTACCAGAATACTGGCACATCAACTGTGATCGCCGGCTCAACGGAAGAATACTCCAAGAGAGCCAACAGCGCATAAAATCGGTTCCAATTAAACCGTTGGCCATAAAAGCTTTCAGTCTGGAAAGCTGAGACGCGAACCGGGGCCGTTCGGCGGAGCTGAGTCATTGTGGCAGAGGATGATCCTCCGGAAGACGGTGCTCGCGATAACCCGGCAGTGGGTTCTCCCCTTCAGGAGAAGTGTCAACACGGTAAAACCAAGATTTGTTCCACTCTTTTGGGTGCGTGTGGAGAGCAGCATGGGGAAAGACTGCGTCTCTCCTTTTCTGGATACTAACCCCACCGAGTTCCTGATGCGGCCTGCTGGTGAATTCCGTACGCCGGTTCAGGTGAAAGAAATCCCGGAACAGATCAACAGACGGTTCTTCTTGCAGGTATACCTCTGAAAAAATTTGGAAGTCACAGATATTTGAAATAGAGTTGGGCCCAATGTCCTGAGGGTGGAGTTGGAAGGCAGCAAGCACATCTCGGAAGAATTTTGAACCGGGGGGGTGTGAAGCCTCGAGCTATGTGGTCGAAGAAAACAATAACCTCCCCTTCTCTGGGAGTAGGAGGGCATTCGTTTCCTGGAGCCCGCCACTTCAAAACGGATTGAGGGCCTAAAGTACCAATGGCAGCAATTTTAACCAAGTCTTCTTCCGTGATGATGGAAGGAACCCAGTCACAAGAGACAAACTGCTTGGCCATAGCAACAGAAGGACAAGCACTGAAAAAGATAAAGTGTAAAACCGGATTATGCAGGTACAGCAGTATAAACCGGAAGATATATACGAAGATCACGCAACGGTTTAGACAAGGGACTAATGATATGGTTAACCCGGCAATAACAGGGAGCTATGTTACCGCCGGTTCATGACAGCAAAAGAGGAACAGCTAAACCGTCACGTTCAATTTTAAAAGCCTACAGGAACAGGGCATGACAGTATAAACCGGAGTATACCTAATAGATCTACAAAGGAGAAGAAACAGGTTTTTGCAAACAGCTAAAGGTGGAGCAGATCTGAGCACACAAGAAAAGAAAAATAAATACAAGGATATACGGGAAGAAAATACAAGGATCTTATGCGGAGCAGATGAATCTACAGGATGGGTGTAGGTGACGAGATCTAAAGCATATACTAGCGGAACAAAAGCCAAGATCTAAAAGCTAAATTTAAAGGTCAAAAACTTCTGCGAAACTGGTGTTAAAATGAACAAGGTGAAGCTTTCGTTAAAGCTCTAATGGCGGAGACACGAGCAAGAACCCTAGAGGTTACAAGACTACAAAGAGGAAGATGGAGTACCTGAGGATCAGCGGCGGAGGTTCTCTGGACAAAAGTCAGGTTGATGCAGCGGCCAAGGAGGTCTCGGACTCGGTGGTCGACGGCGGCGGTTCGAGCTCGGGCGTCAATGGCGTCTTGAAGCTCGGGCGACGGGCGAAGGAAGAAGATGTGAGAAGAGGATAACAGATGGGGACAGCGGTATTTATAAGGGAAACTCAGATCCGAAGCGACAGGAGCGGGATTCGAGGGAGTAAAGGATCGGATAAAGATCCTTTTGACGCCTCGATTTTCGGGATAACCATTAAACAAAGCTACAGTACAGCTCACGGCATTAAATGCGGAAATGATGTCACGATCAGGTTCCGTGATTCTCAAGGATGACGTCAGGGCCGGTTTACCAAAAAATGAGAAGACAGAGAAGAAAATTATACAAGACAAGGGAGATTGATGTGAACAAGTTCAAATCATTCTGGGGCCTAATGTCAGGGATATTACTAGCAGGTATGAACCGGCTAGTATAAACCGGATTACTATAATATGTTTTGTTGTAATATTTAGTTAAAGCTACGGCCCATGAGATCTTAGGGCCCATGTATAGAGTTACGATTTGTAAACCGCCTGATGATGTAACTTGAGGAATAAGGAAGAAAGAACAGAGACCGAGGCGGACACAAGTATGAGCCGGCCTCGGGACTCTGTAAAACGGACTGGGCGTCGCCTCTCTATATAAAGGGACGACCCGGCGACGGTTCGGGGACAAGCCAGAATCAACCCGTCGAGACTACAGGCAAGCGATCCGCTCCCTATAAACCGATGCCCAAGCAATACCAAACCAACTAGACGTAGGCTTTTACCTTCATCGAAGGGGCCGAACTAGTGTAAACCCTCTGTGTCCTTTGTGTGCTATGAACCCCTTCAAGCTAACCCGTGCGATGGTTCCATCATCAAGTCCGTTAAACCGGACATCTGTCGTGTTAATTCCACGACATAGACGGTGACATTACCGTCCACGTCCGTCTTCTTCTTAAAAATCCATTTATCTCAATGGCTTGCTGATCATCGAGCAAGTCCACCAAAGTCCATACTTTGTTTTTGATACATGGATCCTATCTCGGATTTCTCGGCTTCTAACCATTTGTCGGAATACGGGCCCACCATCGCTTCTCCATAGTTCGTAGGTTCATTGTTGTCCAACAACATGACATCTAAGACAGGATTATCGTACCACTAAGGAGTAGTAAATATCCTTGTCGACCTACGAGGTTCGATAGCAACTTGATCCGAAGCTTCATGATCACTATCATTAGTTTCCTCTTCAACAGTCGTAGGTTCCACATAGACATCTTTCTGTGTTGCACTACTTTCCGGTTGAAGTGAGGGTTCGACAACCTCATCAAGTTCTATCTTCCTCCCACTCAAATCTTTCGAGAGAAACTCCTTCTCGAGAAAGGACCCATTCTTAGCGACAAACATTTTTGCCCTTGGATCTGAGATAGAAGGTATACCCGAATGTTACCTTTGGGTATTCTATGAAGATGTATTTGTCCGCTTTGGGTTCGAGCTTTTTCCGGCTGAAGCCATAAGCATCACAGCCCCAAACATTGAGAAACGACAACTTTGGTTTCTTGCCAAACCATAGTTCATACGGCGTCGTCTCAATGGACTGAGATGGTGCCCTATCTAAAGTGAGTGCAACTGTCTCTAATGCATAACCTCAAAATAATAGCGGTAGATCGGTAAGAGACATCATAAATCGCACCATATCTCATAAGGTTCAATTACGACGTCCGGACACACCATTACACTGTGGTATTCCAGGTGGCTTCAACTGCGAAACAATTCCACAATGTCTTAAGTTATTGCCAAACTCATAACTCAGAAAATCTCCCCTTGATCAGATCGTAGGAACATGATCTTCTTGTTATGATGATTCTTAACTTCACTCTGAAATTGCTTGAACTTTTCAAACGTTTCAGACGTTTGCTTCATTAAGTAAATATACCCACATCTACTCAAATCGTCAGTGAAGATGAGAAAATAACAATATCCACCACACGCCTTAATTCTCCTTGGATCACACACATCAGCATGTATGATTTCCAACAAGTCACTTTCCCGTTTCATTGTACCTGAAAACGGGATCTTGGTCATCCTGCCCATGAGGCATGGCTCGCATGTGTCAAGCGATTCAAAATCAAGTGACTTCGAACATCCATCAGCATGGAGTTTCTTCATGCATTTTATGCCAAAATGACCTAAGCGGCAGTGCCACAAGAAAGTGGTACTATCATTATTAACTCTACATCCTTTGGCGTTAATATTATTATCATGTGTATTACTATGATCGAGATTCAATAAACCATTGGGTGCATGACCATAAAGGTATTATTCATGTAAATAGAATAACCATTATTCTCTAACTTAAATGAATAACCGTATTGCAATGAACATGATCTAATCATATTCATGCTCAACGTAGACACCTGATAACATTTATCTAGGTTCAACACTAATCCAAAAAATAGAGGGAGCGTGCTATGGTGATCTTATCAACCTTGGAAACACTTCCAACACACATCGTCACCTCGCCCTTAGCTAGTCTCCGTTCAGTCCGTAGCCTTTGCTTCAAGTCACTAATAATAGCAACTGAACCGGTATCCAATACCCAGATACTACAAGGAGTACTAGTAAGGTACACATCAATAACACGTATATCAAACATACTTGGTTGAAGTTGCCAACTTTCTTATCTACCATGTATTTGGGGTAGTTCCGCTACCATGTGACGTTCCCCTTACAATAGAAGCACTTAGTCTCAAGGTTTGGGTTCAACCTTGGGTTCCTTCATTAGTGCGACAACTGGTTTTCCATTCATGAAGTTTCCCTTCTTGCCCTTGCCCTTTTGAAACTAGTGGTCTTGTTAAAACATCAACACTTGATGATCCTTCTTGATTTCTACTTTTGCGGTCTTAAGCACTGCTAATAGCTCCGGGATCATCTCCATCCTTTGCATGTCATAGTTCATCACGAAGTTCTAGTAGCTTGGTGATAATGTCTAGAGAATTCCGTCAATCACTATCTCATTTGGAAGATTAACTCCCACTTGGTTCAAGTGATTTTAGCACCCAGACATTCTGAGCACATGCTCACTAGTTGAGCTATTCTCCTCCATCCTTTTTGGCAAAAGAACTTGTCAGAGGTCTCATACCTCTCAACACGGGCATGAGCCTGAAATCCCAATTTCAGCTCTTAGAACATCTCAGATGTTCTATGACGTTCAAAACGTCAATGGAATCCCGATTCTAAGCCGTAAAGTATGGTGCACTAAACTATCAAGTAGTCATCAGGACGTGTCTGTCAGGTGTTCACAACATCCACAGACGACGTTGTAGGGGTTTGCACATCGAGCGATGCATCAAAGACGTAAGCTTTCTGTGTAGCAGTGAGGACACTCCTCGGACTACGGACCCAGTCCGTATCATTGCTTACATGATCTTTCAACTTAGTCTTTCTCTAGGATCGTATTAAACAGGGAGCTACAACGCAGTTATTGGTCTACAACATAATTTGCGAAGACAACTTAGACTATTGTTCATGACAATTAAGTTCATCTAATGAACTCCCACTCAGATAGACATCTCTCTAGTCATCTAAGTGATACATGATCCGAATCGACTAGGCCGTGTTCGATCATCACGTGAGACGGACTAGTCATCAACGGTGAACATCTTCATGTTGATCGTATCTTCTATACGACTCATGTTCGACCTTTCGGTCTTCCGTGTTCCGAGGCCATGTATGTACATGCTAGGCTCGTCAAGTCAACCCTAAGTGTATCGCGTGTGTAAATCTAGCTTACACCCGTTGTATGCGAACGTTAGAACCTATCACACCCGATCATCACGTGGTGCTTCGGAACAACGAACCTTAGCAACGGTGCACAGTTAGGGGAACACAATTCTTGAAATTTTAGTGAGAGATCATCTTATTCACTACCGTCGTTCTAAGCAAACAAGATGTAAAACATGATAAACATCACATGCAATCGAATAGTGACATGATATGGCCAATATCATCTTGCTCCTTTGATCTTCATCTTCGGGGCTCCATGATCATCATCGTCACCGGCATGACACCATGATCTCCATCATCATGATCTCCATCATCATGTCTTCATGAAGTCGTCTCGCCAAACATTACTTCTGCTACTATGGCTAACGTTTAGCAATAAAGTAAAGTAATTACATGGCGTTATTCAGTGACACGCGGGTCATACAATAAATAAGACAACTCCTATGGCTCCTACCGGTTGTCATTCTCATCGACATGCAAGTCGTGATTCCTATTACAAGAACATGATCAATCTCATACATCACACATATATCATTCATCACATCCTTTTGGCCATATCACATCACACGGCACATGCTGCAAGAACAAGTTAGACGTCCTCTAATTGTTGTTGCAAGTTTTTACGTGGCTGCTATAGGTTTCTAGCAAGAACGTTTCTTACCTACGCCAAAACCACAACGTGATATGCCAATTTCTATTTACCCTTCATAAGGACCCTTTTCATCGAATCCGATCCGACTAAAGTGGGAGAGACAGACACCCGCTAGCCACCTTATGCAACTAGTGCATCTCAGTCGGTGGAACCTATCTCACGTAAGAGTACGTGTAAGGTCGGTCCGGGCCGCTTCATCCCACGATGCCGCCGAATCAAGATAAGACTAGTAACGGCAAGAGAATTGACAAATCGACGCCCACAGCTACTTTGTGTTCTACTCGTGCAAGATACTACACATAGACCTAGCTCATGATGCCACTGTTGGGGATCGTAGCAGAAAATCAAAAAAATTCCTACGCATCACCAAGATCTATCTATGGAGTAATCTAGCAACGAGGGAGAAGGGAGCGCATCTACATACCCTTGTAGATCGCGATGCGGAAGCGTTGCAAGAACACGGATGAAGGAATCGTACTCGCTGCGATTCAGATCGCGGTTGATTCCGATCTAAGCGCCGAACAACGGCGCCTCCGCGTTCAACACACGTGCAGCCCGGTGACGTCTCCCACGCCTTGATCCAGCAAGGAGAGAGGGAGAGGTTGGGGAAGCCTCCTTCCAGCAGCAGCACGACGGCGTGGTGGTGGTGGAGGAGCGCGGGACTCCAGCAGGGCTTTGCCAAGCACTGCGAGAGACGAGGAGGACTTGGGTGAGGGGGAGGGCTGCGCCAGAACTTGTGGTGCGGCTGCCCTCCCAACCCCCACATATATATAGGGGCAAGGGAGAGGGGGGCCGGCCCCCTCAGATCCAATCTGAGGAGGGGGCGGCGGCCAGGGGGGTTGCCTTGCCCCCCAAGGCAAGGGGGGCGCCCCCCTTTAGGGTTCCCCCAAACCCTAGGCGCATGGGCCCTAGGGGGGAGGCGCCCAGCCCACTAAGGGGCTGGTCCCTCTCCACATACAGCCCATAGGGCCCTCCGGGGCAGGTGGACCCTCCCGGTGGTCCCGGTACATTACCGGTAACCCCCCGAATTATTTCGGTGACCGTATGACGACTTCCCATATATAAATCTTTACCTCCGGACCATTCCGGAACTCCTCGTGACGTCCGGGATCTCATCCGGGACTCCGAACAACATTCGGTAACTGCGTACATACTTTCCCTATAACCCTAGCGTCATCGAACCTTAAGTGTGTAGACCCTACGGGCTCGGGAACCATGTAGACATGACCGAGACAACTCTCTGGCCAATAACCAACAGCGGGATCTGGATACCCATGTTGGCTCCCACACGTTCCACGATGATCTCATCGGATGAACCACGATGTCAAGGATTCAATCAATCCCGTATACGATTCCCTTTGTCTATCGGTATAGCACTTGCCCGAGATTTGATCGTCGGTATACCGATACCTTGCTCAATCTCGTAACCGGCAAGTCTCTTTACTCGTTCCGTAACACATCATCCCGTGATCAACTCCTTGATCACATATTGTGCACATTATGATGATGTCCTACCGAGTGGGCCCAGAGATACCTCTCCGTCACACGGAGTGACAAATCCCAGTCTCGATTCGTGCCAACCCAACAGACACTTTCGGAGATACCTGTAGTGCACCTTTATAGCCACCCAGTTACGTTGTGACGTTTGGTACACCCAAAGCATTCCTACGGTATCCGGGAGTTGCACAATCTCATGGTCTAAGGAAAAGATACTTGACATTTAGAAAAGCTTTAGCATACGAACTACACGATATGTGCTAGGCTTAGGATTGGGTCTTGTCCATCACATCATTCTCCTAATGATGTGATCCCGTTATCAACGACATCCAATGTCCATGGTCAGGAAACCGTGACCATCTGTTGATCAACGAGCTAGTCAACTAGAGGCTTACTAGGGACATGGTGTTTGTCTATGTATCCACACATGTATCTGAGTTTCCTATCAATACAATTCTAGCATGGATAATAAACAATTATCATGAACAAGGAAATATAATAATAACCAATTTATTATTGCCTCTAGGGCATATTTCCAACAGCTTCTACATCAACACCATTGCCCTTCCGATGAAGCGCGGGTGGTTTACCACAGACCTACGGGTCCCTAGCTAGTAGCTAGATGGCTTCTTCTCTCTCTTTGATTCTCAATACCATGTTCTCCTCGATGTTCTTGGAGATCTATCTGATGTAATCTTCTTTTGCGATGTGTTTGTCGAGATCCAATGAATTGTTGATTTATGATCAGCTTATCTATGAATATTATTTGAATCTTCTCTGAATTCTTATATGCATGATTTGGTATCTTAGTAATTCTCTTCGAACTATCGGTTTGTTTTGGCCAACTAGATTGGTTTTTCTTGCAATGGGAGAAGTGCTTTGCTTTGGGTTCAATCTTGCGGTGTCCTCACCCAGTGACAAAGTAGGGGTAGCGGGGCACATATTGTATTGTTGCCATCAAGGATAAAAAGATGGGTTTTTCATCATATTGCTTGAGTTAATTCCTCTACATCATGTCATCTTACTTAAAGCTTTACTCTGTTCTTCATGAACTTAATACTCTAGATGCATAATCGTTTCGGTCGATGTGTGGAGTAATAGTAGTAGATGCAGAATCGTTTTGGTCTACTTGACACGGGCGTGATGCCTATATTGCATAATCATTGCCTTAGATATCGTCATAACTTTGCGCTTTTCTATCAATTGATCGACAGTAATTTGTTCACCCACCGTATTATTTTCCTTCAAGAGAGAAGCCTCTAGTGAAACCTATGGCCACCGGGTCTATTTTCCATCATACTAGTTTCTGATGTACTATTTTGCAATCTTTTATTTTCCAATCTATAAACCAAAAAACCCAAAAATATTTTATCTTTTGTTTATGTATCTCTATCAGATCTCACTTTTGCAAGTGGCCGTGAAGGGATTGGCAACCCCTTTATCGCGTTGGGTGCAAGTTGTTTGATTGTTTGTGTAGGTTTTGGTGATTTGTGCGTTCATCTCCTACTAGATTGATACCTTAGTTCTCAAACTGAGGGAAATACTTATCTCTACTTTGCTGCATCACCATTTCCTCTTCAAGGGAAAACCCAACACAAGCTCAAGAAGTACCAGTCGGCTCCAAACAATGACACCACGGCCCCACACCCCTATAATTTTACCATTGTATCCTTGCGGTCAGCCTATAAGACCCCCAGGTGCCCTCCATACAAGAGAGATCTTTGATGTTTAGAACACACACCAATACATCGCAGAGGCAAGGATGGAGACCTAGCTCCTTCTTCCTCCTCCACCAAACACCTCCAGGAGCGTCATTGTAGCCCTTGTGCATATCATCCCATTTCGGCAGGACTAGGGGTGTTGCCTCCCCGGAGGGCCGCGAACATGGGTACGTCTTGTGTCACACACATGCGCGTGTCGGCCTCCCCTCCAGAACCCACTAGCGTCCTCACGCAGCCCCCCACTTTTCGCCATCTCATGGCATCTGCCGTGAGAATACCATGACACATGTACAACCCTGGGAGGCCATCTGATATTTTCCAAGATTTATGGAGGGCATCAAAGTATTCTTTGGAATTAATGACCATTAAAGGGTATACATGAAATTAATTTCCATTTACAATAATTGAACTAGAGAATGGATCATTTTTGTTACAAGGTTTCTTATGTGAGAGAAACTTATAGGATTTTTTTAAACAATTTTGCATGTAATTTTGCATGTAATGTGGATGGTGATTGCTTATAAGGCTAGGGTTTTCGAATCCCAATGTTTAGAAATATTTTTTCGAGGAAAAACCAAGGGAGCAGGCTTCGAGCCTCCAACTATAGAGGCAATAATAATTGACAAGAGTTGAAGACCCATCCATCATCCACCAAAACACTAGGAAAAATCTAAATACATGCACCAATAAAACTAGACACACTTAAAAGCAGATAACATATTATGAACCTCATCCAAAGCTTTATGCCACCTCATATAATAGGTCTGCCATGACGACATCATCAGGGAGACTGAGAGACTATTGGGACTCCCCAAAGTTTCACCCTCTCTAGAACACCATAAACTGTCAGTACCTAGTGCAGCTCATGACATGTTCAAGTATGGTAGAGAAAGAGTGAGTAAGGGCATTCTTGAGTTAGTGATGTGTCTGGGTGACATAGTTTTTTTTTTTCGGAATGATCAACAAAGATTATTAGCAGTTTAACGTATTAAACTTTCCTTACAAAAGAATGTTGCATTTCTCATGCAAGTTTTCAATAATTGCCTCCTTTTTGGTAACTTTTGGGAATTAATATAGGTGAAAAGTCTGCTAGTCCTCATCTTCTAGGTAGGATGACACGCAGTACTCTAGTAACTATTGTGGGGTCGTTTCTTAAGAACATATGTGAAATCCAAGTCCATCTTAGAGCATCTCCCATTTCCCCAATAATGTTTCTCGTATTGGAGAAGTCGGGCCTAAAAAGGTGTTATGGTAGTTGCCCTTTCCCTATTTTTTTGGTGATCCCGAAAAAACACCCCAACTCCCCCTTTAAGGCCTCATTTGGTTGCGCGGTTTCCCGGGGGGATACCCGCTATTTCCCCGGGTCAGAGAACCACGGCCGAGTTGGCCCAGGGAAATTGAGTTGGTCATTTGGACCGCATCGTTCTCGGGGTAGCCCTGCCCGACCCACATCCTTTCCATGAGGATGAAACCCACGACCCCAGAGCTCAGGGAGGAAACCCACCGCTCGAGCAAGACAAGTGAACGGTAGATCCGCCAACCTAGATCTAGCGCCCCCGACGGCCTCTGAGCTCCTCCGCCGGCGACAGAAGCGACGCCCCCGACCCCCTCCCTCATGTGCTAAGGATCCAAGCTCCGCCCCTCCAGCGATGGCGACGGACTGCGGCCGTCACTGTTCTCCTTCCCCGGATCTCCCCTCCGCCTCCAAGATCCGATCCCCTTTGGCGACG
>LR738713.1:695289694-695312739 GCA_902687465.1 Secale cereale
CCCCCCCCCTCATACTTTTTTCTTCAGTTCATGCCTTCACCTTCCCTGATCTTGAACCACCAGTTCCATAAGAGCTCGTATGTTTCTTGTGTATCTGCTCTGCACTTGTTGTAGAGCATATCTTGCATCAGTATTTTTACCTATTTTTACCTCTCATTCTGACATGCATCTAGCAGGTGTTGCCAGTACTCTGTTATTCTCCTACATATAGTTGTATATGCATCTGAAAGGGCAAGTACTTGGATGACCTTGACAAAATCATACTGATTGTAATAACTTGCATAAGACTCTGTATTCGAAGATGTTCCAGTCCTACATTATTTGACAGAATTGCCATTAAAGATAATTTAGGACAGAAATATAGTGCCAGGACAGGCCAGCGAAAAAGGCTGCTATTTATGGGGTAGCACTCAAACTACCGCTACACACTACAAAAATAGATGTAGTAGCTTTTTTGGTATTATCCTGCCCATGGAGTAATATGGTACTACGTCTGTCACAACAGTTGTGGTGCATATATTTTTTCAGTGCATAGTGGTAGTTTGGGTGCTACCCCATAAATACCAGCTTTTTTCTCTAGCTTGTCCTGAAAATATATTTCTGTCCTAAATTTTCTTTAATGGTAATTCTGTCAAATAATGTAGGACTGGAACATCTTCGAATACAAAGTCTTATGCAAGTTATTACAATTAGTATGATGTTGTCAAGGTCATCCAAGTACTTGCCCTTTCATATGCATATACAACTATATGTAGGAGAATAACATAGTACTAGCCGCACCAGCTAGATGCATGTCAGAACCAGAGGTCAAAAATAGGTTTAAAAAATGCAGATGCAAGCTATGCTCTACAACAAGTGCAGAGCAGCTACACAAGAAAAATACAAGCTCCTATGGAATTGGTGGTTCAAGATCAGGGACGGTGAAGGCATGAACTGAAGAAAAAAGTATTAGGGGAGGAGGAGTGGGCTAACCCTTGATCAGATGAGATGAATATGTCTGCAAAACCTTCATCGTCGCCATCGCCGGAGGGATCGGTGCTTGGAGGCGGAGGGGGAGATCCGGGGAAGGAGAACAGTGACTGTCGCGGTCCGTCGCCGTCGCTGGAGGGGCAGAGCTTGGATCCTCAGCACCGGAGGGAGGGGGTCGGGGGCGTCGCTTCTGTTGTCAGCGGAGGAGCTCGGAGGCGGTCGGGGGCGCTGGTTCTTGGTCGACGGCTCTGCCATTCGCTCGTCTCGCTCGAGCGGTGGGTTTCCTCCCCAAGCTCTGGGGTCGTGGGTTTCCTCCCTGTGGAAATGACGTGGGTCGGGCAAGGTTACCCCGAGAACGATGCGGTCCAAATGACCAACTCGATTTCCCTGGACCAACTCGGCCCGTGGTTCTCCGGCCCGGGGAAACAACATGATCTTCCCGGGAAACCCTGCAACCAAATGAGGCCTAATAGAGGAAGATTCGCCTCTCCCCTTCCTGTTAACTCCTATACCATGGGGCCCATGCTACATCACCGAGCAAGCTCGTCTCCGTGATTGCCACCGTCGGCAATCGCTGCGCCGTCGTCAGTCAAAAAATGTCGTGGTCCGGAGAGAGCAATATTCTCGTCAAATGGGGCCCCCATGTCAACGTTCGGTTTGTTTTTTTTTTTTGATGGAACACGTTGGGTATTGAAGGATGAATTTATTGAGAAACTACAAAAGCAATCCACCTGAAAACCCAAAAAATTACTCCCTCCGTCCTAAAATAAGTGTCTCAACTTTATACTATCTTTGATACAAATTTATAGTAGGTTAGGACAATTATTTTGGAAACGGAGGGAGTATATTAGAAGAACGCCAATAACCAGCTACTGGAAGAGATTTTTCGGGGAACTGATGGAGATGCTCTTAGTGCGGTGCACACGTGTTGGCTTCTCCGATCTTTGACCATCAACAAACAGTTGGCCGGTTTTTCTGCTGCGTCCAGCTGAAATCTCCAACCAAAAGAAACAGATCAGCGTGCATGCAGGAAAGATAGATGACAATTGGCTGGAATAAACGATCCTGAGACAATACAGATAAGCTGATTCGTGTTCCCTCGCGCGATCCAATCGCCCCAAGGGCAAAATCACGCGAGGTAATCTGTTGTTCCTTTGCGCAATCCAAACGATCAGCCCCCTCCGGTTGTTCCCTGTGCTGCAATCATTCATGGCGGCACATGTCTGTTCCCTTTGATAAGAAGATCGATTGATTCTCTGGACCTGCGACGAGATCGAGTCTCTGGCTCATTTGTAGGATGGTTCTTGAGGTTGCAGTTCGCCGACGGCGAATTTAGCCAGATTCTGGCGGGAAATCTCTTCTCCGACCCTGCGTGATGTTCCTTGGATGGTAGTGGAGAGAAAGATGCAGCCTTCGCCGCCGCCGGAGCACAGGAGGGTGATCCGCTTCGTCACCTTCCTGGCCCTCTCCCTCCTGGCTTTCTCCTGCTGGGCTCTCGTCAACTCCCGGATCAACAACGCCATCCTGATAGCCGATGCCGACAAGACACCGTTGCTCGCCGGCGATGATGATGACAGACACAATGATAGCGGCGACCATCCTGCGCCGATCCCGGTGGCCGTGCCATCCAGTAGTGACTTGATGGTGGGCGCCGTCAGGATGGGCGACCCGATTGTTCGAGAGACGCCGTTGGCAGAGGGAGGAGGAGGAGAAGAAGAAGGGAGCGAGGGATCATGCGACGCGGAGAGCGCGCAGCTCAGGGTGTACTTGTACGACCTGCCGCCGGAGTTCCACTTCGGCATGCTGGGATGGGACGGGAAGGAGGGGAATGCGGCGTGGCCGGACGTCCGTGACGCGGGCGCCGTGCCACACTACCCCGGCGGGCTGAACCTACAGCACAGCGTCGCGTACTGGCTCACGCTTGACATACTGTCCTCCACCCTGCCCCACAGTCCGGACGCCGGCGGCGGCATGAGCAGGCCATGCGTGGCCGTTAGGGTGACAAACGCCAGCCTCGCCGACGTGTTCTTCGTGCCCTTCTTCGCGTCGTTGAGCTACAACCGGCACTCGAAGCTCCGGGGGAAGGAGAGGGTGAGCAGGAACAGGATCCTGCAGGCCGAGCTGGTGAAGTACCTGATGAGGCAGGAGGAGTGGAAGAGGTGGGGCGGCAAGGACCACCTCGTCGTCCCTCACCATCCCAACAGCATGATGCAGGCCAGGAAAAAGCTCAGCGCCGCCATGTACGTGCTCTCCGACTTCGGGAGGTACCCGCCGGACGTCGCAAACCTGAAGAAGGACGTCATTGCTCCTTACATGCACGTGGTCCGGTCTCTCGGAGACGACGAATCGCCGGCGTTCGAACAGCGGCCAGTCCTGGCTTACTTCCAAGGAGCCATTCACAGGAAAGATGTAAGTGGCAGAACGTTCTCTTCTCTGTGCCCTGCCAAGGTTTAACCATTGGGAACTTCTGTGGTGATTTCAGGGTGGTAAGGTTCGTCAGAAGATGTACCAGCTTCTCAAGGACGAGAAAGACGTGCACTTCACCTATGGGAGCGTCCGGCAGAACGGGATCAGGCGTGCCACCAAAGGCATGGCATCGTCCAAGTTCTGCCTGAACATCGCCGGCGACACTCCCTCGTCGAACCGCCTCTTCGACGCCATCGTCAGCCACTGCGTCCCCGTCATAATCAGCGACGAGATCGAGCTCCCTTTCGAGGACGTCCTCGACTACTCGGAGTTCTGCGTGTTCGTCCGGGCGTCGGATGCTGTGAGGAAGGGCTCCCTGCTGCGTGTTCTCCGAGGCATAACCCGGGATCAGTGGACTACCATGTGGAGAAGGCTGAAGGAGGTGGCTCATCACTTTGAGTACCAGTACCCTTCGAAGCCAGATGATGCTGTTCAGATGATCTGGGGAGCGGTGGCTCGCAAGATGCATTCTCTGAAGCTGCATCTTCACAAGAGTGGCAGGTATCAGAGAACACATTCAGATTCATGAAAGGTCTAGCTATTTAGAGCTTGCTTGCAGTTTTGGTCCCAAGTGAGAGTTTCTAAGGTCACCATTAGATAAACTAGATGATCCATGGTGCAAGCACCCGATTTAAACCGACATTTATTTTTCTTAGTAAGGCCTTCATTTCGTATTAATTTTTTTTGCCATTGATTTTTTATGGCAGGAATAGATTATTATTTTTTTGTAATGGTGATTGATGCTGTAAATAAGACTAACATATGTTGGTATGAGCGCATATAAGCTGTCCACATGAAAAATATTGCAGGATATAGTTCCACAACTAGGAAAATAGGAAGGTTTTATATACAATAATACAAACTACATACGAGTTTTGCTTTGGAACACCCCCCTTAAAAAGTTTACAGATTTTGATGCAGATTAGAGATGAGGATTAGAAATTACCCCTTCAATCAAAAAGATTAGCTTGTTCTGACTCTTGTTTGATCCATTGGAAGAATAGGGATCAGAATTAGTTGATCGTGAATGTATGAGAATACCCTTTTAAAGTAACTTTAAGATCATGTAAACTTTTAATATTGTATGGTTCTTCAGGACTGTAAATGCTTCCCAAAGCTGAGTGTGTTAATGTAAATTTAAAGTCATGGAAGGCTTCCCCTCCTGAGATGTTGGAGAGGGTGCTTCCTACTGTCTTCTCATCATGCGAATGAAGTCCAAGCTATTGCTCATAATAAAAACGTTGATTTGCATATTTACGATTCAACTATAAACTCTCTAATTTTCATTGCTCAGATCCCTAGGCCATATGTGCACTTGCCTATAGAGAAGATTTGGTTTTAACATTGCATCCTATTATGCAAAATTTCAATTTTCCAGTAAAATTCACAAGTTATTGTAACAAATTAATATTATCCAAATAGACTGAAATCCTTCAAAATTCATGGACATAGAAGCAAAATGAGATAGGCCTCTTAGTTGATAACATAACATAGGGCGTAACTGCATAAATTATATACTCACCAAAGAGTACAAGTAGATAGGTCTCCAAATTAACATGGGGGCACAAATTAGATACTTCTGCTAATCGGTGACAAGGTTTCAATGTTTCAGATATGTTGAAATAGAAAATTCACATAATCCGCACCGGAGAGGCATCTTGACTCATGGGCAGACTCCATGATGAGTCCGATTTCTTTCTCCAGTTCACGCGCTTTGGCCTCGGTAATTTTTTCTTTATTTCTAGAAAAGCCAAACTAAGGTTCCACTTCCACCAGCCCCCCTAGGACATGTTGATCTCGTTTTATGGCACGGGTTTTTCCTTGCGCATTATTGTGGACATATATAACTCACAGTGAACCCATAATTGCTATGGTCTTATGTGGAGCACCTTCAAAATGCAACACTGCGCGATTTTTTTTCCTTTGAGAATTATTTAGATAACTTATCTTGGTGCTTATGAATATGGCTTGAGAATGGGTTGATTGGTTTTGCTTTTTGATAAACTTTTACCGGGTCATGCTACGGAACATGCATCTGCCTGTTATATGCAGTGATGTTATCAATAAATATTTTCGTGCACATGTTCTCCGAGTTGGAACATGGGGGTATTAAGGAGCTCATCGACTCTACCCACCTCCTACACCCATACTAACTCAATCAGTCTAGCACGGTAGCTCATATATACATCTCTTTCGCCCCCGCATGCCTAAGTTGCATATTAAGTTGCATATTCTTCTTATCTAGTGTGAACTCCACGCTATACATTGATATCCTAATCTCAACATATATATAGGCATTGTTGATCGATAAATACTACACAAATGAGAGCTGATGAGTTAAAATAGTAGGAGTGATTGAGTTCATGTTTGTTGGCAAGCACTTATGGGCTTGCTGTCAAGAAAATGATAATGAGTTTGGGAATGAAGGGCATCAGGAAAAATATGCTAGCTACTTCAGATGGTTAGGTATCTATCAGAGGTTCAGAACTAGCTCACGGTTGATGATGTTTGCAAAACACCTTTGAGATGCATAGGGCGCTGATACTCTCATGTAGCAGGGTGTATTATGCAGTTTGTAGCCTGACTTCACTGCAACTACGTCCTATCCGGCGGTGAGCATTACTAATTCTAGAGCTGCTCAAGTGCTCATTTCCAGCTGAATATGTGGAGGTTGAGTCATGGCCAGGTCTTTTTTACCAGTCCAATCTTCTAGTAACCAACAGGTTAGCGGAGTTATCGTAAGCCACTGAAAAATGTCGCTACTGTTTGGAAAATTCCAAGAAAAATGAATTCAAAATCGTAATGTGGTTGCATTGCATATTATTGCTGGTAGTGTGGCAGGGAGGGTTTTAATCAGAGACGAAGATGGGGTGCAATGTAGAGACCATTGTACAACAAACTACTTTGTGCAGGCATTGCGATAGTAACATTTTTTTATTGGCTAATTTTAACATGCTCCCTCTTACCTTCTCTTTTCACATGGAAGGTAAAGAGTTATCAGAACCACTACTTACTGAAATCAACGGCCTCAGATCTATCATATACTCTTAAGTAAGAGGCAGCATGTTAAGTGAATCGCCAGCGTTCGAACGGCGGCCGGTCTTGGGATGCAGATTTTTAGAGCACCTGCACCCCGGCCCTACTATCCTGGCTCTCCAATGTTGCTTTAAGATCCATGCAACACAACTAACTTTCTACATGAAATTTTCTTTTTTTGGTTTCTCTCATATAGAACATGTCTTGAAATTCAAATCTTTGCAGCATGCCAAAGCTTCCGAACTAGACTCTAGGATAAATCTTTCAGAATTTTTTGTCTGACATAAATACTAAAAATAAGAATTTTTTTAATCAAACTAAACTTATTTTGTATATTTATGTTGGACCAAAAAATCTATTAACATTATCCTAGATTCTAGTTAGAAAGCTTTGTTGTTCTGCAAATGTTTGAACTTGAAGACATGTTCTATATGAGAGAAACAAAAAAAGATAAATGTATTTGCACGAATCACGATGCATGAAATGGATGGCTAGATAAGATGGGCATGGGTGCAGGTGCTCTAAAACACGTTTTCGGTCGGTCTTGGCTAACTTCCAAGGAGTCATTCACGGGAACTTCTGTGCCCTGCGAAGGTTTAACCATTGGGAACTTTCGTGGTGGTTTCAGGGTGGAAAGGTTCATCAGAAGCTCTACCAGCTTCTCAAGGATGAGTAAGACGTGCACTTCACCTACGTGAGCGCGTCCGGCAGAATGGGATCAGACGTGCCACCAAAGGCATGGCATCGTCCTAGTTCTGCCTGAACAGCGTCGGCGACACACCGTCCTTGAACCGCCTCTCCGTCGCCATCATCAGCCACTGCGTCCCCGTCATAATCAGCGATGAGATTGAGCTCCCTTTCGAGGACGTGCTCGACTACTCGGAGTTATGTGTGTTCGTTGCCTCGTATGCTATGAGGAAAGGCTCCCTACTGCGTGTTCTCCGAGGCTTGACACAGGACCAGTGGACTAATATGTGGAGAAGGCTGAAGGAGGTGGCTCATCACTTTGAGTACCAATACCCTTTGAGGCCAGATGATGTTGTTCAGATGATCTGGGGAGCAGTGGCTCGCAAGCTACATTCTCGAAGTTGCAGCTTCACAAGAGTGGCAGGTATTAGAGAACACATTCAGATTCATAAAATGTCTATCTATTTGGAGCTAGCTTGCAGTTTTGATCCCAGGTGAGAGTTGTTGAGGTCACCATATTAGATAAACTAGATGACCCGTGGTGCAAGTACTGATTTAAATGGACATTTGTTTGCTTAGCAAGATCTTCATTTGGTATTAATTTAAAAGTTTGGAATAGTTTAGCGGTGATGTTGTAAATAAGTCTGAAAGATGTCTATATAAGCATATATATATGCTCTCCACATGAAAAATATTACAGGATACAGTTCCACAACTAGAATATCAGGAATGTTTTACATACAAACTACATATTCTAAAACATAATGTAGATATAGAAGCATGTAGAAAATTACATATGTCTGGGGTTAACATGGCAGTGCTTCAGAAGAGCAAGGTAATAGACTGGAAATTTGATAGCGCTAGAGATTGAAGTACAGTCCACACTAAACCTACGTTGGTTGATATATATGCCGATCTGTTCTTAAGGTCACGGAGCGATCTGCATTTTTCACACATCTTTCTAGGAGTTGCGCGATTTGGTTCATAAAGTGAGAAGAACAATGATAACCTGCTCACTATCGCCATTGATCTACGATGGACCAGAGAATACCCTTGTGTTTTTTTGTCCAGGAATTATACATATAGTGTTTGGGATTAGCCTAATAACCAAATAAAAATAATAGTTTGTTTCATCGTGTGTTTCAAAGGACACTAGAGCAAAAAACTATTCAACTCAAAAGATATAAGTGAAGCACATAGAGTGTTCTAATAATTTCTAGGCCATATTTAACTCTCTCAAATAGGTGTGTCCAGCAAGGATGATTGTGGCAAACTAACAAGCAAAGACTCAAATTTTACAAGACGCTCGAAGCAAAACACATAACATGTTACGAATAAAAATATAGCTCCAAGTATAGTTACCGATGGATGAAGACGAAAGAGGGGATGCCTTCCCGGGGCATCCCCAAGCTTAGGCTTTTGATTATCTTGAATTTACTTGGGGTGCCATGGGCATCCCCAAGCTTAGGCCTTTGCTACTCCTTGTTCCATAGTCCATCAAAGCAATACTCAAAACTTAAAAACTTCACAACACAAAACTTAGACAAAAATTCTCGTGAGCTCCGTTAGTATGAGAAAGCAAACCACTACTCAAAGATACAACAATGAATTCATTATTTGTTTATATTGGTGTTAAACCTACTGTACTCCAACTTCTCTATGGTTCATATCCTCCAATATTACTCATAGATGCATCGGAATAAGCAAACAACACACGAAAAACAGAATCTGTCAAAAACAAAACAGTCTGTAATAATCTGCAGGTTTCGCCTACTTCTGGAACTCCAAAAAATTCAAACTAAATTGGTAAATTTGTGCAATTTGTCTACCAATCAGCAGCAAAAAGAATCAACTAAAATGCATGCTCCAGTAAAATCCCATGACTACTTTAGCGAGCGCTAACGATTCTGTTTTTCACAGCAAGATCATATAAACTTCACACAAGTCTTCCCAAATGTTCTACTTGGCACAAACACTAAACAAAACATGAAACCACATCTAATCAGAGGCTAGATTCAATATTTATTCCCTAACAGCAACAAAAACAAAAAACAAAAAATTGGGTTGCCTCCCAACAAACGCTATCGTTTTACGCCCCTAGCTAGGCACGATACAAGATAGATCTAGGTATTGCCATCCTTGGAAGGCAATCCATAAGTGGCTCTCATGATAGATTCATATGGTAATTGATTTTCTTTATAGGAAAGTGTTCCATGCCTTTCCTTAACGGAAATTGGAATCTAATATTTCCTTCCTTCATATCAATAATTGCACCAATCGTTCTAAGGAAAGGTCTACCAAGAATAATAGGACATGAAGGATTGCAATCTATATCAAGAACAATGAAATCTACGGGCACATAATTCCTATTGGCAACAATAAGAACATCATTAATTCTTCCCATAGGTTTCTCAATAGTGGAATCCGCAAGATGCAAATTTAAAGAACAATCATCAAGCTCATGGAACCCTAGCAAATCACACAAAGTTTTTGGGATAGTGGAGACACTAGCACCCAATTCACACAAAGCATAGCATTCATGATCTTTTATCTTTATTTTTATAGTAGGTTCCCACTCATCATAAAGCTTTCTAGGTATAGAAACTTCCAACTCAAGTTTTTCTTCATAAGATTGCATCAAAGCATCAACTATATGTTTAGTGAAAGCTTTATTTTGACTATAAGCATGCAGAGAATTTAGTACGGATTGCAACAAGGAAATACAATCAATCAAAGAGCAATTATCATAATTGAATCCCTTGAAATCCAAAGTAGTGGGTTCATCACTATGCAAAGTTTTAATCTCTTCATTCCCACTTTTAGCAATTTTAGCATCAAGATCTAAAAACTCTGAATCATTGGGACACCTTAAAGCAGAATTATCTCCAACCCTATTCTCATCAAGATTAATACTAGAAAACAAGGATCTAATAGGAGACACATCAATAACTTTCAGATCTTCATCTTTATTTTCATGATAACTAGAAGAACACGATTTCATATAATCTTCTCTTTTAGCATGCATTCTAACGGTTCTTTCTTTGCATTCATCAATGGAAATTCTCATGGCTTTGAGAGACTCATTAATATCATGCTTAGGTGGGATAGATCTAAGTTTCAAAGAATCAACATCAAGAGTAATTCTATCCACACTTCTAGCCAGTTCATCAACCTTAAGCAATTTCTCTTCAAGCATAGCATTGAAATTCTTTTGCGAGATCATAAACTCCTTAACACTAGTTTCAAATTCAGAAGGCATCTTTCCATAAGAGTTGTTGTAGGAATTACCATAATTATTAGAGGAATTACTAGGAAAAGGCCTAGGATTAAAATTACCTCTATAAGCATTGTTACCAAAATTATTCCTGCCAACAAAATTCACATCCAAAGATTCATTGTTATTCTCAATCAAAGTGGACAGAGGCATATCATTAGGATCAGAAGAAGCCCTCTTAGCAGCAAACGATTTCATAAGTTTATCCATCTTTCCACTCAAAACACTAATTTCTTCGATAGCATGCACTTTTTTACTAGTAGATCTTTCGGTGTGCCATTGAGAATAATTACCCATAATATTATCTAGGAGTTTAGTAGCTTATCCTAAGGTGGTTTCCATGAAAGTGCCTCGGGCGGCCGAATCTAAAAGATTTCTAGAAGCAAAATTCAAGCCAGCATAAAAGTTCTGAATAATCATCCATAGATTCAAACCATGTGTAGGGCAATTACGTATCATCAATTTCATTCTCTCCCAAGCTTGTGCAACATGCTCATGATCTAGTTGCTTAAAATTCATAATATCGTTTCTAAGAGAGATGATCTTAGCAGGAGGGAAATACTTAGAGATAAAAGCATCTTTGCACTTATTCCACGAATCAATACTATTTCTAGGCAAAGAGGAGAACCAAGTTTTAGCACAATCTCTAAGTGAAAACGGAAATAACTTCAATTTAACAATATCGTTATCTGTATCCCTTTTCTTTTTCATATCACACAGATCAACAAAAGTTGTTTAGATGGGTAGCGGCATCTTCGCTAGGAAGGCCGGAGAATTGATCTTTCATGACAAGATTCAACAAAGCAGCATTGATCTCACAATATTCAGCATCGGTAATAGGAGCAATCGGAGTGCTAATAAAGTCATTGTTGTTGGTATTGGAGAAGTCACACAATTTGGTATTGTTCTGAGCCATAGTGACAAGCAAGCAATCCAACACACACAAGCGAACAAGAAGCAAGCGAACGATAAACACACGGCGGAAGAAGGGCGAATAAAACGGCAAGGGTGAAGTGGGGGAGAGGCAAACGAGAGGCAAATGAATGTAATGCGAAGGATAAGGGTTTGTGATGGGTACTTGGTAGGGATGGCAATGAGGACAATCCCCTATGGGGATACC
This sequence comes from Secale cereale, assembly GCA_902687465.1. Lineage (NCBI taxonomy): Eukaryota > Viridiplantae > Streptophyta > Magnoliopsida > Poales > Poaceae > Secale > Secale cereale. The sequence goes on from LR738713.1 coordinate 695,301,247, forward strand.
TATGACATCCCCATCCCCATCTATTCCCTATCATCCCATCCCCATCCCCGTTTACATGACTGGGGATGAAATTTCTCCATACCCATGACCCACTGGGGAACGGAGCCCCATTAGGGTCCCCATCCCCATAAATAAATACTCATATACATAATATGACATCCTATAATCAACATACATAAATGGTGTTGTCCTTGTCCTGCTAATGCATATCTAGGTCGTACTAACTTCTTGGTCATGGTGGCAGCTGAGATGAGGACGCGAGATAGGAATAAGGATTTTTTTTCCAGAGCCTTTTTTTGTTTTCGCAAGTTTGTTTGTGAATATTTTAATGTTGACCGTAGTGTCACAGTTACTAACCGGGTCCTCGATGGGTATTGGGTCTGGGGAATAGGATATCGTCCCCATCCCCATTGTACCCTATGGGGAATAAATTAGTTTGGTAAATATCCGCATGGGGATGTTAATCGCCCATCCTCACCCCCTAATAGATGAAATCCCCATGGGTTTGGTGGGTATGGGGCCCCGTTGCCATCCCTAGTACTTGGTATATGACTTTTGCGTAAACCTCCCCGGCAACGGCGTCGGAAATTCTTCTTGCTACCTCTTGAGCTTGCGTTGTATTCCCTCGAAGAGGAAAGGGAGATGCAGCACAGTAGCATAAGTATTTCCCTTAGTTTTTGAGAATCAAGGTATCAATCCAGTAAGAGACCACGCGCGAGTCCCTCGCACCTGCACAAACAAATAAGAACTTCGCAGCCAACGCGATAAGGGATTGTCAATCCCTTTACGGTCACTTATGAGAGTGAGATCTGACAGAGATGATAGTTTATATTTTTGGTATTTTTGGTTTAATAAAACAGCAAATAAAAGCGGTAAAAGTAAAGTAGATGTAGATTGATATGTTGAGAATAGACCCGGGGGCCATAGTTTTCTCTAGTGGCTTCTCTCATGATAGCGATATTCTACGACGGGTAAACAAATTACTGTCGAGCAATTGGTAGAAAAGCGAATAATTATGAGACTATCTAGGCATGATCATTGTATATAGGCATCACGTTCGAGACAAGTAGACCGAAACGATTCTGCATCTACTACTATTACTCCACACATCGACCGCTATCCAGCATGCATCTAGTTTATTTAGTTCATAAGAACAGAGTAACGCCTTAAGCAAGATGACATGATGTAGAGGGATAAACTCAAGCAATATGATGTAAACCCCATCTTTTTATCATCGATGGCAACAATACAATACGTGCCTTGCTGCCCCTACTGTCACTGGGAAAGGACACCCCAAGATTGAACCCAAATCCAAGTACTTCTCCCATTGCAAGAACTATAGATCTATTAGGCCAAACCAAACCAATAATTCGAAGAGACTTGCAAGGATATTATGAGCACACATAAAAAGTTCAGAGAAGAACCAAATATCTTTCATAGATAACCTTGATCATAAGCTCACAATTCATCGGATCTCGACAAACACACCACAAAAAGAGATTACATCGAATAGATCTCCTCGAAGACCGAGGAGAACTTTGTATTGAGATCCGGAGAGAGAGAAGAAGCCATCTAGATACTAGCTATGGACCCGAAGGTCTGTGGTAAACTACTCACAACTCATGGTGAGGGCGATGATGATGATCATGAAGGCCTCCGTGATGGATCCCCCTCCCGGAACAGGCTCCAAGATGGGATCTCCACAGGAACAGAAGCTACGGCGGTGGAATTAGGGTTTTCTCTGTGTGTATGGAGTTTCTGGGGTACGTGGATATATATAGGAAGAAGGAGGGCACCGGGGGCCACACAAGGGGGCCTCGAGGCAGGGGGGGCGCCCCCCACCCTCGAGGGCAGCCCCTCTGTCCCCTGACTTGGTCCTGAAGTTTCTCGTGCGTGATTTTCTCCAAAAATATCTCTCGCGAAGATTTCATTCCGTATGGACTCCGTTTGATATTCTTTTTCTGCAAAACCCTGAAATATGCAAAAAACAGCAATCTGGACTGGGCCTTTGGGTTAGTAGGTTAGTCCCAAAAATGATATAAAAGTGAATGATAAGGCCCATTAAACATCCAAGATTTCATAAATAATAGCATGGAACAATCAAAATTTATATATACGTTGGAGACGTATCAACGAACAGCGTCGTCAAGCTCGGCCTGCTCCGCACCAACGTCGCCGCGAAGAAGAGGAACACCGACCTGGCATTCCTGATGGGAGGGGTGGACATGCTCCGGAGCGACGACCCACAGCTCAAGGCGTGGTACTTGGCGGAGCGCGGCCTCATCCTGAACCAGATGCCGTCGACGGCGCCACCAAGACCGCCGACGCCCACGCCGCCGACAAGCCCCCGCGATGATGCCTCCGCGACGCCCAGCAGCATAGATGCCACGCCGACGCCGCCCAGCACCGAAGCCGCGCCGACGTCGAGCCCCGACGCAGCCCAGCACCGAAGCCGCGCCGACGTCGAGCCCCAATGCAGCGCATACGCCACCCAGCAACCCTCGCACGCCGACCACCCCGACGGCGGTGGACAACAACGCCGTTTGATGCGGTTGCCTGTGTGCCCTGTCTTTTTGTTGTCGAACTTCTCATTTTGATTGTCGAACTGTGGCAAGAGCGCCGATCTGTGACGCAGTGATCGCCGGACTTGTGGAGTTTTTTTTTTGGAGCGGGAATGAACAAAGTTTAAAATTTATTCGCCTTGGGGCCGGCTCCTGGGGGCGTGGCTAGGGCCTATATCATTCCCAGGGCCTAATATTCGCCAGGGGAGCCCAAAACTGTGCCGGCATACGCGCTGGGGGCGAACGGCTGGAGATGCTCTTATAGTGCACACGCAACGGCGAAACCATATGCAGACCGAACGTTTGAATTTTAAGCATGGCAACCCAAACGGTTTTGGCAATTTTAGTTGACGAGAGGATGACAAGTTAAGAACAAGCACGGCAATTATCCGCCAAAAAATAAACTTAAACACAAAAGTTGTCATCCTTGCGTCACTAAACTTACGGCCGAAAACTTTTGGAGTGGTTACTGATCAGATTCCAAATAAAAGGCACCGAAGAAGAAAACACATTCTAGTGACTAACTGAATTTTCGACAAAAAGGACCCCCTGCCCAACACAATTGCCAGAAAAGACCCCTTGCGGATGAAATTGACAAAAGAGACCCCCTTGGTCGTGGCGGCAGGCGCGCCAGCCGACACGTGGCACCTGCCGCCACGCACCGAGGCGGCAGGACTGTTCACGCATGCGGGGACGAATTTCGCGAACCAAAATGGCAAACGGGCGAGCGAACAGTGTTGCCGCCACAGGATGTGGCGGCCTGTACTGTTCATGCGGGGGTGAACAGTGTTTAAAAAAAAACTCAAAAACTAAAAAAATCTGAGATTTTGCACCCACTTAGAACACTCGATTGTCTTCTGCTATGGTTTTAATTTTTTCGAAAATCACTGTTAAGGGTTCGAAAGCACTGTTCATGCTTCGAAAAACACTGTTCATCTCGCATGAACAGTACTCGTTCGTTTGCCATTTTGGTTCGCGAAATTCGTCCCCGCATGCGTGAACAGTCCTGCCGCCTCGGTGCGTGGCGGCAGGTGCCACGTGTCGGCTGGCGCGCCTGCCGCCACGACCAAGGGGGTCTCTTTTGTCAATTTCATCCGTAAGGGGTCTTTTCTGGCAATTGTGTTGGACAGGGGGTCCTTTTCGACAAAAAATCGTGACTAACTTCTTGCATGAAACGCATACATACTGGAGTATCACGTACAGTGCTTCTCGATCTCATCCGGAGCTCTTGTGAAATGACTATATACTCGTGACTTCGTGAGCCTTATAAATCTGAAGGGAGGAAGAAATTACTTGTAGAACCGTCTCTGTCGTACTCCCATACTATCTCCGTCACTGGACTGAAAACAATGGTGGAAAAAACGAGGGCATGAGCCATTGAGCCCAGGAGGCCAGGAGAGAGTGCAAAACACCGGAGACGATTCTACAATATTCATCAGTCCTCGCGGCTAGAAAATCGAAAACACTTTGGGAAGGGCACAAGCTACTACTACCACTATCAATCAAACCAATACAGCTTCTGCAGCGTACTCCTACACGCCGTTGTATGTAGCTCCAGCTACCCCAACCCGCATGCCAACCTCCATGGCATGGCAGCCACCTACAACTACAGTAACTAGCTAAGCTAGCGACCAGAATCAACAGAATTGCCCAGCTCTCTCTCCCCTTCCGCTACCCTAAGAGCATCTCCAGCGGTTTGGCCCCCGGACACCTAAATAGCGCCGCCTAGGAATGATCCGGCGAAAACCGTACCTTGGGGTGTTTTTCCCCAGTCGCCGACCCCACGGCGCTTTTTTTTTAACCCCCAACCGTCACGTATTTCTTCTCTCCGGACCCGTTGGTCGGCGTCCCATTGCCCCTAGCGTATCCCTCGCTCGCCTTCTTCCTCGCCGACGCCGCCGGCAAGTTGAAAATGATACATAGATAGTTCACCATAGCATACATAATGAAAATAATACATAGATAGTTCACCATAGCAAAGCCTGGTAAAAGAAAATATCGACTACTCGTCGTTTTCCGGCTCTCGGTAATGTCCTCTTCCGACGTCTGCAAGTAGGCGTCAACATACCGCTCGTCCTCGGAGTCCCAGGACAATGCTTCTCTTAGCTTCATGTTCAGTTGAGCGATCTGCTTCCGCGCACGTTTGTTCTCCCGATAGGCGGCTCGCTCTTTCCTCCTCGCCTCCCTCTCCGTCCTCCGTTGCTTGTAAAACTGGCGCTCGTTGACGATGTCCTGTGCGAAGCATTCGCGCCACTCCGCATTGATTCCTCCGCGGGAACCGAGCCGATGAGGACGACGAAGCGACGAGAAGCACCGTGTCGCTGACTAGGGGCCCGCGGTTAATTCACGCCAAAACCGTTTCACCCGGCGCCTCCGAGCGCCCCCAGCGCGCCGGCTTAGGTTTGGGTCCGTAGGCGTCAAATTCGGCCCGAGCGGGCGAAAAATGGGCTTCTGGGACGCGGTTGGGTCGATTTTTGTGCGCCGGCGCGAAAATATCGTCTAAGGAGGACGTGTTGGGGGCGGCCGGAGATGCTCTAAAAACACATAGCCGTTGAGCGGCGAGACATTCGTGGTGCGTGTGCCTACCCAGCTGCCATGGCGAACAAACAAACAATGTTTCGCGTAACATCGCAATCCATTGCCTGTAAAGGCAGGGGATGATGAGAGGGGACGGTTGGATCAGATCGGTCCTCGGGTTCGGCGAATTCAGCCAGCGGCCACGCCGGCTAATGATGAACTCTGCAGCTTTTTTTGTTGTGTGTGTGTGTGTCCGTGGGGTAAAGCTGCATGCATGCGAGCCTGCGCTAATCATCGAGATCTTGAATGCTGATCCGCGAGTAGTATAGCATAATTTAACCATGAATGGGCTAACGAACCGGCGCGGATGGATGCACGATTGTTACTGTTGTTCGCCATCATTTACATTACGCGGATAAGACTGAAGCTCCATCCGCCGTCCGACCGATCAAACTCCATGCTTGCACTGACGCTTTTCGCTTTTTATCCTCTCTTCCGATCCTTTTTGTTACATACTCCTGTATTAGTAACAACATTCCATGAAATCCATGTACTACTACTTTCACACGATTTTACAGGCATTTTCACAGTGGAAAGAGATCGTCTGTACCACCACATTGATGCTTAATTAAGCTGCACACCAACATGGCAACATGACAGATGGTATACGTACAGGTCCACCCACGCACCCCGTGAACGGCCGGGGAGGACCAGGCGGCGCGGCGCCACAACGTACGCGCGTCTGTCACGACACGACACGGAGCGTAGCATATCCGAAGAAGCGGCCGTACGTCGGGCCGATAAGACGGGAGCGGCAGAGACAGGGACACGGCGCATGCAATGCAAGCGAGGTGGGGGGAGATGGCGGTGTCTCACCTCCCGGCAAGCCGGGGAGGGGGCACGGCAACGTGGCCGCGACCACCAGCGGCGAAAAGCTGCCGGCCGGTGCGCCGCGCCATGAGTGGCCGTGGCCGGCTGCTCTCCCGCGCGGCGCGCGTACGTACAAAAGCTCGGCTGGCTGTCACCTGCGAGCCATGGGGGAGGGGGTGACCACCCCACCCCACCCCACCCTACATGGACATGGTACATACATACATGTGCACGACGCGGAAGCACGCCATGCATCGGCGGCATCTGCGTGCGTGCATGGGCCGGGACGCGACGACACACGACCTTTCCTGTCGACCGCGCGCCGGTCCTCTCCTCCGGCCGGCCACTCCCCTCCGCTCGTCTCTATTGGCGCCGAGCATGTGGGCCGTCCCCCATGTTATTCCCTTGCCCGTGGGGCTCCCGGCGTCGATGGCCATTTGCATGGCGATGGCGTCAACGTCGTCGGATCGATGATGATAGATCTACAGGGCGTCCGTCGACCATGCATGACCGGTACGGTGTAACATGTCGTACTAGAATACAACTAACATGAGTGGTGCTAGCTATGTACGTATATACAAGTGCCCACACGTTACAGCGAGGAAAGATCTATGGAGTGCCATGTGCGTCGAGGGTATGGATGTTCTGGACATGGAAAGATACCACACATCGCATGTCCCTTTCCTGGCGAATAGAACTGTCTCTCGTTTTTTTTCTCCATGAAAGGGAATAAAAATGGACACATGCATGTTATGTACTCCCTCCGTTTCATAATGTAGTGCCTATAGATTTTTTGAAAAGTCAAACCTCACAAACTTTGACCAAGTTTGTGGAGAAAAATATTTACATCTAGAGTGTGAAATATATATTACTATATTCATCATAAGATGTAGTTTCACATTATATATTATTGCTATTGTAGATATAAATATTTTTCTCTACAAACTTGGTCAAAGTTTGTAAAGTTTGACTTCTCAAAAAATCTATAGACACTACATTATGGAACGGAGGGAGTAGTGTTTTTGCCGGCACATCATTTTGATATTAACGAAGTCGGCACACAGACGCTTATTCAACCGAAATACCAAACGAACATCACAGAAAATCTGAAGTAAATCAAGAAAAATGCGAGCATTAATGTCAATACTAGAACTTAAATCCAGATGAGCTGGTTCAACCACAAAGAACCTAACCCTCTAAGCTCTCCGCATGTTTCTGGACATGTTGGGAAATGGAAAGGATGAATTATGTTAGAAATTGTAGCCAAAAAAATGTTCACTGGTGATGTTATTATTCACATCAGAATTTCTCCTTTTCTTTTCTTGGTGTAAGTCAAATTTATTTTGATCTTTTTACGAGATAGTCAAAAAAAAATTGCACAAAAGAATCATAAGAACAACTCTAGCAGAGTCATCATATATGCTTGATCGTTAGCGAGTGGCGGCGATTGTTGTTGACGATTGTTATTATATTGTTTGTGATTTTCATCTCACTAGTTTCAAGCATTGCAAGCCGACAAGGTTGCTCACGGGCTTGCTTGGTTGGCTGGATTTTCTTCGATAAATGAATGGTTTGAGGAGCCTTTGAGCAAATTGTACCTGACGACGTAACTGTCATTTGAAATTAATAATGATTTGTGTTTTTTAAGAGGAAATATATTCTGGTCCAATTTTGAAGCGGTGAATTATGTCAGGCCTTGCAACAACTTAGTTCTAACTTCTTTCAGGTCAAATTGTGCCAATAGGGTCATGTTGTAAATGTATCGATCATCGATTCATCCAAAGGGTATAGCCAAAAATAGTTTAGTTGGACGTCAGTCGCCTGAATTTGATATTTGGCCATTTGGGTTAGTCAATTAGTTTGGGAAGGAAGCAGCAGCCGCACGAAGCATCGAGGCCGCCAACGACTGCGCCGGGGCGAGCGAAACGAGTCCCAAGGGCGCCGGCAAGGCCTCAACCAGGAACGAGCAGGAGACGGGAACAGCTGACGAGGTGAGTCCAAAGGTTGATAGTTTTGGTTGGGGGTGCAGGTTTGCCGAGGAATTTGGATAGTTATCCAGTATAGAGGGATGATCGGGAGGCGGCAAGCCCAATGATGGGTGGGGGTCAAGGAGAGGGTGGTCGCGGGAGCGCCGCCGTCCACGAGCAGCGGAAGCAAACAGTTCGGCCGACGGTCGTGGGCGGTTTTCAGGAGGATCATGAATAGTGCTAGGAGGAAGATAGAAGAAGACCATCTCACCATTCGTTGTAGACCGGAAAGTGCCCCCCCAAAAAAACGACTAATCTTTTTGTAACCCTATACCAGCCTTTTGTCCACCGGGGCGTCAAGTCAGGCTATGGGCGGAGGGTCGAGGGGATGGCAAGGCGGCAAGGCGGTCGCGAGAGGGTTGCCGTCCGCAGGCAGCGGAAGCAACCGGTTCGGCCGACGATCGTGGGCAGTTTGAGGAAGGTCATGAACAGTGTCAGCCGGAACATAGAAGGACATCTGACCATCCATTGTAGACCGGACAGTGCAAAAGAAAAATTGACTAACCTAAATATTTTTTTCAGTCGTCTACCAGCCTTTTGTCCACCTCTAGTTGTGGGTGAGCTTGTGTTGGGTGGTTGGGTGTCTTCCCACCTGGCTACGTTTGCAATTTACCAACGGAGGCAACTATACAAAACGTCCCGAGATGATGGGCATGGGCAAACCGAAGACAGGCCGCCGCCTCCATCCTAGTGACAGCTCAACTGAGATCGTTCACCATCATCAGTGCCAGTGTGTACCTACGAAGACGCACGACCCTTTAAGAAATGAGGCCTGCTTCGGTAGACCCCCCTCCACAAACCGTATAAGGGCGGTATAGTCATTTCATGAAACCGTATACTCATACGCTTATGTGACACATACGAGACATCATACCCACTTTTTATTAAATTTCAAAAAATAACGCAGGCATCAGGTGTCGAACTCAAGACCTCTTGGTCTAAGGAAAACCACATTAACCAACTAGAACAACCGAAGCTTGTATGTTTTTACTTCTTTTTTTGTTTTCTTCTACTTCAGTTCGCGGCTGGGCTGGCCCATTGTTGAATCGGTACTGTTATCACCATTTCTTTTTCGTTTTTTCTATTTGTTTTTTTCATTTTTGTTTCTTTTTATTTTCTGAAAAAATTCACACTTATTTTTTTAATTAAAAATCGCTTTCTAAAATTTTGTACATAAAGTACATGTATTCGTTTTTTAAGAAAATAGTACAAATATGTCCAAAAATTGTTTGTTTAAATAGAAATGCTCACATCAATATGATAAATTTCTGAACATCTTTAAAATAGAAAAAATGTTTGTTTATTGTTTGTTTAAATAGGAACATGCTCATATAAAAGAACTAGACACTTTTAAAATTTCTGAGCATCTGTTAAATAGAAAAGGAAAAGGAAAATAAATCATTCAGCGACCGGTTTACTGTTCTTTTTTGTTTATTTTCATTCTTGTTGTTTTTCGTTTTATTCTTTTTTTCTTTCAAAAAATACTCACATCAATAAAATGGACCTAAATTTTTTTCACACGCTAGTATCACCATGTCAAGCATCCATGATAAGTTTCATTGAATTCTGACCTTTTATACATTTTCTAGGGTTTTCGTAGTGAAAAACCCTAAAACACTAGCCGAACGTGACGCAACATGTGTTCGGTGTCCAAATTTCTTCAAAATTTCGATGGAGGCGTGCCATGAGCAGGCTCACATGCTGGCAAAATTTGATGTCATTTCATGCATGACAAGAAGCACACCATGTTCAAAGCCGGTGGTTTGAGTAGGCCGGTAGGGCAGGTCTGGTTGCACTTTTTTTCACACCAATAAAATAAAACCAATTTTTTTCGAAACACTAATATCACCATGCAAAGTATCCATGATAAATTTAATTGAGTTCCGACTTTTTATGCATTTACTACGTTTTTCCCGCGAAAAAAAAAATCCTAAAACACTAACCGAACGTGACACAATGTGTGTTAGGTGTTCGAATTCCTTCAAATTTTGCATGAAGGCCAGCCATGAGCATGGCCACATACTGACAAGTTTTGGTGTCATTTCGTGCATGGCAAGAAGCATATCATGTTCAAAGGTGATGGCTCGGGTAGGCTGGTAGGGCAAGTCTGGGTGCACTTTTTTCACATCAATAAAATGAACTCAAATTTGTTTCACACACTAGTATCACCATGCCAAGCATCCAAGATAAATTTCAAAGAACGCTCATTAAGAAAGAGGAAGGAGTTTAATTACAACTTGATCATTGACTTTTAGATAATTTTTAAAATAAATAATTAGGAATTCAAGAAAGTTCACAAAAAAATTAAAAAGTCCACTGGATTTTAAGAAAGCTCATTGATTAGAAAAAGTAAAACAAGACTTCATCAAATTTGGGAAAAGTTCACAAATTCGGAAGAAAAAAATCATTAATTAAAAAAAATTCAAAATAAAAGAACCATTTTAAATAAAACTTTACCGATTTTGCAAAAAAAATCATTAATTTTTGAAAAAGTTCATTGATTTTTAAAATCAAATTCATCATTTTTATAAAATGTTCAATTTTTTTTAAATCACTGATTTGAGAAATAGTACACGAATTTGGGGGAAAAACCTCACCATTTTGAAGGAAAAAATTGCACCCACTTTGAAGAAAATTTAACGACTTTGAATTTTTTCTTCATTTTTGAAAAAAATCACGATTTTTAAAATCTTTACGCATTTAATAAAGAAAAGGGAAACAAATAAAGAAAAGGAAAAAATAAAGAGGAAAAGAAAACCAAACAGAATATAGTGTGCTTTACTGGTGTTCTATTGTTAGGCGAAAAAAAAATATCCAGCACAAGCTGTTTAGTTGCCCAGTCGGTTAGTGCGCCGGTGCTAATTACTGCTGGAGGGAGGTTCGAATCCTCTTTGGCACTTATTTAATTTTTGCTGTTTTAGAAAAATAAAAAACATGATGCATGGGCCGGTCCAGCGCGGGAGGATGCTAGCTTTCATTCATGGACTAAAAAAATGTTTAGCGTATATATACGGCGAAGAATTTATAAATATGACTATCATGCCCCTTCCTATGAAGAGGTACGGGCTAATCTGAGCCGTCCTTGTGTTTAGGGGGGGTCTACCGAAGCACAAGTGTTAAGAAATAAACAATACATTCCACCCTTAGATTTTTGAACCCGGAAGCCCAACTTGTTTACCGGCCGATCGATCGATGAGACGCGTTTAGAGCATCCCTAGGAGAGCCCTCAAATCCTCAAATCTCTAAAAATAACCGTTTTTTTACGGTTTTCGTCAAAAAGAACCCGTAGACTAGAACCCCTAAACCCTCAAATCCGTAAAAAAAATTAGAGGTCGAACCCTCAAACCTCCTCCCGGCCTGTAGAAGTGAGGGTTGGGGGGAGTTTCTCCCCCCGACCCGCACTCCTTTTCCCCCCGAGCGCGGGAAGGAATTCCTCCCGCCCCGCCCGCCCGCGCTCGTTCCTCCCGCCCTCCGGCCCGCCCGCCGCCGCCGCCGCCCCGGCCGCCCTCCGCCGCCTC
>LR738713.1:695320271-695336632 GCA_902687465.1 Secale cereale
AAAATTGTCTTAAGTTGAACCTTTTAAATTTAACCATGCCTATAAAAAAAACTGCTAAGATCTACAATATCAAATACATATAGTACAAAACTATAATTTATAACCAATCTAATGGCAATAATTTGGTGTTGTAGATGTTTATATTTGTTCTATAAACTGGGTCACACACGTATATTTTGGAACACAAAAGAGAGTAGAACATGCCGTATGACCACAGAGCGAGAGAACTGCGTGGAAGAGACTTGGCAGCTGGACGTGCGCGATCTGTTATAAGTTACTCGGGGTTCTAAAATTGTCTTAAGTTGAACTTCTTGAATTTAACCATGCCTATAAAAAAAACCTGCTAAGATCCACAATATCAAATACATATAGTACAAAACTATAATTTATAACCAATCTAATGGCAATAATTTGGTGTTGTAGATGTTTATATTTGTTCTATAAACTGGGTCACACACGTATATTTTGGAACACAAAAGAGAGTAGAACATGCCGTATGACCACAGAAATGGCCTCGTCATACCAAAAGCCGGCTTGAGTAGGGCCGTCCATGCCCCCCTAGGTCAGTTTATGCCCTTTGGCCGTGTCCCGACATGTGGGCCCGATAGCGAGAAGGACCCGGTGGACTTGGAGTACACGACAAGGAAGCCGGCGTCCATGAGGACTCCTCCACAACCCTAACCGACTAGGATCATGTAAATCCTAAACCCCGGTATCCCATATAAGTCGGGTCGGTCTAGTCGATAGAAAGGAGAACCTGGAGATTACTCTCGATCCCTCAATCATCATTATACACTCCTATACATCAATCAATACAACACGAGCAGAAAGTATGGTTTTACCTCGATCCCAAGGGGCTGAACCTGGGTAAACCGGCTCATGTTTCCCCTTCCATCTACTCGTCTAGCCGATACACCCTATCAATGGATCTACCGGTAATTACTCCGACAAAGCATACGTACTAGCGGGTGCTTACAATAGACAACAAAATCACCGGGGTGGGAGGTGCGCGGAATATCGCAAAAAACAAGGATTAATAGAAATTTTAGCCATTGAATTTTGATATATATTGGCATTTTGGTTACTTTACAAAATACATATTTGTTGGCGTGATAGAGTAGTTGGGTTGCTGCAATTGGACGTCACATGTTTGCAACCTCGATCTGGATTCATAAGGCATGTAAATCATATCTTTAAGAAAGGTTTAAAACGAGTTGACTAGTACGAGGTCATATAAACCCGGATGGTGTACAACTGATTTTTTATTTTAAAATTTGCACAGTTAAAACCAAAAATATGTTATTCACGCAAAAAAAATCCAATGTTCCCACAAGGGGGTGGGGGTCAAAGTTTACACAGTACCACCAATTGAACAACAACAAAAAATATTACAAATTTTGTTTGAAAATTCTGTCCAACAAATGTGAAGAATTTTTCCATATAAGCACCATAAAGAGATATTTCAGCGCTCCTCCAATCAAAATTTCTGTTAAGTACTACTCACTATGTAAACTAATATAAGACGTTTTAGATCACTAGTACTTCTTTAGCGATCTAAAACGTCTTTATATTAGTTTAGATGTAATTAATTATAAGCAGAAAATCAAGCTAACCTAAAAATAAGTAGACAAGACAACAAAAAATCTTGCAAGACGGCATTGGTTCTTCCATGTTTGTCAATTTGACCGCTGAATTCATGGTTGAAAGGGGGCATGTTCAGTCCACCGAAGAAAAAAGAGCACTGCTTCACGTACGATAAAAAACTATCCGACCGCGTACGACTCAGGATGTGGAGCGTTGATTAGAAAGTGATGCAGCATCCTCACCTTTCATGGTACCATCGTACATAAATCATGTGTGATTTCGTCGTGTGCGTAGTAGTTTCGAAGAAAAAAAAGGATGCTTGAGCCAGGCAGCCGGGCGTTGAACAGAAAGCAGTCGTAATTCCCTCTTTTTGGAGGCACACGTTAGTCGTAATAAATCCCCCTTTTTCAGGGGCACAAAGTCGTAATTCGAGACAAGGCAATATGCCCGTAACTAAATTTCTCCGTCCCTCATCGCCTTCTTCACCGTCTAATTGTCGGCAGGCAGGCCACGCATCCATGAAGTTCAACAGTAGCTAGTACGTACCACAGTGGAGAGAGACATTGGATCCAAGACAAGATAACAAAGGCCAAAGCCTGAACAAAAGGTGATCACACACGCATACTACTACGCTACAAGCAAGATAACGCGAGGCGCGGGCGCAGCCACGCGGTCGACGAGGAGATATATGCCCATCCAGCCAGCAAGCATCGTATCCCGGCTCCTGGCCAAACAGATCACATCAGTGGATCCATCGATGAGCAGGGCGCGCGGGCGGGCTGTCTGTCGGGGCACCTAGTCCGTCCCATCCATGCATGCAACGGGCCAACGTACTAGTAGCCATACGTACGTACAGTTGACCCTCCACGCACCGGCGGAATCCCGCAACAGCGTTCTCCTCTCGATCGGGGAATAAAAGGATCCGCAGCGGCCACCGCTGCCTGCCGGGGCAGGCCGCGGCAGCGGGACAGGGCATCGGTTCCGCCTGTCGACCGCCCAGCCCGGCGCGCGCGCGCGCACCCAGGCATGAGTATATGTCCATCTCTCTCTGTGGTCTGTGCGCGTCCATGGCGACGTATGCGCGCGCGCGCGCGCACGGACTGTGCGCCGATGGCGAGCGCGAGGGCAGGCCGGCGCCGGGGACAGGACGCATCTCGAAAGGGATGCGGCCGCCCGTCTCAAGTGCGTGCGCGGCCCCGGCGCGTGCCGTCGCTGTCGCGTTGAGCTGAGCTCATGGTTTTGTTCTGCTGACCGACCAAGTCATATTCCGCGCCCAGTGAGTCTTGTCTCGTGAGTGACTAGCCACATCTATGAATCTATCTCATATAGTGCACCCGTCAAGTTGCGAGATCTTGCTGCGTGCCAACTTGCACGACATCCATCAGCTCTAATAAACGGTGAATGAGTCCCAAAGGGTGGCTAACTTTGCACCGCTAACTCGAAGACGATGAGACCTCTCCCTGTGGAAGAAAGATACGGGGAACAGCTGACAACTCTTGTCCGTTCTCCACTGAAGAAAAAAAAAACAGTGTGAGGTGAAGGGATAAGAGGAGCTACTCGATCCAGCCACGAGTATTAGCGATGATATTTTATCACCATGTGATCAGTGATCAGTTCGCCAACCTTTGCAGAGGCAGTCCAGCTCGACGCCCTACCCTACAGCCAAAGCCCTACACCATTAAGGGCACCACCGTTTTTAAAAACGGGTCAGTACACTCCATGACTGCAGTTTGTCTGCCCAAACGCCAACCGCGGCCACACCAACCAAAGCAACGCCAACGACCCAAGACGATATATCTCTTTCTCTACAACGAAGTTGCTTCATGCCAAAGACACGAGAGATTCATATGATCTACTCCTAAGACCTAAGTAGAGTACGTGGTACTGAACTGGCAGCTATAGGTAGCGCGACACGCATGAACACCGGAAACACATCTCTCTTTAGAGCACTACTGTCGACCCCTTTCCCTTTTGCAAAGTCGTTAATCAGTTCTACTACCAGTAGGTGTCATCCAATTTCGTGGCGCATATCGAACTTTGGATCTCTCACTTCTTTTTTTGACCGCTTTTCTTTTCGTAGTAGAAAGGAAACAGATTTAGCATTTTTGTAATACGTGTGGGGGCTGGAAAAGGGGAAACTCCACATGATCCACACTCCAGAGCAAGCTAGCCCGATTAGTGAAGGAATATGACAAGATTATTCGTGGAGCATGGTACGGGGCCCCATGGATCAGTGGTTCAAGAGGCAGGGGGGTTATGCAAATTAACTGCCATGTTCCTAATGGACCCCCTGCCTGTCCCCTCCTGTGTTGTGTTCCTACTATGGATCCATTGAACCGGCAGCAGCAGCGGCAGCTCGGTTTCTGAATACAAATATACGTGGTGAAGTGCCATGGATGCATATGATATGAATAACCTTAAAACTCTTTGCTTCTTTTGGAACAAGCCTTATTGGACCACATGTGGTTGTGGTAGCTTCCTGTTCTAGCTAGGTTCTTTACCCAAAAGAATTGTATATATACTCACTTCACTTTCATACAATACTGGGAGGTAGCTGTCCGTCCTGTTCCCAAATTTGGGACTCCCTGTTCAGACATCCTACAATAATAATACTAGCAATATATGCCCAGACAAGCAGTTAAAAAAATACTTGGAAAGAACTTTCACTTAAAAAGACACCCTATAATACTAGCGCTATACATGCATGCCCAGACAATCTGTTAAAAAAAATCAAAGAAAAGGCATCTGGGAGATGATCATAAGTAAGGTCGTCGTCATTTCACTCAAACTCTGAGGCTGGTGATCTGAATGCGCAGGTCATGAGGCGAGAAAAGGGACGCCGGACAGCCCCTTGAATTCTGAACAAGGGTCCAATGATGCCTGACTTGCACAGGTAAACTACTAGCAGCCTGATGCCTGGAGCTGCATGCAGTGCATCGCTGTCCTGTCTGCCTGCCTCTCCGGTGGATCGATCTCCGCAGGCGATTGACTTTCCTGCTGAGATCTCGTGGAAGATACCGACAGGCCTCGCTCCGTAAAAGAAACGGCGCGGCGCGCATCACGCAGTAACTTCGAAACGCTAAGATACTTAGTAACCAGATCTTCAGGGTTTTAGGCAGCTAGCTAGCTGCAGGTGGATACTAGTAGATCACATGTGATCGGTCTTGGCCGGTACTAGGGCTCTAGGCGCTGGGCGATGCAGGCAGTATGCATGGCATGGCAGCGTTAAACTAACCCGTCGGTCCGTAAAACGGATGATTAATCAACGGTGGCTTCGTGGAGGGATCTCCGCAAAGACAAGCAAAGCTGGGGATGGGATGGATCGTGCATGGCATGGGCGGAGGGGAGGGACAGGGCCGCCAATATTCGCGCTGCCTTGCCTTGCTTGGTAGGGCGACAAGCCGTGCAGGGGTGCCGATGCCCTGCCGTGTCCATGCGATGCATGATGCACGGATTGTTATCTAATTTGAAGAGGAATCTCTCTTGTGAATCTTAAAGCCAGATTGTCCCCGCTATAATTGTCATTAGGGTGGTGGCTAGCTAGCTAGCTTAGCTAGCGTGCTCTTTTTAATTGGTTGGGGCGTTGAGATGAGAGGGAGGGTGAGTGGCCAGCTGATGGCATGGCATGGGCACATGGCCGGCTGACCCCGAGGAGGAGGAAGATGCATGTCGTGCGTGGCTCCGTCGTTCGTGTGTGGCGGGCGACGTGAGGAGGACTGGCCGGGGGAGCGTGCGTTCTGCGTAACTGCTTGGTGTGTGCAAGTTGACTTGAGCGTGTACGGAGATTTTTCTTTCTAGTAACTAGTGTACGTACGTACGTGCATGCCTCGTAAGAGCTTCCATCTAAACAAGTTGACACATGGAATGGAAGATCCTGCGTCATCGTCGACGTCTCATTTCTACCTTCGGACCAAGGCCCAAGGGCCGGCGAGTGACTTCGTAAGATCCAGTCTCGAGGAAGAAGAAGAAGAAGATGGGAGCAAGTGGAGGAGATAGCAGCAAGCTCTCAACATTTTACAGTATCACACGCATCCTGCAGGCTGCAGCATGGCATGAGGCTCTTTTTTTTCTTTTCTTTTTTGAGTTGCTCATGCAGCATGAGGCTGCCCCCCAGCTACGCTCTTCGTGGGCTTGGGCAGGCTTGGACTTCTAGTTAACGGCCGGAAGAGCTCATGCTTTGCGGTCTTCTTGGCCCGCTTAGGTTCTTTGTTCTTCTGCTCCTCTTCTTCAGTCTTCAGGAAGGTTCATTGTTCCACACAACTTTGAGGCCCGAGGAACCCACTTCTCACCTTGCTTGATACATGAGGCGCTCGTCCAACACACGCAAAGGAGGCACATCAGCAAGCAGCACAACACATGTACGTCAGGACTTAGTCACATTCAAATGTCGAAAGTGCTTTTTTCAACTGCTATACATAGAAAATGGGACGAACTTGGCTGGATGCAGGTAAATGTAACATGTATGCGATGCGACCCGCTCACCCGATTTAGAAACCTGGTACGGCCCAAAGAGGCACAAGGATAGTTTCTGACAAGTTCTTTGTCTTTGTTCGGCCATTGTCTGGCTGGTCCTCGGACCTTGTTACAACTCTCTTATTTAATGAAATGCCAAATCTTTTGCCGCGTTTCAAAATAGTTTCTGACAAATTCTTTGTGCGGCCGACGTCTGAATGCATGGCTGCAAACGGAGGATCTGCCGCTCAGAACATTGAGCGTCATCAGCATATTTCTTCATAGGCTATTGGAGCAGATTCTGCTTGATTACTTGCTTGTAGGTTGCAGAACATTCAGATGTATGGTTGCAAAAGGTGGTGTATCAGCCAGACACCTTCTGCAGATCTGCTGGGATTATGTCAGTAGGTTGCAGAACGCCGGTGTCAAGGCTTTTGTCCATACGATACTTAGATTGGGCTGCAACCAAAGCGCGGAGTGAGAAATTTGTGTTATACGTACCAGAATTTGGCCCGCGGAAGCTAGTGTGACCATGATCCACATGAACGAACAAACGAAACCTATATTGTATTTGGTGAAGTAGCCTATGTTTTCCTTTGCACGATCAAACGACTATGCAATCTTGTGCCATGACACTATTCTTACGTTTTAGAAACCATGTGAATCAAAGAGAAATTACTCATTCACCTTGCATACCTTGACTCATGATATCGAGATATTTTACGGTGCATCATACTACCCAATATAACAGGTAGTATTAAACTGATCCAACGGTGTTGATAATTTCTAACTAAGGGTAAATTTGTCCTTTATTCCAACCTTTAATTGTGATGATTTATATATATATATATATATATATATATATATATATATATATATATATATATATATATATATATATATACTAGCAAAAGGGCCCGTGCGTTGCAACGGGAGAGAAACTTGACGTATTGATCAAAGTATCCACATGCATGATATGATAGCATCGGACAACATACAATTTGTTGTAACACAGATTGACCTCGCAACGATATGCGTTTGACTTTACATCAATGTCGGTCGTCCTTGCCGTGTTCATGTGGTCGGCTTTGCGACGTCGTCCTTCTGACTTAAAATATCACCAACCGTCCTTGTAGGGTATGCATAGTCGGATTTGCAACACGGCAGTCCAACTTTTCCAGTAAAGTCCAACTTTTTCAGTAAAAAAGAATAGCGGCAAGCCGGCAACTGATGTTGCATTGGAGTGCTTCCGCTAGATGCATATATAGGTCGTTGGGCCTAGGAGGGCCGCGTCCGGCTTGCAGCAGCATCGACCAGGCTTGCAGTATCATGTATTATTCTGGTTGCAGCAATGACGTTCGATCAATCGAATAATCTTTCGAAGAAAAATAATGTAAATTTGGTTGCAAAAAAAAAAACATTTTTGTATTTTCCGTTCTTTTATAATGCGCCAAATGCTATGCTGGCTCTCCTATGGTCATCCCAATGTGGGGCATGAGTCTCCCCACGCTTTCTTCTCTCGTTAGTAAATCTCTAATTACATAGAGCCATGCAAAGCACGAGCATCCCTCTTCTTCTCTCTTTGGACGTCCCTTTTTCACTGCCATAAACAAAATCAAGAATACCAATCTAATCCTCTTCCCGCCCATACGCGGCGAACCTCGCTTTGGGGAGGTCGGTCACGGGTCGCTGCTGGTCATGTACGTACATACGTGTCCTGGCAGCTGCGATCCTGTGGTAATGCTGTCATGGTAACACATCGGAGGGACAAATCCAGACGGCCGACTCTCACCAAATCAAATCCCTTTTACTTAGGGATCAATTCCTCTTAATTTCCCTTTCAAAAAAAAAAAATCCCACATGGGAGGCCTAATTTTTGGCTGCTCCTCAATAAGGCCCAGGTTGGCCCATGCAGGACAGTCGGACGAAATTCAGCCCAATTACTAAAAAGCATATTAATAGCAGGGTTCAATTACTAAAAAGCACATGAATAGTACCACCTCGGATAATATGAGCGAAAAAACTGAAAGCGTAAATTCACGAGAAGAAGCGTATTGTGACGGTGAACCCGACGGACTCAATCCGTGCTTTATTATTAGGTATAGATTATTATTATTATTATTATTACTAGTACAAATGCCCGTGCGTTGCACCGGGCGAAAAAGAGGCACAACCTGCTTCATGTGCCATTATGCATCATTTTTTATATCCAATTTAATAAAAATCAATAACAAGGTTAAACTAATTAGTGTTTTTTTAGCATGAAGATCGGATGTGAAGAAGCCAACATACAATTCTTCATCTGATGGAAGAGTAGTTTTGCGTATAATAGTTTGTCAATTGTTTCTTTTGCTTTTCTGAAAACGCAGAATATTCCTTATCTGTAATAAAAGTTATCGTTTTCATACTGGAACACATTAGCTTCCACCCACTCATATGATGCATGCACCAACAATATATATTTCTTCTTTTTATCCCATCCATGAGACATATCAGCCATGGATACATTGACATGACAACAGTAATTATGTTCTGTTATATTATGGGACGGAGGGAGTATATTCTAAGTAGAATATAGATGACGAACAAACAAATTTTCTGAGCATACTCATTACTCGGTACACTTGTCCTGTAACAAGTTAATCTTATGTCATTATAGAACTTATTAGTAGAGTGTAGTAACACCTGTATGGGAAAATGATCAACCAGATATTAGAACATGACTCTTTCTTTTCTGCTATTACTCGGTACACTTGTCCTGTAACAAGTTAATCTTGTGTCATTATAGAACTTAGTAGAGTTTAGAAACACTTGTATGGGAAAATGATCAACCAGATGATCTGCAAGAGCACACTACCTTATCAGATATTAGTACATGACTCTCTTTCTTTGCTGCTGGTAACTTATAACAGTAATGAAGAACACAAAACTCAACTCAATCAAGGTAATGCATATGCTCCCCTCCGAAATACGCCCTTAAAGAAGAAATAGTACTCCTGATGAAAAAGAAAAAATAACAGTCAGCTCCATGATTCCTGCCCACTAAGCAAATCTGTAGCAGTATCAACCATAAGCATTCCGTTATTGCATATGGCTAAACTTGACATATATATACCACACCGTGTATCCAAACCTATTTCAGCAAGAGAAAGAACTATTCTTTTAGTTTTACTTGATTTTTGTTAGCAAGCAAAATTGTTGGAAGTGTAGGTGTGTGATGCCAGCTTTACATGGACTATATAAACCACAGTAAGTTGATCTTAGCTATCAGTATAAATTTGACTCTCCCATGTTTGGATTGCAAGAATTTTCACGAGCTTACCCGAGTACAATATCGCTGGTCCAGCTTCTTGGTGGAAACCAGATGTGGTCTTGTTGTTGGAGATGGACTACTCACTGGGATATGATTCTTCGGATGACTTTCCGCTGTTGGATGCTCTCGCCGGGTTGGCACATTGAGTCATCTGGCACTCTGGCCTCATGATGATAGCACTTGTCGTCAATCCTGGAGCATCATACCATATGCTTATGTTAAAATCCCCAAAACTAAGATAAGATACATATAAATCCTAAGAGTATGTGTCAAAACGACATGATCATGAATTACAAAATCTACCATGGGAAAAATAAATAAGAATGCACTATTGTGTTAATTACTTCATCGCATCAATTTAAATTGCTAACTGTTGCAGCTAGTTGCACAAAGGAAAGAAGATGGCAAAATAATACAAAGTTTCCATCTTATAACCATAAGTGAACTTGGTTGCAAATGAAAGATAGCTACTACAGGAGTTGATCCATGCTTTCATCCTCACATGTGACTGTCTCTTCTAATTAACCGGAGTCCATTGGTAGCACAGGCATCGCCGCCACCAAGTTCTCGCTTGGTTAACACACAATCCAGGTGGGGTTTGGTTTGTTAATTATTTGCACAAGTTTCGCCAGGTCCGCCGTACAGCAAGGAGCACTACACTCTACGGCAGGTGACGAATCAATTGGCCATATAAAAAGACATAGATCAAGATTCAGTGAGTACTACCGCAGGAATCAATTAGTACTGCGTCAGTAATTAATTAAGTGAACACATTAACGAATCAGCTATACCAACCCATACAGCAACAAGCACTACAACAGGAATTAATTGACAACATTATTGTATCAAATGGCTCTATGCCCATATTGTACAGCAATAAACACTATTGTTGCAGCTAGTTTGATAAACGAACCAAGATGGCAATAATGCAGATCGAAGAGGTGCTTGCTTGAGCCTATGCCAACAGACCAATTGCGTTAAATACTTGCTCACATCAATTTAAATTGCTAGTTTAACAATCAGTAAACTCTGACTGTAAAAACTATAAATCAGATATAGCTCCATCCTAATTTGCACAAAGAAAAAGGATTACCTACGGTGAAGTAGGTCTAGGTGACGACTGATGGTCTTCGCAAAGTCGACCGAGGCGATGGCCAATGGTCTTCCAACTAAGATTTGTGTGTACCTATATGCCTTCAGTAGAGAATCTAGAATTTTGTGTTTGGGACATTCCTTCAGTAATTCCCTCCCAGCTACATCTTGGCTGTGGCATGGTGATGAGATCTGCTGGCCCGTGTTGCCGAGAGAGCCATCCAGCAGTAATCAAGCGTAATTTCTTACATATATAATTTCCATGCAACCAACTTCTTCAATCATGCATTTCACGAATTCCATTTAATTAGCCCACCATTTCCATTCCTTCGTTATCCAGTCCTCAACCTCTGCCCATTGATTCCCGATGAGGCTTGTTGATACTCCGTGTAACTCGAGGAGATATATAAACTCATGGGTTTATATGTAAGGGAGCAAGGCTAGACTATATATTAAACAAATAAACCCTTTTTTTCAAGCCCAATCGTAAGCAAACTCAATTGACTGTAGACTTAGCCCCCACATCGACACCTCTTTTTTGCTAATCGAGGAAGTCCACTCATGGCCCAGCACAACGTTGATGAAGGCTACATATATAGTATGATTTTAAAAAACTGAGTGGTACATGACAGAGCAAAGTTCCCTGAAATAACATGAGAGAAAATGATGATTTCCATCCGCAAGATTACAGGAAAGGATTGACTGCCTTGGACGACATGATGGCCAGCTCTACGACTGTGAAGAGCAGCAGCAAACCGAGAAACCTATATATGTCATTGGCATAACAAAGTTAAATCTAAAGTAACTCAAGCAGCAACGTCACTGTTAATCTTAGTATTAAAGAACCATACAAAGCATCAAGCGTAGTACTGTAAACCGTAATACCCTGATTTAGAATGTTACTAACCAATTCTGATTTTTAAAATAGGTATTAAACTACTGTCTTCAATGTTTTCCATCGATTCTGCATATATTCACACCATTTATTGTTTCTCGGACCCAGTTCTACAATGCTACACAACTAAAATAAGGTTACGCTTAGAATTGTGATCGTACAATGCAAATAAGCAATACTTGACTGAACTGTAAGAAACAACATCGTAGTTCTAAGATTTGTAGCACTGCTTTTCCTTCTAGCAACCAAAATCAACCGTGCTATTGTAGCACTGCTTTTCCTTTCTAACAACAAAAATTAACTGCCTATTTATTGAACCATGACAAAGTTTTACAGTACTAAACAACATTACCAATCATGGTGAATCTGAAAAACGAACATTGCGTGCCAAAATTGGCAGTACTACTGAGTTATCTTCCTCTCTCGAAATTGAAAGAATGTGAATAAAGCTATCCTCACGCACCTCACACATATCGGTCAGCCACGCGCACCTCACACACTGAAGGTGTTGATGTTCAATTTTGTCGCATATCCTTGCAAATTTACCCGCAAATCTAGGAGAAAATAGTTCCCTTCAAAGTCACAAACAGAAAAGAGGTATGCAACAGCTCGACCATTGACCAATTGTAGTAACTGCTTCATCTTAAAGGTGACACAACTTCAACAGAATAGTAAGCAAGCAACCAGAAGCAAAAATCTGAAGCAACAGAAAAGCTAAAAGTCAAACAGCACTCACCGACAGCAGCTGGAGCTCTGCGAGGCCCTCGCCAGCGCCATCGGAGATCACCAGCTCGAACGGCCCTGCCATCCGTGACGCCGGAGCCGAACGCCAGGGCGTCATCGCCGGCGACGAAGTGGACCCCGTTGGGCCCGACCACCTCCTCCACCGCGGGGGCATCGGAGTGGCTCCAATCGACGGCCCCGTCAGAGGCCCGTGCCAGCGCGACCGCGGCGCCCCTCGCGCGGGCGCGGTACTCGTAGCGCTGCACGGCGCCGACGAGCGCGCCCTCGGCGTCGAGTGGCCAGACCTGGACATAGGGCGTCGGGGTCCCAGCCATACTTGTCGGCGACAGCATCGTCGAAGAAGGTGGGATACGGGGCGGAGTGCGCCCTCGGCGTCGAGTGGCCAGACATGTACCTAGGGCGTCGGGGTCCCAGCCGTACTTATCGACGACGTCGTCGAAGAAGGTGGGATACGGGGCGGGCGTAGGCGTGGGAGGAGGCGTTGGAGGTGGCCGCGAGCAGGGACAGCCGCGGGGGCGGGGGAGGGGAAGAGGAGCGGGAGGAGGACCAGCTCGAACGACCCTACCATGTTCATGTCCTTGACCCCGGAGCCGAACGCCAGGGTGCCGTCGCCGGCGACGAAGTCGACACCGTAGGGCCCGATTATCTGGTGGGTTGGGGACGATGGCCTGGAGATTGGGGCAGGTGGAGACCGAGCGTGGCGAAGCAGCCTCCGGGTCCTCTGAACGAGCGAATCGTTTTTTACTGTACTAACTTAAATCTGGAGCTCGGGTTAATTCTCCAAAACTTCAGGGGGCGTTGTGCAAAACCGCCGCGACGGTGAACCCCTATCGTCGTCGCCGTGGGCTTCTTGTTCGGTGGCGCCGCGTGGATGAATAGTACCACCTCGTTTATATTACAATTTTGTATATACAAATTGTAAAAGCGTATTATGACTGGGTGAAAGCGTATTGTGACGGTGAACCCGACGAACTCGTTCCGTGCTTTATTATTAGGTATAGATTATTATTATTATTATTATTATTAGGTAAAGATATATATTATTATTATTATTATTATTATTATTATTATTATTATTATTATTATTATTATTATTATTATTATTATTATTATTATTATTATTATTATTACTAGGACAATGCCCGTGCGTTGCAACGGGGGCATGTGTATTTTAGTGGTTCAACTTCAATCGTGTCTAAGATATACATTTATCATTCTCATGCACATCACATGGCATTGTCGTGTTCTTCTCCTTGCACATACATCTTCTTTGTTCCTGGTTGTGGGTGTCCCTCTCATCCTCGTTCAGTAGCACAATTCATAGTGCACTCTTCTCGAGCAAGCTCCGGTGCTCCAGCAACTGCCTCGTGATCGTCGTCGCGGTTACCGTTGGTGGTGGCAGCCACGTCGAGCAGGACCTCCTCCTTGTGGTCATCTTTTTAGTTCCTGTTCAAGATATCAAATTCCAATACATATTTTTTAAGAATGCAAAATGTAAAACCAAAGTTGTACCTCATTATCCATTAGAGCTAGTAGCTGTAGGACCATTTATAAACAGTGGAATACTATCTCATTAGGATTTGCATTAATATTTAGAGGCGTGGCTAAAATCTTTGTGCCTCGCTACGGACAACAAAATTTGTTGCAAAAATAAACCTTTATGTGGAGCTACCTAGCATGATATATTGCGACACCGAATACTCCGCATACTTGTGGAACTTAATTTTGTAGGAACATAAGTACAAAGTTGTACCATAAGCATATCACACGGAGCAATAATCACAAAAGCAATATCTCCGATTCCACAATTCAAGCAATAAAATAAATTTATCGGATTGTTTTGCAATTTGCATACTTACATTAGATGATCTAAACTCTTTACAAAGGTAACCATGTTTGACATTTTTTCTTAAAACATTATAGAGCGGGTGTGAAAACATGATAACCTTCACTGTGACAAGAAAATAATAATACTCAAATATCTGAAACTCAAAGATACAAAGCCCAGATTGTTGATGGACTCAGAAGCTGATGTGTGATCAGTATACTTCAACACTGGTTGTATTGAATGTTGTCCAACTTCATCGCAGTGTAACTCTTCAGAGTATACATCAAAAACTGATTCAGGCCCTAGCACAACAGTACAAGAAGGTAAATGTCATAAGCAGCAGGCACACGACAAATTTAACAACATTCATTAAACAGATCTATACATGGGCAATACTCGCTTCCATTGCCATTCTCGTGCAAAAGCATGTTGGGCACATCACCTGGAAAGCACCAACATGCATGAATTACGGTAGTGTGGGTACTGAGCATAAATTTAACCTGCACAACTTTATCTACAACGACTCCCAACTCAACTACGAGAGAAAAATCGGTTATTTTTGAATCTAATCTTCCAAAAAGCATCAACCCGAGTATTGTGAAAATAAGATGGGATTAAACAATATACTTTTTCAACCTGCAATTCTTTAATCTTGACGATTTTCCTTACCCATCTCATAGAATTGTCAATTTATTATGAGGAAAGAAATATAGAGTATATTCGTCATTGAAATGATAGAAAAGGAACACATCTCAATGAAACCAATTTGTATGTATGGACTGATCTAATGCGTCAAATTATTACCGATATGCTTACGAAGATACTATGGACCTATTTACCTTTAACCGAGCTGCACACGTGATCTTGAAGAGTTTATTCATTCACGGAATGGTGATGACCATGTCGGCTCCCTCCATTGCCTCCCCAACACAGGGATGGTTGTCCTGGGAGACAGGTGGCGAAGCATGGCCGGTGGCATATGATCCATAGACAGCAAGGCCCATGGCCAGAGGATCCAAGTCGCCCGGATGGGCACTATGGCAGTCTAAAGAGATAAACCAGGCTATGGTGGCCCCTTGTGTCCCGGATACGTAAGCGGTCATATCCCAATTCTGCACAAACACAGAAAATATTACAACAGAAAATATGTGAACTTGCAATGTATAGCTTATTCTAAACATTTTTGCATTCGCCTTGAATGAATAAAATGTCAGACTGTAGCTAATCGACTGTCGTATATGAACTTAATCAAACCTCAATATATGATGCAGAAATATGTAGCTGTTTGCAGTTGATATACGCAAATAAAAATTCAGATGTACAATTAAGTCAAATTACCAAACAAACAATGGTGAACTCAAATATCAGTTTAATTTACTATTGGATCTTTCTCAAAACCAGGCCCTGGAATGAAGTGCTCCATCTCACAAAGCATCATCAAGTGCAACTTTTACTTTCCAAAATACTAAACCAATAGACCACCTCCAAGTACCAACTTAATAAAAGGTTACACTCACACAAACCAAGATAAAGTGAAGCATTGTCTATTTGTCTTCAGAACTATTTGGCACGGGATAAAAACCATCTGTTCAAAGCATGCATATCACCTTATCTTATATATAAAGAAATAGGACCAGTGAACTACCATGCCGACCTCAGCAGCATCGACAACAAGTTGTTAGAAAAATTGACATGCATAGGCGTGTCCATGATATTGAGGCACAACCTTGACAAAATCCTATTTTCTTCAGTTAAGAGTGCTAGATTGAGGTCTAACCTTCACTATCCTCTCCTTATTTCTTTCCTGCAGAACTTGGAATGGGAATCAGGAAGTAAAATCCAACATTGACATGGATGCATTGTGCTGCTAATCTAGTAATTGAAACAACTAAAAGAAGCAACAGTCCTAGAATGCATTACAGGATCGTGTAGCAGTCACCACAAAGGCAACAATATGGCACTCCCCTAGGATTGACTTACCTGCACCACCAAAAAACTATTGGATTAAAGAACAACATTCAAAAAAATAAAATAAAACTGAATTTTGCAGCATCACATACATAGAATTTTGCAGCTGTAGCATACACACAATGACAGCAGTAGCAGCAATCTACCCTTCCCCATCACACCACTGTCCTCGCCAGCTCCAAGCTCAAGTGCCCAACCACCACCGCCATGCACTTCCCCATACACAGAATTTTGAAGATAATTAAACTGAATCATGTTACTTACCTTGCCAATTTCTTTCAATTGCTCTATTTCGCCATAGCCTGCAGCAGCTGCTGAATAATCCATGATTTACAACCGTGAATCCAAATGAGCTACAAATCCCAACAGAAAAAGAAAGCTCTTGTCTGATCCATATGAACCAGAACAAAAACCACATATCATACAATGTTGTAATCTAGGTTGAGGAAACACAGAAAATAAGCCTCACCTACGCAGCAGGGGGG
>LR738713.1:695348862-695362927 GCA_902687465.1 Secale cereale
AAATCGCCCGAGATATCGCTATGTTTTATTGAATTGATTGTGTCTGGTTACCTTAAGTTAATTGATTGCGTTTGAAAAGAATTGATTGTCATGCATTATTGCGTTTTATTGAATTGATTGTGTCTGGTTACCTTAAGTTAATTGATCGCGTTTGGAAAGAATTGATTGCCATGCATTATTGTGTTTGGAAAGAATTGATTGTCATGCATGATTGCGTTTGGAAAGAATTGGTTGTCATTCATGAATCGGGGACGTAAGGGGGGAAAGGAACCTGACTGCGTGCGGTGAGTGGAGTGGGGTTGGGCTGGGTTAATTGTAGCGAAAAAAAACCGGTTGAAAAAAAGCCAGACGAGGTGGGACGAAAAAAAACCAGACGAGGTGGGACGAAAAAAAACCTGGAACAAAGACTACCAACTGCTCCATTAGGAGTAGAGATTAGTACCACCTCGTTTATATTACAATTTTGTATATACGAATCGTAAAAGCGTATTACGACTGGGTAAAAACGTATTGTGACGGTGAACCCGACGGATTCAATCCGTGCTTTATTATTAGGTATAGACTAGCAAATATGCCCGTGCGTTGCAACGGGGGACCAAAAAATTATGCGCTAACCAATTAAGTATGACTCAATATCGTGATATATAAGCGCACTCTATTTTAGCGCAATGTCTCACCAAGTCGCCATTTACTTTTTTTCTCACCCTCGTCGATGATGGTCGCGATGTCCACGTGATCACACTGCATTCGACGTGGTAAATCCCAAGGCTATGAGTTTGCCAGTGCATGACACACTTGTCATTATGTTGCGCAAGGGAACGCCTAAAACTTTAAAAACAAATCTCATCGACCACGAACTACTCCCAATGCCAAGACATATAAGGACATTCGAAAAACTAATCAAATTCTAGACATAAAATGCTTTTGAATAGGTGAACAGTTTTTCGAATGGACAAACAATTTTGTTTTGAATTTTTGAATTTTCTAAAAAAACACGAACATTAGTTTTGTTTACAAATTTTTTAAAAATGTATGAACAGTTTCCAAATTCATTAACATTTTTGACTCAACAAATATTTTTTGAATCGATTAACTTTTTTAAAAATTGGTGAAGAAAGTTTTCAAAAAATATTTATTTTTATTTATGTGAACATTTTCTAAAATATCACAGACATTTTATTTTTATATTCTCGAATAAGTTTTGAATACACAATCTGCTTTCAAAATCATGAACATGGTTTTATTTCCCAACCATTTTTTTTCCAAACTGTGAATTTATTTTATAATTTACGAACAGTTTTGCAAAGCCACCAACATTTTTTGAATCTGCAAATTTATTATGATTTTCTAACATTTTTGAATACATATATTTTTTATGATTTCTCAAACATATTTTTTGGAAACTCGCAACTTTTAAAATTTAAGGAATCCAAATTTATTTAAAGAAGAAAGAAAACAGAATGAGAAAAGAGAAGACAAAAATATAAAATAAAAACAAACAGGGGAGTGACGCATTGAACATGGGCCGGCCCATGAAAGGATACGTGGAGAAGACCTGCGTGAGAAAGAGAGATAAAAATTGTGGGAAACGGGGATCGAACCCTGGTCTCCTCGCTTCAAGAGCGACACGTGAACCACTCCGCTACTTGTCGATCTCGGTTTTCTACGCGACTCGCTACTATAAAACAACCAATCGCGCGGTGGCTTTTAATCCGAAAAATCGAATCGTTTTCTTTACTTATGGGTGGCATGGTGGGTAATTTGTAGCAACTTCGGGGGTATTTTTTTTGACGGACGGGCTGAAACCCTATTTTCTTTATTATTACTAGCAAAAGAGCCCGTGCGTTGCAACGGGAGAGAAAACATAACACACGATCTTAACCCAACAACCATCACTCAAGACCACAATAGGTCCATCTCCTTTATTTTTGCGAGGCATCATATTTGTGCTGCCGCTTATCCTCCTTCTCACCCTCGCCGGCGATGGCCTCAATGTTCACACAAAACAAAGCAAAAAACGTGTTTAAATATGGTTAATCCTAAGGCGTCCCTCTCTCTCTCTCTCTCTCTCTCTCTCTCTCTCTCTCTCTCTCTCTCTCTCTCTCTCTCTCTCTCTCTCTCGCTTTCTCTCACTCTCGCGATGAAAAATCTGTTGTTTTCCCCTGCGACATTTTCAGAGGTATGCATGTGTAGTTATCGATGTTTTCTTTTCCCTATATGGTTATAGTGGAGTGCTTATTTGCAATCCAGATCGCCATCGGTACGAAAGAATAATCGGATCTTGCGCTATAAATTATAAGTTTGCTTCCAAAACAATATTTTAAAATTATTTAACAGGTAAAATTAACATCATATTTGGATTCTACACATTTTTTTAATAAAATTTCATATACAATATGTTAAAATCGAAGTTACGGTTTAAAAGATACGTATATTTTAGAAAATCATTTGTTTGACTTAAATATATTCCAAAATAATATTTAAAAATACTTAACAGGTAAATTAATCTCATATTCATATTCTACATATTTTTCTAATCAAATTTCATATATAACATGTTCAAATCGGAGTTACGGTTTAAAAGATATGGATGATTTAAAAAAACATGTATTTGACTTAAATATGATCCGCGGATAAATTACCTAAAACATCAGGGGGGGTTTCGAAAATTGTAAAATAACGGTTCGGGTATGACTTAAATCCGGACTGCGGGTTGATTTCAAGAAAACACAGGGTCTTTTGTGTAAACTACGAAAAAAACGATTCGTTTTGACTTAAAATAGGACTGCGGGTTGATTTCTCTGAAGTGGAGGGACTTTTCTGCAAAATGCCATGACGGACGGGCTGAAACCCAACTTTCTTTATTATTAGGTAAAGACTAGCACAAATGCCCGTGCGTTGCAACGGAAGAAAATAAATATGATACATACCTAACTCAGTAAGCATGTCATCTTCGGCAGTGTCCGGTAACAGTGTTATACCATCCAAATCCTTCTCATACGTCCGGAAGAACAGTCCAGTCACTATCCACAAAGAAGAGAGAGGAAAATAAAGCCAACCAGACCCCACTTTGTCCTCGTATAACCGTACAGTTGCAAATCGTCATTTCAGTAAATATGGGCTTCTTCTCTTCGTTCCTTTCCTTCGGGCTGGGTTAATTCATTTTCGCTTCCTTTCCTTCGGTACCTTTTGTTGATCCTCCAAACAGCTTACATATATGATGAACTGGGAATCTCAAAAAAAATATTTATGATGAACTGGTTGGATTGTATCTAAAATAGAGAGCTGGGACACGACATGAGGTTGTGAGTTTGACAGAAGCATCTACTGTACAGTTTTTTAGGAAGCTCGTGTACATCTGATTCTGAAAAGCCCATTCACGTGGTCCAGTAGAAAGTCAACGGACGGCGTGGAGGCCCAAGTCCAAGGCGAAACGCCTTTGACGTTTTACGTACGGGCAGGTATATAGATTAGTACCATCTCGGATAGAAGAAAAACAGATGAAAAATGATGGACGATAAACAGACGAAATTACGATGGTAAGAAACGCTTCTCCCTTTATTAGTAAAAAATAAAAAATATGCCCGTGCATTGCAACGGGAGAAACTCATACAGCACTTCTCTAGAAAATAGACACCCACATCAATATTCGAAACATGATACTGGTTTTGGAGAGTTAATCTAAAGCTTATATATCCTTTTAAAAAACTCATATGTGGTTCTCAACTTTTTCCTGGTTCCTTTGTCCTTTGCCTGGCTCTCTTGAGTTCTTAGCCTGAAGCTTATTGTCTTTGCTCCATTCAGTTCCATTATTTTAGGATCTTCGATAGCAAAAAAGTTTATGGTACCATTGAGAATCGTCTATTCATAAGAAAATGTGCAAGTCAAAATTCAGTCGCTCTTTAAATTTATCTGGTCGCTACAAAAATTTCTGATGTGTGCAAAAGAATAATACAGATTAAAATCTTCCTAAACGACGGTGAGGTGCAAAGTGAGTAGAAGAATTGTTTTCTAACAAATTGTATAGTCGTGTGTGTAGTGTACATCTCTGTACAGAAGAAGGTTCATAGTTACAAGTCCATACATTCATTTCCGCCTTCCTTTTATGTGAGACCATTTCAGCTCCAAACTTTTTTTTAGAACATAGACATCAGAGACGTCCGGCTTTAAATTAATAAAGCCCACACAGACAGCGTATAAAACAGACCATCGAGACCTCGAAACATAAATAAGTTTGGGACCAACGCACTACACCAAAAGGATCGTCGAGAGCATAAGTGCATTTCAGCTCCAAACTTGGTTCCATGATTATGGAAAATGGTTTTGACATGTACCTGGTCGCATTCAAGAAAAGGCATAGTGCGTCGTTTTAGAGTTTTGCTGAATATACTTATGCCACCGAGGGCAGCAGATTTTTGATTTCTCCCAGCACGGTCCATCCTTAGTCTAGCATTACAATACCTAGTTTACTCTACCTGTTCCTAGAGCTACCATGACTAATAATCATAACTTGTTTCATCTACAAACCTTTCTCAGTATAGGTACAACACAACTCTATGTTCTGTCCAAGTTTGTGCTCCTTCCGTATGAAATACAGTATAATATTTAATTTATTTCCAAGATCACAGTAACATGAATATCGGCCGATGGCATAAGTTGGAATTGTTGCCATCAGCATGCAAGTGTGCCAGCTCGGTACAGTCAAATAATCAACCAGCGCCATTAACGATCGCACATAAATCCAAAGGATGAGCACCAGATTTTTTTTGTGCTAGCACGCATAGCTTCCAGCAGGTTCCAGTCGGTGTACAGCGACAACAATTTGATTAAAAAAAGCAATAGCAAGCAACAAATCCCCACTGAGCGCCCAGTGACTGCCCCTTCTACACTTCGCCATTCCTCTCGTCCTCACCACCCAGCGCCGCTCCGCTTCGACCTTCCTCCTCCTGCAACCTCACCATCAAGCGCTCCTCCTCCTCCTCTTCTCCATCCACCTCACCACCCAGCCACTTCCCGGCTGCCAAAGGTGGCGCGGAAAATTCTTGCAGCGTCGCTGTGTGTGTTTGCTGCTGCGGCTGGGGCGGCGGCGGCCTACTCGTCGGCTCGCGGGGCCGGAGCAGAGCACCGGTGCCGTGGTGGTGGAGCCCCTCCTGGTGGGTGGGTGGGAGCGACGGCGGGCTGCAGGGCTGGCGTGCAGTGGCGGCTCGGTTGCTCGCCAGATCTGGCGGCCGGCCAGCACGCTCGGGGGCTGGTTGGACCTATGGCAGAAGCGAGGGAGGAGGTCTGGTGGTGCTGCTCGTCTGCCGGTGGCAGAAGGATTCTGGGGCGGCTCAGGTGAAATCACCAAGTTTTCTCTTCCGTGAGCTCTTCTCTGTATCATCCTTGGCCATCTCTGTATGAATCAATATGGCAAAATTAGCTCGACCTATCTATTAGGCTGGGCACACCATGATTGCACTAATTGTTTTCTGTATCTCCAGATCGGCTCTTCTTCTTCTTTAGGATTATTATATAGCTCAAATGGCATCTCCAATTTTTTCTGTGTATCTTCGGATCGGCTAATTGTTTCTGTGTATCTTCAGATCGCTTCTCTCTTTATTTTTTCAGGGAGCCACCAGCCTCCCGGCAAGGCTAGGACCGGCGGAGGCCGAGCGGCGGACTGGTTTGGTTTGTGGTGGTCGTCGACTCGTCGGAGAGGGGCGAGGTGGTGGTCGTCGACTCGCCGGAGAGGGAGGGGGAGGAGGAGGAGCTGCGGCATGATCCGTCGGGTGATGTGGTGTGAGGGTGGCGGTTGAGAGGACAGGATAAGGAAGGGACGTGCGGCTGGTGTTTTGGCTAGCGAATCGTTATTTTACTTAAGGTGTGGATTGCGGGTTGATTTCATGTAAATCGAGGGACTTTTTTGAAAAACTACCATGACGACGGACGGGCTGAAACCGAACTTTCTTTATTATTAGGTAAAGATATATGCACGCGGTCGTCCCCAACCTCCGACCTCCTGACGTCGCCAATAATAGCAGCCGGCCCAGCCTGCAGGCCGCCGGCGGCCACCCCTGACCTCCGCATCCCAACACCACTTGCAGGCCCCCACCCTCAGGACCTCGATCATCTTGACGCTGCCTACCCTCCTCCAGGTGCGCGCCCTCGTCTCCATGGCGGTGTGCGTCAGCAGGTTGGAATTCCAAGCTTATGTCGTTGAAGGCTCATGCATGTATGTAGTGATTGGTACAATTCTCTACCCAGCAGCCAGACTAATCCATCACACACACACTACTAATCCAGCGCCCCGCGCACACACATCCAGTACTAAGCAGCAGAGACACCCATCATCCATCCAGTACTCGCACACGAATCAACAAAACACACAGGCCACAGTTTTCAGAGGAGAGATACATGGGAGGGACTGAGCTACCTGCGTGAATCATCATGAGGGACAGGGGTTTAAGAGGACGACGTCAGGCCGTTGGCGACGGTAGGCGTCGGTGGTGTCATCTCCGAACAATGGCCGTGGCGTTTGTGGCGTGGGGCTCCGTGTGATAGAGAAAGGCAGCTCCGGTGCATGAGTAGACGGCCGCCGAGCTGCGTGGTGCGGCTCCGTTGAATTGTTGTGTCCGCCTGTGAGGCTGTGACTTCGGCGCGTCTTTGCTTGGCTACCCAAAATACCCCTACCGTCTTTATATACTACCCAAACTGTGCTGTAGTATTTGTAAATCTGGAGTGTTCGTCCGCTTAAATGGACGGCTAATATATCATGGATGTACCGTAAAATATCTCATGATATCTGGGCCACCAAAAAAAGAAATGCAAGAACTCAATTTCATAAATAGTCATTTCTCGTTTGTGGTCAATCTGACACTACCTTGTTTGATTGAGCAATAAAATGGGACCATTTGATTAAAAAAAAAACATGATTGGTACACAGAACATACTACTCGGGTTTCTTAAGGTTCATCACCACCATTGAATTTGCTGGATCATGGAATGTGTACGGCTAATTTTACTGTTCTACACGTCTCCTGTTGTACACGGTCACATCAGGAGGCTTTGACAGTAAGCCCTTTTCTTGTGCCAGAATTACAGGACAGGGCATATAGGAGGGCAACACTCAAGAATTGCTAATGGGCGCAAAACTAACACAAAAGTTCAAATGATTCCATATGACAAGTTCAAGTTTCCCCAGAATTGATGATTTACGGCGTATCATGGTCTGATTGGCCGCGTCCCTTGTAAACGGATCATCTTGATAAAGGAAATTCCATCTGTGGTAACTGCATTGTGCCAAGAAAACAGTACGCATTAGATGATTATTATGCAGATGATACAACCTAACAGTAACTCCTAGTGATCTCGATCAGCAAATGAGTAATTTGCATAAGAAAATTAACAGTATTTGTGAGTAACTTTGTTGCTCGACATCTTGAATAATGGATGTGGGTTGAAACAGCTCTTTTTAAAGTTTGAAATAACAGAATGGCACAGTACAATAAAAAAAATTAAAGCCTAAAAGATGGCCATTAGAACTTATATATTACAGATAAAACTGCAAACCATAAAGAAGTCAGAGTACCTTGAGTTACCCACTTCGTAATGTTTGACAGTTTGTAAACACCATTGGTTTATTCCCAATTCGACACCCAGAATCTAACTACTTTATGTGATATTATTTTTAGCCTACTGAAAATCACAAAACGAGTCATCATCTTTGTTTCCGAATACATCATGCACTGCACTAATCACCATGTGCTGCAGTACAAATTAGTGAGATATATGAAGTCATGTAATAGCACTAAAATCCCTAGTTTTGCCCCAAGGGGGATAAACAACGGCTGGGTGACTTCAGAAAACATCTACTCCCTCCGTCCCAAAATTCTTGTCTTCGATTTGTCTAAATACGGATGTATCTAGTCATGTTTCAGTGTTAGATACTTCCCTATATAGACAAATCTAAGACGAGAATTTTGGGACGGAGGGAGTAGTACACATGTCCAAATTGTGGTCAGTTTTTACACCTTTTGTGACAATATACTCCCTCCGTCCGAAAATACTTGTCATCAAAATGGACAAAAAGGGATGTATCTAGAACTAAAATACAACTAGATACATCCCCTTTTATTCATTTTGATGACAAGTATTTCCGGACAGAGGGAGTATAAATTATATCAGATGCTGACATGCACAACAGACCCCTTAAAGTTGTCCCCAAGTTTCACTCGAAGGCGGAAACTGGTAATAAACTAGAACTGGTAGATGCTTAATTAAGCATTGAGATATTGAATCAGTCATCTACAACTCATGAGAGATTACCAACTTATCCCTCCCAGCACCCAGCATAGCATACCCAACTCAAGGATACAATCATCAACCACTACAACGGCATGTGTAATAACTCGACTAAACACTGACAGCAGCAGCAACAACAACAACAACAGCAAAGCCTTTAGTCCCAAACAAGTTGGGGTAGGCTAGAGGTGAAACCCATAAGATTTCGCAGCCAACTCATGGTTCTAGCACATGGATAGCCAGCTTCCATGCACCCCTGTCCATGGCTAGTTCTCCGTCAATACTCCAGTCCTTCAGATCCCTCTTTACGGACTCCTCTCATGTCAAGTTCGGTCTACCCCGACCTCTCGACATTATAGGCACGCTACTATGCGTTGACAGCAAGTACAATAAATTGGCAAAAGTTCTAACTGAACTTCCTATTTCCAGTAATAAGATATGTACCATTTTAGATTCAGAACAACACAGAATCATATTAAATCAAACACAAATCAGGGTATATAAATATTGAAAGGAGACGGTAGTTCCAAAGCCAAAAGACACAATACAAAAGGAACCTTATAAAAGGCAATCTTCACTAGCAAAAGACATGTGCACAAAAAAAAAATAGAATCTTAATACAAGCCAAAATACTCAAGTCATGCATCCATCATTATGCATATCAAGTGGTCCAGGACACCAACTGAAATCAAACAATGACAGATTATAAAAGTTCAAGGAACACATACCTCCATCGGAAGTGGTATTGACAAGAAAACCTTCAGAGCCGCCCATTAACAGCATAAAACATGGAGTCATATTACGAGAACTAACACGGAAACGAATTTGTCACATCTTACGCCAAACAAAGTCCATTGCCCATTTCATTGAATTTTGCGCTTTTGTGCTGACATATATCAACAAGGAATGGTAACAAGGACATAAGCGTTATTGAAGGAAACATGTCATGGCAAGAATAAAATACTGAGTAAATGCTTCCTTACTTTTTTTGTGGTTACGTACAGCCGCCAAATTTTCCATTCCTTCATGTTTCCTCTTCTATACAAAAAACAATTAAAATTTAGAGCATAGCCAAAATATGAGTCAATCATGCTATTTGAAACACATTGAATAAATGGGGCTACCTTCTCATGATGTTTTTTGGAATTATCACCCCCCAAATCATGATGCACACTCTTCTCTTTTTTCTTTTCTTTGTCTTTGTCTTTCTCCTTCTCCTTCTCCTTCTCCTTCTCTTTTTCTTTCTCTTTCTCTTTCTCTTTCTCTTTGTCTTTGTCTTTGTCTTTACTCCGATCCTTATGGCGATGTTTGTGCTTCTTGTGTTCCTTGTCCTTGTCTTTCTCCTTGTGCTTTTTATGCTTCTTCACTTTGTCCCTGGACTTAACCTTTGATTTTCCCGATATAGTTGGAGTACCTTTTTCAGCCTGGTGAATGCAAGAGAGTTCAAACAAGGAGTGGATGTAGCAAAAGAAAAAAATGTTCTAACAGGGGTATCCTACCGAAGGCAGATCTACTGGCGCTGTTTCTCGCAACTGAAATGCATGTCCTAGTGTTTCCATGTCAAAGGGTTGAATATAAGCAGTCTTCTTCTCCCTCAGGTCTGGATTCTGAATGAGTTGATCTATCTCCATCCCTTCTCCTTTACGGATTTCAGTATCACCCACAACATTCTGAAGATAATGTGTATCTGAGATAGCCAGTGGCAATGGTTTCTTACAAAAGAAACTGTGATGGTTCAGCAGCCTGTAGCGGCTAATTAAATCAACAGCCCCAGTAAGCTCCCGAGGACCTGAAATACACCAAAACTCATGGTGTGTCAAGAGTCAAGAGTTCTTTTATTTGCAAGCAATAACAAAGTTTTGGTCCTTCAGGGCCAAAACAGGTAAAGGATGGAAGCCTCTGAACAGAACCAGTTGAGCGGCAAAGGTGGACATGCTTTATTGTACAAGTCGCAACGTTGATCTAAACTCAATATTTCGTGTAGATAAGACCAACTTGCTTATTTCATAATGAATATTTGACCCAGCATAAGAATTCAAAAGGTGGGGGGAATAGTACTTCGTCATCGTTGATACTGTTATAACTTAGAAGCATATGGCACCCATGAACTTACTTATCTAATCAAAACAAAACATACTACGCACACTAAAATGCCAGCCTTCATGCTATGAGCCTATGACAGATCAATATACACGTCACATGACAAAGCGGCTTTAATTGAGTTACAGGGTTTGTAGCTCATGTGAAATTTGATAACCTTTTCAACATATACGTCACGTCGTCTTTTAGATAAACTTAACTAGTAATACCAGGGCATCAATCAAAGCTGCAAAACATGATCATGTTTGAAAAGGTTATCAAATTTCACATGAGCTCACCTTGATAAATTTTTCTAGGGTTAGCATACTCAGATAAAATACAATATTTATCCTAGATAAAGGCCCTGAGAGTTATAGGAGACCAAAGTTAAAGCAACATAACATGACTTCGCCTTCGCATTTATCAAGAGTGCCATCACTGCGACATTTGCAAAAGAGATATACCGATATAAGATGGAGTAGGGCATTTTGGAGACCGAGCTCCATGGAGCCCTTTATTTTGAAAAATTCTAAATTCATAAATTTTGGTTTCAAAAAATTCTGAAAACAAATACACATGTACGCAAGGATGTAAAGTATATGTGTGAAAATTTTCAGGATGAAATACCTTGAATTACGAGCTGCACAAAAAGAACAAAATCATGGACTTTAAAGATGAACATTACATATGCTAAAAAGCCTCAGATTTGTCTTTTTTGTGTAGCTCACATTTTAATATATTTTGGCCTGAAAATTTGCACACATGTATATTATGCATCTAAGTATATGTGTATTTATTTTCAGAATTTTTTGAAACTGAAAAGTTTGAATTTTGAAGTTTTCAAATATAGGCCTCCATGGAGCTCGGTCTCCGTTTGGCATTTTCGTATAAGATGCAAGTAAGTAAACTCATGGTCATGTACAAGAAGCGAACAAGCTTCATGCCTTACTAACAACTGAAAAGCAGAATAGGTCAATCTATTTATTTTATTCTTAAATATGTATCGCTCAATTTGTATAAACACTCCTTGGTTTTTAAAATTGTACAGTGTGCTATACCATAAGATTGGTATGAATATGGTGTTACCCATTTTCATAAACAATGAAGAAAAAAATAAAATAGTACCTAAAAGGACATTACCTTTTCCAAATTTACCATCTGAAGCCATCTGATTAGAGCCTGACATTTGCAAAATGCATGTCCACCTAGGATTTGATTTAAGAAAACAAATACACATAAGCAATCAAGCAAAAGAAGCAAAGTTAATTGGACACATTCTAAAGCATAGCTAATGAAGGTGCGCCTAGGCTATAGATGATAACAAAACGCTTAGCACTTAATTGCGCTTAATCTGTGCATAAATGTGCGCTTTGCTCAGAAAAGCGCAAGGCGGAGGCTAATGCCTAGCGCTTTATTGAACTATGTTGTAAA
Source organism: Secale cereale (assembly GCA_902687465.1). Classification (NCBI taxonomy): domain Eukaryota; kingdom Viridiplantae; phylum Streptophyta; class Magnoliopsida; order Poales; family Poaceae; genus Secale; species Secale cereale. The sequence goes on from LR738713.1 coordinate 695,360,653, forward strand.
TAACGTACTAGATAGACTTAACTAACACCAACACTAAAAATAGAAATTGCATCTGCTAGTGTTAGAATACTTTCCACTTCTGTGTATGGTAAGTTGGTAACATATGGATGCTAATAGAGGTGAGTATTCGAGAAAACGATAGAGGTGAATATTCGTGGTGCCAAAATCTGTTACACCAAACACTTCATCATGCACTGCCAAGTCGCTGGATGATTCGCCCATTGATGTGTTACATGCGAAGACCGGTTGTATTCATAAACAAGATTTAGATCCTGCGTAGACTAGTACAAAAGCATAACAGAATACCATCTACTCCCTCCGTTCCAAAATAGATGACTCAACTTTGTACGAAGCCGATTAGTTGCTAATCCAGGCATATGGGCAGTAAAATGGATTTTTCTTCCTCGAGTCCTTATTAATAATTAAATGAGCTTTGGCAGGCAGACACAGAAGTAAAGAGGGTATCTCCAGGCTAGAGGGCATGGAACTCGTGTGGTGTAGGCCGCCGCTCCCAAGATTTGTGATTAGCTTGGGTCTAAATTGGCCCCGTTCGGAAGCTCTCTGGCTTCTCGCGTAGCCAGCTTCTTGGAGGAGCCAGGAGCGTTTGGCAGCTCCAGCTCCGGCTGCGTGGGCTGGGCAGCACAGGAATGGATGCTGAAGCCATGACAGATCTGAGCAGAGACATGTAGGGGGAGGAGCAGCTCACCTTGAGCTAGGCGGAGGATGGCGTTCGCCGAGATGCTAGGGGCCGGCGGCGGAGACTAGCGACGGCGCGTCGGCCAGCCGGTCGGCAGCGAGGTGGGGGTGGCGGCGGGATGGGCGGCTGCTAGGGTTGGCAGCAGAGGAACTAGCGAGAACGAGCGAGAGGTATCTGCGGTCGCTCGACCGGGAGCGCAGGTCGAAACGGTACGCGCCCCCACTTCGGAAGGGCAATCGCCTGTAATTTGTCTCAATCCACTCCGCCTTCTTTCTTTTCTAGAGCTGGGCTAGATGTAATCGCCGCCGCCGGATGGCTAGAAGTAGAAGCTCATACCTCGGAGCTCGTCGACTGCGGACGGGGTGGATGCAGCGGCGACGGCGATGGGGGCGGCGCGCGGGAGGGTTGGCAGCGGGTGGGAGGCGTCGGCCGGTGATGCTATCAGCTACGGCACGGTGACGGCGACGGCGACGGCGAGAGGGACTAGGGTCTCAGATTGGAGCTGAGGTCAGAGCATGTGATATAAGTCAGAAGAGGAAGGAGACTATGAGAGGACTGATAGGAAAATTCTAGTAGGAGTAGTACTCTCTTTCTTTTTTCTTTTTTTTTGCGGGGTGTACTCTCTTTCTTTTTGACGTAATAATCCACCTAGGAGTATTAAATTCTCGCTATGCTAAAAAAAAGGTATCAAATTCTCGCTGCGGAGCGGATGGTGCGCAACTTCTTTCGAAAAGGCTTACACATTGTCTCAAAAGTTTAAAAATCATACTCCCTGCTAACTTTGTACTACTAAATCAGCGACATTTGTTTTGAAACGGAGAAAATATTAGCGTAACACATGTGTATTACCGTGGAAACACAAAAATAATTCAATCAAGCAACACGGAGAAAATATTTTTTTTTTGCGGGGTATGAGATGTAAATATATAACACATGTGCAGCACTGCAAGGAAGAAACTCAATCAAGCAAGTGCAGCACTGCAAGGAAGAAACTCAATCAAGCAACCAACACTAAATTTATACGTAACTGAAGTAGTGATGGAAGCACCCTTTTTTAAAAGAAAGGTGATGAAAGCACCTCCCCAAGATGCGATTTCTTTTTTTCCTATAATTGGAGGGGTCTCATGAGTTCTAGATGGATGAGGGAGATTGGGTTTGAGTGACAGCAGACTGAACACACCCCGCGGCACGACGTAGTAGTTTAGCCGGACCCATCAACTCTCAAATCACACGATTTTGCCTTTCTTTGTGTAAACTACAAATCAATCTTTTATTTTTGCCGATATAGAGTGGGCATATGGAATGCACTTAAACTTTGGCGTGTTTTTCCACTTGCCCGCCTTGACATAAATACGCACTGCCTGAACCACGTACGTATATTATTTGTTCCAGATTATTTGTATATTAATTGGCTCGCTGTTTTTTGTGGTGTGTGCGCAAAAAAATGATGGTTACTCACAGGCATCAAAAGATGTGCAGACGTGGCCCGAGCCAATAATGGCAAGGGTGTTTCTCTCCGCGGTGCTTTACAACTTGGATGTCATTCTTTTTTGATAGAAAGAAGGGTTTAGGGGGGGG
>LR738713.1:695362937-695415672 GCA_902687465.1 Secale cereale
CCTCGAGGGCTCGAATACATAACATGATGTCATACACATAGTCAGCGGAAGCGTTAGGTATCTGGGTACAGATACAACACAGAAGAAGATAGGCCTGTTACACAGGCGGGGCAAAATAAAAGCTACGATCGAAAAGGCGCAGGCCTCCTGCCTGGGACCTCCGATCCTACTCCTGGTCGTCGTCCGCCGGCTCCTCGTAGAAGTACTCGCCGGCCGGGTAGTAGTAGTAGCCAGCCTCGGGCTGGTAGTAGTAGTCGTCAACGGGGGCTGCGGGCACCATGGCTCCGTCGTCTGGTTTATCATGCGGGTAGGACAAAAGAGGAAGCAAAGCAACCGTGAGTACTCATCCAAAGTACTCAGCAAGACTTACATCAGATCTATACTAGCAATGCAATATTTTCAAAGGAGGCTTTATGTGGGTGGACTAGACTGCAGAAAGCCAGAGAAGAGAAGGGAAAGCCTAGTCCTGACGAAGACTAGCATCTTCAGGGTCTTGCAGCAATTAGGAGGGAAACAGAATAGTTTCATCATAATAATATATAGTGTTTGCAGCAATAACATCTCCATATCACATATCTCAAGTCACCAGTTCTAGTTGTACCGAAGTGGATACAACTCCGAGTGTCCGTTACCGTAGGACAGGCTATCGATAGATTGTTTCTTCCCTGCAGGGGTGCACCAAGTTACCCACCACGCTCGCTTAACTCCGGCCGGACACACCATCAGGTCGTGCCCGCCCTCGGCTAAACAATACGACGCAACCCGACCGGATACCGCCAGAGAGGATCAAGCACGTCGGACTAACCTATGCCCCCAGGGGTCTTGGCCATCGCCCCGGACGCTCCTGCACGTTACGTGGCCGTTCGGTTGCAGACCTAGCAACCCCTTATACAAGCGCAGTTGCATCCTAAGTCCAATCCGAACGGGCCGCTCAATCGCTGACGTCGTGACGACTCCGGCTGATGTATACGACGCAGAGCACCCACTCACACCCACGTGGTGGTTAGTGCTATCGGACCCGGAGGCCCCTCGGATCAAATATCCAAATCGCTTAGTGATTTGGGAGCGCGCGGCAACGAGCAGAGCCTACGATACTGTTGGCCCCGTCGTCCCGTCTCGAGGACTTGTGACAAGGACTGGAAAAGACCGGCCACGCCTCGTAGTTATCTCGCGGGTACCCTCTCTGGTCACCCGACTCCACAGCTCACGCCTCAAAGGCACTCGCGGGTACCCCTCAGGGTCAACCCGTCTCTATCCAACATGTGTAGTAGTCACCATAAAGTGTCATCAGACGCACGATACCTCTGGCCGCACGCCTTTGTTCCTGGCGACGTCCGGCCTCGGGGGTCGATACGTCTTTAAACACGGTACAGTGAACCAGGGCATCCGTGTGGTTTTCATGCCGATGAGGAATCCGAGGAATCACCCTCGTTGGACTCCTAAACGACAAGTCCCGATAAGGTGGTACCGGAGGAATCACCCTCGGCGGTATTCACCATAGCGGATGCACGACAAAAGCTAAGTCGGAAGTGGGAAGAGGAATCACCCTCGGTAACCCACAACGAGCTAGCTATAATACAGGGACAACATCAGGAGTGAGTTCGGAGGTATCACCCTCGTCACCCGATGTTAACTCTGCGGAGTCGAGCATATTAGGGGGGGTTGTGCGGTGATGTGAAGAAGGTCAGGGGAAGGGGCTCGATCGGTTGATCGAGGCAAGGGTACTATGCGAGGCAACTACGAGAGTGCGGGTCCAAAGCAGTGCTACCCAACCTATACTAAGCAGTTTATGAATAAATGCAGGTATCAACAATTTAGCAAAGACAGGCTATGCAACAGTAATAGGAGCAGTAGCAGTAGCAGCAATTCTAATGCAAGAATAAGAGAGAAAGACATAGGCGATATCGGAAATGCTCAAGGGGGGGTTGCTTGCCTGGTTGCTCGGTGGCAAAAGCAAGGTCGTCGGAGGGGGAACCAATCACCGGGACGGCGTCGGTCTCGGGATCTGCGTCAGCGCCGGACTCTACCGAGAGAGAAGAGGGGGAGGAAACAGATAAATAAACAAGCATATGCAACACAGAGCGTGCTAAGCTAACGTGCAGTGCAGGGTTGCCTAAAAACATGTCTAGGTCATATTAGTTATTTTTAAGAAATTGTTTGGATTTATTTTATTAAAGTTGAGCACTAATCATTCATCGAAAACAGGTCAAAAGTTCCATGTTCACCTAGCTAGGGGCATCTGACGGGAATACGGAGGGCGTATCTAGATTCGTATCGAAATTCTGAGCAATTTTCATATATAAATTATTTTCATCGGAGTTACGGATTAAAAGATATGATTTTTCAAAGTTTAAAACAATTTCTGGAATTTATTTTAATAACAGAAAAGATTTTATTGCATCAGCATGACGTCATCACTGCGTCAGCAGTCAACAGCCGCACTGGTCAGGTCAAACCTGACCAGTGGGTCCCACATGTCAGCCTCTGCTATTAATCAGAGTTAATAAAAACTAAACTAAATCTATTTAGCTACTGGACCCCACCTGTCAGTGACTAATTAATATTACTAATTAAGTTTAATTATAAAAACGTTTTATTTTAAAAACTAAGCGGTGGGGCCCGCGTGTCAGTGGGCCAGGGCTGCCCAGTCAGCCAGTTGACCAGTCAACGTGGTCAACTGGGCGCTGGGGCCCGCTGGCAGTGACCCTGGGGGTGGCCCCAGGTCAGCCACGGCGGCCAGCGGCGTCGGAGCTGCTCCGGCGAGCTCGCACGACGGCGAGCAACTACGGCGAGCTCGGAAAACCGCTGTGGTTCACCGTTTTGAACGTGGTTTGGTCCTACTGAACGGCCACTTCACGCCGCGTCGAACGGCGGCGGTCTCGCGGGCTACGGTGGCCGGAGCCGGGCGGTGCGACGTCACCGGCGGCGAGATCTTTCGGGCGGCTACGGGAGCGGCGATCCGGTGCGCAAACAAACGAAAGAAAAGGCTAAACGGGATCTACTTGACGCGGCGAGCACGATGGTGGCACACACGGGACCTTAGGGTCACCGTGGCCACGCCGGCGACGAGGAAGGCGGCGGCGCGTTCGGGCGTCCGTGGGCAGGCGGCTACGGGGCGCGAACGAGCAAAATGAGAGGGGGGAGGAGAAGAGGCTCACCGAGCAGGCACCCACGTAGGCCCGGCGAGAGGTTAGTAGCTGCAGGCCGGCGTCGGGGAAGAAGGGGATCGCCGGAGCCCGAGGAGGAAGACGAGCTCGAGGAGCTCGGTGCAGAGGCTCCCAGCTCCGCCCAGTGGCACTGGTTGACGCAGCGTTCGACGACGGAGCTGACAGGCACGGGGAGGTGCCGAGGCGGTGGCTGTGGCCGCGGAAACGACGGGCACGCGGCGGCGTTGGCGCACGGGCGACGGATCTGGGGGGAAGAAGAGCTCGGCCGAGCGAGGAGGAGAGGGGGGAAATGGAGGAGGAGGGTCAGGGGAGCTGGCTCGGGCTCTCCCTTATCCTCCCAGCCACCTGCTCCCGTCGGCGTGGCGTGCAGCGACGGCGCGGCGAGCTCACAGCCATGGAGACGACGACACGAGGGGGAGGAGCAGGTAGGTTGGGCTGGGCCGGTTCCTGTTGTCCTCGGGCCTAAGTGCACAGTAGTAGTTTAGGCCTTTTCTTTTTAGTTTCTGCTTCTGTTTTAATTCACAGAGCCACTTTGCATTAATTTTGGATAGTCAAAACAGTTAGTAAAAATGTGGGACTTGGCCACACCTTTACTTAGGAATATTCTGTATTTTTAGAAAATGGTTTGGACATTAACTGAACATTTTTGGAATTTTCAAAAATGTTTTAGGCATTTAAAATGCTGTTTTGGCATTGTTTTAAATGCTCTAGCCCAAGCCAAGATGATGGGGGTGCTGTTTTCACCAGAAACAAATGTTTTGGATTATCTGCAACATCATGGACATTTTTCCAAGATTTTTGGAGCAGCTTCATTTTGCACTTGAAGTTTGAATTTGAATTTCCAGGGGCAATTTTGAGTTGATTTGATTAACCACTGAGATTACCATTGTAAATGAACATGACATGGCATGATTAGCAGTTGATCACAGTAGTTAGTACATAGGGGTGTTACAAATTCTCCTCCTCTAAAAGAAATTCTCGTCCCGAGAATTTAGGAGGTAGAAGGAAAGAGGTCGGGGTATTCCGCCCGAAGATTTTCCTCGCGTTCCCAAGTGGCTTCATCTTCAGTGTGATTTGACCACTGCACTTTCAGGAACTTAGTTGTCTTCTGGCGGGTCCGACGTTCAGTTTGATCGAGGATGCGGATCGGATGCTCCTTATAAGACAGATCATCTTGAAGCTCGAGCATCTCGTGATCCACAGCACGATGCGGAGATTCCTTGAAGGATCGTCGAAGTTGCGACACATGGAACACATCGTGGATATGCGAGAATTGCGGAGGCAATTGCAATTTGTAAGCCACGAATCCACGTCTAGCAACCACGGGAAAGGGACCAATGTAGCGTGGAGCTAACTTGCCCTTGATACCGAAACGGTGCGTGCCCTTCATAGGGGTGACACGAAGATAAACTTGATCACCTGGTTGATAAGTCAGACCCCATCGCTTGCGATCATAGTTGCTCTTCTGGCGGTCCTGAGCCGCCTTGAGATTTTCACGCACGATACGGACTTGCTCTTCGGCGTGTTGAATAATGTCCGGACCAATAACTTGTCGTTCCCCAGTTTCTGACCAATTCAGAGGGGTTCGACACTTACGTCCGTACAGAACTTCAAAGGGAGCCATCTTCAAGCTTGCTTGATAGCTGTTGTTATACGAGAACTCGGCATAAGGAAGGGATTCTTCCCATTTCTTACCGAATGATATAACACAAGCTCGCAGCATATCTTCAAGCACTTGATTGACTCGTTCAACTTGACCTTGGGACTGGGGGTGATAAGCTGAACTCCAGTGGATATGAGTTCCCAAAGCTTCTTGAAAACTTTCCCAGAACTTGGAAGTGAACAGGGAGCCACGGTCCGAACTGATCTCCTTCGGAATACCGTGGAGGGATACAATTCGGGAGATATACAGTTCTGCTAACTGGCTAGCAGTGATAGTCTCCTTGACTGGTAGAAAGTGTGCAACCTTTGAGAGTTGGTCGACGACGACTAGAATGGCATCGTTACCCTTCTGAGACTTAGGAAAACCAGTAATGAAATCCATCTGTACCTTATCCCATTTCCACAGCGGAATAGGAAGAGGTTGCAGAAGTCCAGCAGGCTTCTGATGCTCTGCCTTCACGCGACGACAGACATCGCATTCAGCAACATATCGGGCAATATCCCGCTTCATATTAGGCCACCAGTACCTTTGGCGGAGATCACGATACATCTTAGTACTACCAGGATGAATAGACAGTGGTGTATCATGTGCCTCCTTCATGACCTTGTCAGTCATTAGGTCGAAACGAGTTACCACAATGCGGCCTCGGAAATACAAGGTTCCATCTTCGGATATTGAGAAATCCCGGTATTTCGGAAGATGCAGTTCCTGTTTTATAACATCAACGAAAGCATCTTTGGTTTGCGCTACCTTGACAGCCTTCTCAAGATCCGGCTGTATCGCAAGGTCATCAAGCGAACCATGTGGAACGATATGCAGGTTCAGCTTGCGTAACTCCTCATAAAGACGAGGCTGAGCTCGCTTAACCTTGAGGTTGGTGCTGTATGACTTGCGACTCAAGGCATCGGCCATCACATTAGCCTTGCCAGGGGTATAAGAAATACCGCAGTCATATTCAGAAATAGTTTCCAACCATCGCTGTTGGCGGAGATTAAGATCCGGCTGAGTGAATAAATACTTCAAACTTTGATGATCAGTATAAATCTCACACCGGTTACCGAGAAGGTAATGTCGCCATAACTTCAATGCAAAGATCACTGCAGCAAGTTCAAGATCATGCACTGGATAATTCTCTTCATGCGGACGTAGTTGACGCGATGCATAAGCAACCACTCTTCGTTCTTGCATTAGGACACAGCCTAATCCTTGACGAGAGGCGTCACAATATATCACAAAGTCCTTGCGAGAATCTGGAGGAGCAAGCACTGGAGCGGAAATGAGCTTGTCCTTAAGAGCTTGAAAGCTTTCCTGGCATTTATCTGTCCACTCAAACTTAACGCCTTTGTGAAGCAGATTAGTCAGGGGCTTGGCAATCTTGGAAAAGTTCTCGACGAAGCGTCGACAATAGCTTGCAAGGCCGAGAAAACTTCTCACTTGCTTGACATTCTTCGGAGGAGTCCAGTCAAGAATAGCCTGAACCCGTTCCGGATTAACGGCAATGCCATCCTTGGAAATCACATGTCCAAGGTAGGTCACTTCAGAAAGCCAGAACTCGCATTTGGAAAACTTAGCATAAAGCTGATGCTCTCGCAGCTTCTCCAGAACAAGGCGAAGATGTTCGGCGTGTTCTTCCTTGTTCTTCGAGAATACCAGAATATCATCCAGATATACCACGACGAACTTGTCGAGGTAATCCATGAATATATAATTCATCAGGCGGGAGAAGGTAGCTGGAGCATTAGTCAGTCCAAAAGACATGACAGTGTACTCATAAGAGCCATAGCGAGTAACAAATGCAGTCTTTGGAATATCCTCCTCGCGAACACGGATCTGGTGATAACCCAACCTCAAGTCGAGTTTAGAAAACACTGATGATCCAGCCAGTTGATCATATAAGTCATTGATCCGAGGAAGCGGATATTTATTCTGGATGGTTGCCTGGTTGATAGGTCGGTAATCTTGTACCAACCTATTCGTACCATCTTTCTTCTTGACGAAAAGAGACGGTGCTCCCCAGGCAGAGGAACTAGGACGGATGAAGCCCTTCTTGAGAGACTTGTCGATTTCCTCCTTAAGCTCGAGGAGCTCATGCGGTGGCATCTTGTAAGGACGCTTCGCAATAGGAGTAGTACCCGGCTTCAAGTCAATAACAAATTCGACGGCTCGAGCAGGGGGTATTCCTGGAAGTTCTTCTGGGAAGACATCCGGGAATTCGCATACAACTGGTATGCTTTCGAGCCCTTCAAGTGGTGAAGCATTCAATGCATTTAAGGCATAGATTTGAGCCTCGGCATTATGGGATACACGAGCGCGGCAATTCACGAGTTGATTCGAGGGGTGCCGAAGACGCACAGTCTTGGTGGCACAATCAATTAGGGCCTCGTGAGCCTCTAACCAATCCATTCCTAGGATAAGGTCGATGCCGCAAGATTTCAGGACAATGGGGTTCGCCTGAAATTTTCTCTCTTCAATCTCAACACTAACTTGAGGACAGAAGAGGTTAGATCGGCAAGGACCCGCGGAGGTTTGTATTTTTACTGGTTGGTGCAGTGTGTCAAATGCAAATTTATGCTTGAGTGCAAACGGTTCAGAAATGAAAGAATCCGAAGCACCAGTATCGAACAAAACATTAGCAAATACTGAGTTGACAAGAAGTGTACCCATCACTGTGGCTGGCTGTTCTGGGTCTTCACTCAGATTAACGTGGTGAAGCTGACCACCACGAGCATTCGAAGGCCTGACATTATTGTTGCGCTGCGGAGGAATTCCACGTCCACTGCCACGGCCAGCAGATGGAAGAGCCAACTGACCCTGAGCCTGCGGACAGTCTCTGGCACGGTGACCCGGACGGCCACACTTGAAGCAGAGTCCACTCTCTGGACGAATCGCAGGTGCTCGAGGTGCTGGGACAGCAGGCCTGTACTGCATTGGCGGTGGAGGAGGCAGACGAGGTGCAGCATAAGAAGGCCTGTACACTGGAGCGTTTGGACGATACATGCTCTGAGGAATCCATATGCGGCGCTTCTGAGAAGACGAGCCCGAAGATGAGCCCGACTCGCGAGAGCGCTTAAGAGCATCCTTGTGTAGCTTGAGTCCAGTTTCAACCTGAATGGCCTTGTTCACCAGAGTGGCGAAGTCCGGAAAGTCCAGTGCCACTAGAGCAAGCAGAATATCATGATGAAGTCCGCGTCTGAACTTCTCTTGGCGTCTTGCGTCAGTAGCGATATCCTCCTCAGCATAACGGGACAATTCAAGGAACTCCCGCTGATAAGCATCAACTGACTTGTTGCCCTGAATCAGGTTACGGAACTCCGTACGCTTGCGGTCGATAACACCCTCAGGGATGTACCGAGCACGGAAGGCAGTCTTGAAGTCTGCCCAGGTGATGACAGTTCCAGCAGGCACTGTGTTCCGGTGCGTATCCCACCACTGGGCCGCCGGACCCTTCAGGAAATATGTCGCAAACTTGACATAGTTGTCAGGGGACACGGCGGCAGAATCCAGCTCAAAGAAGATATCACGCAGCCAATCATCGGCATCCAAGGGGTTGGCGGCACTGCGAAATACCGTTGGATTGAGCCGCAGAAATTCTTGCAGAGTGATAGCGGCTGGCTGATGCTGAGCATTGGCGTTGACTTGGGGTATCTGGTTGAGCATACCCTGCAGCACCTGACGCTGCATGTCAAGGGTCTGCATTACGACAGCCATATATTCTGGCGGCGGGGGCGGAGGCGGAGGTGGAGGTGGATCACCGTTACCAGCCATCCTGATAATTCCAACAGGGGCGGTTTAGAGACGAGAATACACGTTGCATGAATTCAACAATGTAGTAAATATGCACGACATAAGGGAAGTGCAATAAATACAACATCATACACATCATGACATACGGGTTCGTACATAGCGTCGGTTACAAACGGGCAGCATAACGGCGCAAAATCAAAGCTAGACATAGTAGGCGGCGCGCAGACCGCGGTAAGGAAGTACACAACGAGACATAGCAAAGGCTACATCAACGTCGGAGAAAGGAACTGAAACGGGGTAGCTGCAAGTGCGGACGGCGGATCTCGATCGCAGAAGGATCCTGAGCTCCATGTGCACTCTGATGCATAACCCGGTCTCGGACGGGAATCAGAGGTCCACGAACTGGCGTGTGACCTCCAACCGCAGGCCACTCGACACCTGGAGGTGTGTTGATCCTGCGCGGGCAAAGGATAGACTGAGGAAGTGTCCCTGCTTGGACAGCCGGTACCATCTGCGTCAACGTCTGGTAGAGAACTGTCCGAGTGATGGACAACTCAACCGCCAGGGCCCGAGCAGTTCGATCCAGCGCCTGAGTGTGCTGAATCAGAACCTGCGGGTCATAACGTCGACTCTCGTACGGGGCACAGATAGCTGAGTAGTATCCAGTCTCATCTCCAGCAGGTGCATACGGAATGTACCGAAACTCAGAGGCATCCAAGCTATCTCTGTGCTCTCCTCGGAGGCGTGCGACAGCAGCGTAGGCAGCATCATGGACTGCCATCGCAACCGTCACGCCGCTACCGTGGAAGCGGTACAGCTCAGTGTCTGAGTCATCCTGCCGGTCATAGATACGAACAACAGCATAATACTGCTCCTGGTTGAACTCGCGAAACTCCTCGTAGACCATGTACTCGAGGTACCAGCGGTAGCCCAGTCTGGTCATGAGAGCGACTAGAATGGCCGGAAACCCAGGGGCATCTCGAGCCCAGGTGCGAAGCACAAGCTGAGTCTCCGGGCGAAGTGGAAACAGAGGATTCATCTGAAAGAAGAAGAATCAGGCTTGTCAAGTCAATTATCATCAGGACTTGATAAGAAAGGTTAAACAAACAAATGGAAAGGAATGATTATCAGACTAATCAGGTCAATGATAAGAAATCGCACTGATATCCAGCTCTCCGGGTAGATGTGAAAACGAGAACCTAATGGAGTTAGTAAAACTTAACCCGAATAGACGAGAGATAAGAGTCCCAGAGTATAGACGAGGAATAAAAGATGCTACACCACCCAAGTGGCGACGTGGGGCCATAAGCCACACAGCCAAGTTAGTAAAACATTTTTGGACCTCTAGACTCGACTTCGGCCAAGGAGTTGGAAAGGGGGTTCCTACAGGCAGTCGGCTCTGATACCAACCTGTGACGACCCCGGCCCGACCGTGCACTAATCATACACGCAAATGCACACGATCAAGCCTAAGGACTCACGTGAGGGAATCACAGCACAACTCTAAAACATAAATAAATACATACAAGTCATATATTACAAGCCAGGGACCTCGAGGGCTCGAATACATAACATGATGTCATACACATAGTCAGCGGAAGCGTTAGGTATCTGGGTACAGATACAACACAGAAGAAGATAGGCCTGTTACACAGGCGGGGCAAAATAAAAGCTACGATCGAAAAGGCGCAGGCCTCCTGCCTGGGACCTCCGATCCTACTCCTGGTCGTCGTCCGCCGGCTCCTCGTAGAAGTACTCGCCGGCCGGGTAGTAGTAGTAGCCAGCCTCGGGCTGGTAGTAGTAGTCGTCAACGGGGGCTGCGGGCACCATGGCTCCGTCGTCTGGTTTATCATGCGGGTAGGACAAAAGAGGAAGCAAAGCAACCGTGAGTACTCATCCAAAGTACTCAGCAAGACTTACATCAGATCTATACTAGCAATGCAATATTTTCAAAGGAGGCTTTATGTGGGTGGACTAGACTGCAGAAAGCCAGAGAAGAGAAGGGAAAGCCTAGTCCTGACGAAGACTAGCATCTTCAGGGTCTTGCAGCAATTAGGAGGGAAACAGAATAGTTTCATCATAATAATATATAGTGTTTGCAGCAATAACATCTCCATATCACATATCTCAAGTCACCAGTTCTAGTTGTACCGAAGTGGATACAACTCCGAGTGTCCGTTACCGTAGGACAGGCTATCGATAGATTGTTTCTTCCCTGCAGGGGTGCACCAAGTTACCCACCACGCTCGCTTAACTCCGGCCGGACACACCATCAGGTCGTGCCCGCCCTCGGCTAAACAATACGACGCAACCCGACCGGATACCGCCAGAGAGGATCAAGCACGTCGGACTAACCTATGCCCCCAGGGGTCTTGGCCATCGCCCCGGACGCTCCTGCACGTTACGTGGCCGTTCGGTTGCAGACCTAGCAACCCCTTATACAAGCGCAGTTGCATCCTAAGTCCAATCCGAACGGGCCGCTCAATCGCTGACGTCGTGACGACTCCGGCTGATGTATACGACGCAGAGCACCCACTCACACCCACGTGGTGGTTAGTGCTATCGGACCCGGAGGCCCCTCGGATCAAATATCCAAATCGCTTAGTGATTTGGGAGCGCGCGGCAACGAGCAGAGCCTACGATACTGTTGGCCCCGTCGTCCCGTCTCGAGGACTTGTGACAAGGACTGGAAAAGACCGGCCACGCCTCGTAGTTATCTCGCGGGTACCCTCTCTGGTCACCCGACTCCACAGCTCACGCCTCAAAGGCACTCGCGGGTACCCCTCAGGGTCAACCCGTCTCTATCCAACATGTGTAGTAGTCACCATAAAGTGTCATCAGACGCACGATACCTCTGGCCGCACGCCTTTGTTCCTGGCGACGTCCGGCCTCGGGGGTCGATACGTCTTTAAACACGGTACAGTGAACCAGGGCATCCGTGTGGTTTTCATGCCGATGAGGAATCCGAGGAATCACCCTCGTTGGACTCCTAAACGACAAGTCCCGATAAGGTGGTACCGGAGGAATCACCCTCGGCGGTATTCACCATAGCGGATGCACGACAAAAGCTAAGTCGGAAGTGGGAAGAGGAATCACCCTCGGTAACCCACAACGAGCTAGCTATAATACAGGGACAACATCAGGAGTGAGTTCGGAGGTATCACCCTCGTCACCCGATGTTAACTCTGCGGAGTCGAGCATATTAGGGGGGGGTTGTGCGGTGATGTGAAGAAGGTCAGGGGAAGGGGCTCGATCGGTTGATCGAGGCAAGGGTACTATGCGAGGCAACTACGAGAGTGCGGGTCCAAAGCAGTGCTACCCAACCTATACTAAGCAGTTTATGAATAAATGCAGGTATCAACAATTTAGCAAAGACAGGCTATGCAACAGTAATAGGAGCAGTAGCAGTAGCAGCAATTCTAATGCAAGAATAAGAGAGAAAGACATAGGCGATATCGGAAATGCTCAAGGGGGGGTTGCTTGCCTGGTTGCTCGGTGGCAAAAGCAAGGTCGTCGGAGGGGGAACCAATCACCGGGACGGCGTCGGTCTCGGGATCTGCGTCAGCGCCGGACTCTACCGAGAGAGAAGAGGGGGAGGAAACAGATAAATAAACAAGCATATGCAACACAGAGCGTGCTAAGCTAACGTGCAGTGCAGGGTTGCCTAAAAACATGTCTAGGTCATATTAGTTATTTTTAAGAAATTGTTTGGATTTATTTTATTAAAGTTGAGCACTAATCATTCATCGAAAACAGGTCAAAAGTTCCATGTTCACCTAGCTAGGGGCATCTGACGGGAATACGGAGGGCGTATCTAGATTCGTATCGAAATTCTGAGCAATTTTCATATATAAATTATTTTCATCGGAGTTACGGATTAAAAGATATGATTTTTCAAAGTTTAAAACAATTTCTGGAATTTATTTTAATAACAGAAAAGATTTTATTGCATCAGCATGACGTCATCACTGCGTCAGCAGTCAACAGCCGCACTGGTCAGGTCAAACCTGACCAGTGGGTCCCACATGTCAGCCTCTGCTATTAATCAGAGTTAATAAAAACTAAACTAAATCTATTTAGCTACTGGACCCCACCTGTCAGTGACTAATTAATATTACTAATTAAGTTTAATTATAAAAACGTTTTATTTTAAAAACTAAGCGGTGGGGCCCGCGTGTCAGTGGGCCAGGGCTGCCCAGTCAGCCAGTTGACCAGTCAACGTGGTCAACTGGGCGCTGGGGCCCGCTGGCAGTGACCCTGGGGGTGGCCCCAGGTCAGCCACGGCGGCCAGCGGCGTCGGAGCTGCTCCGGCGAGCTCGCACGACGGCGAGCAACTACGGCGAGCTCGGAAAACCGCTGTGGTTCACCGTTTTGAACGTGGTTTGGTCCTACTGAACGACCACTTCACGCCGCGTCGAACGGCGGCGGTCTCGCGGGCTACGGTGGCCGGAGCCGGGCGGTGCGACGTCACCGGCGGCGAGATCTTTCGGGCGGCTACGGGAGCGGCGATCCGGTGCGCAAACAAACGAAAGAAAAGGCTAAACGGGATCTACTTGACGCGGCGAGCACTATGGTGGCACACACGGGACCTTAGGGTCACCGTGGCCACGCCGGCGACGAGGAAGGCGGCGGCGCGTTCGGGCGTCCGTGGGCAGGCGGCTACGGGGCGCGAACGAGCAAAATGAGAGGGGGGAGGAGAAGAGGCTCACCGAGCAGGCACCCACGTAGGCCCGGCGAGAGGTTAGTAGCTGCAGGCCGGCGTCGGGGAAGAAGGGGATCGCCGGAGCCCGAGGAGGAAGACGAGCTCGAGGAGCTCGGTGCAGAGGCTCCCAGCTCCGCCCAGTGGCACTGGTTGACGCAGCGTTCGACGACGGAGCTGACAGGCACGGGGAGGTGCCGAGGCGGTGGCTGTGGCCGCGGAAACGACGGGCACGCGGCGGCGTTGGCGCACGGGCGACGGATCTGGGGGGAAGAAGAGCTCGGCCGAGCGAGGAGGAGAGGGGGGAAATGGAGGAGGAGGGTCAGGGGAGCTGGCTCGGGCTCTCCCTTATCCTCCCAGCCACCTGCTCCCGTCGGCGTGGCGTGCAGCGACGGCGCGGCGAGCTCACAGCCATGGAGACGACGACACGAGGGGGAGGAGCAGGTAGGTTGGGCTGGGCCGGTTCCTGTTGTCCTCGGGCCTAAGTGCACAGTAGTAGTTTAGGCCTTTTCTTTTTAGTTTCTGCTTCTGTTTTAATTCACAGAGCCACTTTGCATTAATTTTGGATAGTCAAAACAGTTAGTAAAAATGTGGGACTTGGCCACACCTTTACTTAGGAATATTCTGTATTTTTAGAAAATGGTTTGGACATTAACTGAACATTTTTGGAATTTTCAAAAATGTTTTAGGCATTTAAAATGCTGTTTTGGCATTGTTTTAAATGCTCTAGCCCAAGCCAAGATGATGGGGGTGCTGTTTTCACCAGAAACAAATGTTTTGGATTATCTGCAACATCATGGACATTTTTCCAAGATTTTTGGAGCAGCTTCATTTTGCACTTGAAGTTTGAATTTGAATTTCCAGGGGCAATTTTGAGTTGATTTGATTAACCACTGAGATTACCATTGTAAATGAACATGACATGGCATGATTAGCAGTTGATCACAGTAGTTAGTACATAGGGGTGTTACATGTTTTAGGTTGACTCTTGTTTTTTACAGACTTTCTTTTCAGTGTATTTTATTAAAGAAGTAGCCCTTAGCGATGTGAGGTGGATAACCTAGGACAAAACAAACAAATATCGTCGTACGATCACCCAGGAACAATATGAAGATGCATATAAGGCTTGGATCAACGATTGTTACCGACTCTAGAGTGCAGCGGAAGTAGACGAGTCGGTGTAGATCGTACTTGAAGTCCCTTGAACCGTAGATAAACGATCCCTCGAATTGCTCGCGAACCGTCCCTTGAATGGAAGATCGAAAGCACGACTTCTCCACATATTGCAATCATCCAGGCTTCACGATCCGGAAGAGCTTTGTCGTCTAAAACTAATCATCGCTGGAGAATCAGGGGGAGAAAAGGAGAATCACATAGGGCTTCTCTATTATGAGGATTAGAGAGAAGTACAACTATGTCTAGTCTATATCAAACTAGACGAGAACTAGGTCAAGAGAGAGGTAGAGGAGGCTTCAAAACTTAAGTTCTAGGGGCTAGCCCTCCCCCTCTATTTATATGTTGAGCCATGGGGTCGTAATTTGGGGAGGGGGGCTCCCCAAAGTCGGTTTTGGACGCAAGGAAGACTCCTCCTCGGTTTCCAACACGAAATGGCATTTCCAGAAACGCCACGGACCTTGGCGTCTGGCCCGGGACCTTGGCGTCTCGTCCCTAACCTCCGCAAAAACTCCTTTACACCAACCAAAAGCCTTGTGGGCCTTACCCCTTGGCCCAGTCAATGTGTCCTTGCACTAGGGACCCTTTGGATTCATCTGAAATATTATGTATCCTTCTGGACATCACCAAATTTCCTAGCACCTTTCTAGGACCTCGCAGAACATTTATGAAAACATCTAAAACTCTTTCGAAACTATCTTAAAACTATTTCTTATGTTCTCAGAACTATTCCAAGAATATTTCCTCATAACTCTCATTCCACTAACACTCAGCAGATCGTGATTCCCTTAAGATTGTGACCCCGACCCGTAGATTCGGTAAAACATAGACATGAATGAAACTCCTTCATTTAATGACCAATAGCGGAACCATAGACGTCCATATTGATCCCTTTGATTACATGAATGATATTCGAGTGAACCTTTGGTTATCATGTGATGTTCTCTTTGCTTCACAATACTTTACAAAACCTGGGATGTTTCGATATCCTCCTGAGTCATACACATGCTCATTATACCATTAATCTCGTAGCCAGTTTTGTTCTTCTTTCTCGTTGAAGTGTTTCGACATCCCTGTGACATAGGCACATGCGTCTGGCCAAACGATGATGGATGCCATCACACCGAGAGGGCCCTAAGAATATCTCTCCATCGTCGGAGGAGCAAATCCCACTCTCGAGCTATCTAGTCCCTTGTCAAACTTTCTAATGAACATGTAAGTTGTCGTTATGATCACCTAGTTACACGTGACGTTTGAGCAACCCCAAAATCCACCGTACGGTAGGAAGTGACTATGATACTCTCACGGTTTGAGGAACTAAACACATGTGAACACTTTGTGTTATAATAGTTAATTTCAGACGATATTATGTCAAAGTGTAACAAACAAGATTGGGTCGATTTAATATGATTGTTCTTCTAACGTCATACTCTCAATGTTGTTTCAGGACTATCGTTACACTTAACGATATCCTGAGATTCGGAAAACATGATCACCAACAACACTTGACCCAATCTTAGAGGCAAGACTAGGAACTTATTCTTTACCGTTTATCATTCCACACGTGCATATGAGTTTTCAAATGAATCACACATTCCATGATCATAGCACTTATAGCATGAAATACAAACTCTTAATTATGAACATGGAAATATAATAATACAATATTAATGCCTCTAGGGCATATTTCCAACAGTGTTGTGGGGCTCACAACCAGCTGGTTCTTCTTTGCGAAGATTACTCCTTCTAGGTTTTACTCATGTAAGTTTATCATGGGCAAATATGACATGGATAGGCATTCAAGTGCTAAAAAATCCTCACTCCAAGAAAATATCAACAGCGGCCCGAGCCAGTAGATGCTGAAGAGCACTCTTGGGATACGAAAAGCTAGTCTTGTATGAACTTCCATAACAATTGTTGTAAGCCACCTCCTGGTGCATGGACACCCGTGACCACCACGACGCTTACCGGTGATGTGTGTGTGACATGGGAGGCGAGCATGGGCCACAAGAACCTATGTATGACCCAGCAAATGCACGGGTATAGGGCCGAGGTTATGGTCTAGAGGGGTGAATAGACCTGTCAAAAAATACCGCTTCAAAATTTAGTTGACTAGGTTGTAAGATTTTTGCATGGTTGTTTAGGGGAGCTTCTATATGTAAATCTATAACTAAAGTACGAGTGTGGGATTGAGACTTGCATAAAACTCCAAAATAAGGGAAACGAGATTGCAACGTAGTTAACGTGACGATGTTTTTCCGAGTTTTGGATGGTTGGTGCTATCCAACTCCGCATTGGTGTAGGTTCGGACACAAAATCCTTAATGTTGGGAAATGTTGCATGGAAACAAAAAAAATCTACGCACACGCAATGATCTATCCATGGAGATGCATAGCAACGAGGGGAGTGTCTACGTACACTCATAGACCGAAAGCAGAAGCATTTGACAACGCGGTTGATGTAGTCGAACTTCTTCTAACTCCGACCGATCAAGCACCGAACGTACAATACCTCCGAGTTCTGCACACGTTCACCTCAGTGACATCCCTTGTCTTCTTGATCCAGCAAGACGTCGAGGAAGTAGATGAGTTCCGTTAGCACGACGGCATGGTGATGGTGAAATGATCCGCGTAGGGCTTCGCATAAGCACCGTGAGAATATGACCGGGGGTGTAATCTGTGGAGGGGGCGCCGCACATGGCTAACAATTGATGTTGTGTGTTCTAGGCGACCCCCTCCCCACATATATATAGGTGGGAAGGGAGGAGAGGTAGATAAGGGTGTGTTTGGTTTGGGAACCAAGTGGAATGTAATGGCATGGTTCCATTCCACTGGAATGGGTTGGTTCCATTCTTTTATTTGGTGTGAGTTAAAAGATGAAATGGAACGGTTCCATCTCAATGTTTGGTTGGAGGTATAGGATACTGAAAGCACTTTTACATTTTTACATAGGAAAGATAGGACCGAAGGATTAGGTATACAGCTAGAAGCAGCAAATGGACTGGTTTTTTACGCCGCCGACGGAGTGTGGTCGCACATCCAGCGGGACTCGCCAATCTAGGGCTGGTCGGCTACGACGAGTTTTGATTAGATCCAGCAGGACTTGCCAATCAGGTTCAAGTCATTGTTGTAGGACTGGATCTGCTCTCCACTACTCGCCGCACGGCCAAGGAATGGCACAACCGCAACAGGATTTGATCTGCTGCCCGTGAAGAGATCCCTGACGTGGTGCTCCGACAAGCCAACCGTCCAGCCCTCAGGGCTTTGTCAACTGCGGCCGCGGGGTCACGGAGGAGAGGAAGGTTCCACAATCGTCGCCATGGAGAGAGAGAGCGGAAGAGGTCGTGGGTGAGCGAGGCAGAACGAGAAAGAAACGCGAACGAGGCGTTCCGCGTGGTCCGGCCGATTTGGAGGAACTACTCGGTTCGGCATATAGCGGGAATATTCCTTCCTTGAGAATGCTACATTCCATTCCTCTTCTCTACCAAACACGATAATCACTCCCAGGTATGGGTCCGACCTGTTACGTTCCACTTCATTCCAAATACCAAACACACCCTAAGGGGCGCCCCAAGTAGGATCTGAATCCTACTTGGGGTTTTCCCAAGTGGCGCCTCCCTTTCCTTTTATTCACCGGAGAAGAAATGAAGGGGAAAGAAGAGAAGGGAGGGAGGCCGAACCCCCTCTTCTCCTTCTCCTATTCGGCTACCTGCCATAGGGGGCGTGCCACCCCTTGTGGGCTGGTGTGCTCCCCTCTCATGGCCCATATGGCCCATATACCCCCATCCCCCGGGGTTTTCAGTAACCCCTCCGGTACTCCAATAAATACCCGATACACTTTGGAACACTTCCGGTGTCCGAATACTATCGTCCTATATATCAATCTTTACCTATCGACCATTTAGAGACTCCTCGTCATGTCCGTGATCTCATTCGGGACTCCGAACAATATTCGGTCACCAAATCACATAACTCATATAATGCAATCGAACGTTAAGCGTGCGGACCCTACGGGTTCGAGAACTATGTAGACATGACCGAGACACTTCTCCGGTCAATAACTGCTACTTCTCAAGCTTGCGTTGTATTCCCTCGAAGAGGAAAGGGAGATGCAGCACAGTAACGTAAGTATTTCCCTCAGTTTTTGAGAACCAAGGTATCAATCCAGTAGGAGACCACGCGCGAGTCCCTCGCACCTGCACAAACAAATAAGAACTTCGTAGCCAACGCGATAAGGGGTTGTCAATCCCTTTACGGTCACTTATGAAAGTGAGATCTGATAGAGATGATAGTTTATATTTTTGGTATTTTTGTTTATAAGAACAGAAAGTAAAAGAGGAAAAAGTAAAGTAGATGTAGATTGATATGTTGAGAATAGACCCGGGGGCCATAGTGTTCTCTAGTGGCTTCTCCCATGATAGCGATATTCTACGGTGGGTAAACAAATTACTGTCGAGCAGTTGATAGAAAAGCAAATAATTATGAGACTATCTAGGCATGATCATTGTATATAGGCATCACGTCCGATACAAGTAGACCGACTCCTGCCTGCATCTACTACTATTACTCCACACCTCGACCGCTATCTAGCATGCATCTAGTGTATTGAGTTCATAAGAACAGAGTAATGCCTTAAGCAAGATGACATGATGTAGAGGGATAAACTCAAGCAATATGATATAAACCCCAGCTTTTTTATCCTCGATGGCAACGATACAATACGTGCCTTGCTGCCCCTACTGTCACTAGGAAAGGACACCGCAAGATTGAACCCAAAGCCAAGCACTTCTCCCATTGCAAGAACTATAGATCTAGTAGACCAAACCAAACCAATAATTCGAAGAGACTTGCAAGGATATTATGAGCACACATAAAGAGTTCAGAGAAGAACCAAATATTTATCATAGATAATCTTGACCATAAACCCACAATTCATCGGATCTCGATAAACACACCACAAAAAGAGATTACATCGAATAGATCTCCTTGAAGACCGAGGAGAACTTTGTATTGAGATCAAGAGAGAGAGAAGAAGCCATCTAGATACTAGCTATGGACCCGAAGGTCTGTGGTAAACTACTCACAACTCATGGTGAGGGCGATGATGATGATGTAGAAGCACTCCATGATGGATCCCCCCTCCGGCGGAGCTCCGGAACAGGCTCCAAGATGGGATCCCACGGGAACAGAAGGTTAAGGCGGTGGAATTAGGGTTTTCTCTCTGTTGCTGATGGTTTTGGGGTACGTAGACTTATATAGGAGGAAGGAGGACACAGGGGGGCGCTCGAGGGGCCCACGAGGTAGGGGGCGCGCCCCCACCCTCGTGGGCACCTCGTGGCTCCCCTGACGTGGTTCTCAAGTCCCCTGTGCATGATTTTCTCCAAAAATATCTCTCCAGAAGGTTTCATTCCGTTTGGACTCCGTTTGATATTCCTTTTCTGCAAAACCCTAAAACAGGCAAAAAATAGCAATCTGGACTGGGCCTTTGGGTTAGTAGGTTAGTCCCAAAAATGATATAAAAGTGTATGACAAAGCCCATTAAACATCCAAGACATCATAAATAATAGCATGGAACAATAAAAAATTATAGATACGTTGGAGACGTATCAAGCATCCCCAAGCTTAATTCCTGCTCGTCCTCGAGTAGGTAAATGATAAAAACAGAATTTTTTATGTGGAATGCTAAGCAACATAGTTTTTCAATGTAATTCTCTTAATTGTGGCATGAACGTTCATATCTGAAAGATTCAAGATAAAAGTCTATATTGACATAAGAAATAATAATACTTCAAGCATACTAACAAAGCAATCATGTCTTCTCAAAATACTATGGCTAAAGAAAGTTATCCCTACAAAATCATATAGTCTGGCTATGCTCCCTCTTCATCACACAAAATATTCATATCATGCACAACCCCGATTTCAGCCAAGCACTTGTTTTCATACTCTATTCTTTCAAACCTTTCAACTTTCACGCAATACATGAGCGTGAGCCATGGACATAGCACTATGGGTGGAATAGAGAAGTGGTTGTGGAGAAGACAAAAAGGAGGGAGATAGTCTCACATCAACTAGGCGTATCAACGGGCTATGGAGATGCCCATCAATAGATATCAATGTGAGTGAGTAGGGATTTCCATGCAACGGATGCACTAGAGCTAAATATGTATGGAAGCTCAACAAAAGAAACTAGTGGGTGTTCATCCAACTTGCTTGCTCACGAAGACCTAGGGCATTTGAGGAAGCCCATCGTTGGAATATACAAGCCAAGTTCTATAATGAAAATTCCCACTAGTATATGAAAGTGACTAAACATGAGACTCTCTACAATGAATAACATGGTGCTACTTTGAAGCACAAGTGTGGAAAAAAGATAGTAGCAATTGTCCCTTTTTTCTTTCTTTTTTTTTCTTTTTTTGGGCCTTTTTTTCTTTGGCCTTTCTCTTTTTTTTCGGAGGGGCTTTATTGATTTAGCCTTTCCTCCCATGGGACAATGCTCTAATAATGATGATCATCACACTTTCATTACAACTCGATATTACAACTCGATACTACAACAAAGTATGACTCTATATGAATGCCTCCGGTGGTGTACCGATATGTGCAATGAAACAAGAGTGACATGTATGAAAAGTTATGCATGGTGGCCTTGCCACAAATACAATGTCAACTACATGATCATGCATGACAATATGACAATATGAAGCGTGTCATATGAACGGAACGGTGGAAAGTTGCATGGCAATATATCTCGGAATGGCTATGGATATGCCATGATAGGTAGGTATGGTGGCTGTTTTGAGGAATAATATGGTGGCTGTTTTTAGGAAGGATATATAGTGGGTGTATGGTACCGACGAAAGTTGCGCGGTACAAGAGAGGCTAGCAATGGTGGAAGGGTGAGAGTGTGTATAATCCATGGACTCAACATTAGTCATAAGAAACCATTGTTCGAAATATGCCCTAGAGGCAATAATAAAATGGTTATTATTATATTTCCTTGTTCATGATAATTGTCTATTGTTCATGCTTGAATTGTATTAT
Organism: Secale cereale; assembly: GCA_902687465.1. Taxonomy (NCBI): domain Eukaryota; kingdom Viridiplantae; phylum Streptophyta; class Magnoliopsida; order Poales; family Poaceae; genus Secale; species Secale cereale. The sequence continues at coordinate 695,384,427 of LR738713.1, forward strand.
CCGGAAACAATAATACATGTGTGAATACATAGACCACAACGTGTCCCTAGTAAACCTCTAGTTGACTAGCTCGTTGATCAACAGATGGTTACGGTTTCCTGACCATGGACATTGGAAGTCATTGATAACGGGATCACATCATTAGGAGAATGATGTGATGGACAAGACCCAATCCTAAGCCTAACACAAGATCGTGTAGTTCGTATGCTAAAGCTTTTCCAATGTCAAGTATCCTTTCCTTAGACCATGAGGTTGTGCAACTCCCGGATACCGTAGGAATACTTTGGGTGTGCCAAACGTCACAACGTAACTGGGTGGCTATAAAGGTACACTACGGGTATCTCCGAAAGCATCTGTTGGGTTGGCACGAACCAAGACTGAGATTTGTCACTCCGTATGACGGAGAGGTATCTCTGGGCCCACTCGGTAAGACATCATCATAATGAGCTCAATGTGACTAAGGGGTTGGTCACGGGATGATGGGTTACGGAATGAGTAAAGAGACTTGCCATGACGAGATTGAACAAGGTATCGGTATACCGATGATCGAATCTCGGGCAAGTACTGTACCGATAAGACAAAGGGAATCGTATACGGGATTGATTGAATCCTCGACATCATGGTTCATCCGATGAGATCATCGAGGAGCATGTGGGAGCCAACATGGGTATCCAGATCCCGCTGTTGGTTATTGGCTGGAGAGTCGTCTCAGTCATGTCTACGTGTCTCCCGAACCCGTAGGGTCTACACACTTAAGGTTCGGTGACGCTAGGGTTGTAGAGATATAAGTATGTGGTAAACCGAAAGTTGTTCGGAGTCCCGTATGAGATCCCGGACATCACGAGGAGTTCCGGAATGGTCCGGAGGTAAAGATTTATATATAAGAAGTCAGGTTTCGGCCACCGGGAAAGTTTCGGGGGTCACCGGTATTGTACCGGAACCACCGGAAGGGTCCCGGGGGTCCACCGGGTGGGGCCACCTATCCCGGAGGGGCCCATGGGCTGAAGTGGGAGGGGAACCAGCCCCTGGTGGGCTGGTGCTCCCCCCTTGGGCCTTCCCCTGCGCCTAGGGTTGGAAACCCTAGGGGTGGGGGCGCCTCCACCTGGCTTGGGGGGCAAGTTTCCCCCCTGACCGCCGCCCCCCTTGGAGATGGGATCTCCTAGGGCCGGCGCCCCCTAGGGGCCCTATATATAGTGAGGGGGAGGGAGGGCAGCCGCACCCTAAGCCCTGGCGCCTCCCTCTCCCTCACGTGACACACCTTCCTCCTCCGGTTGCGCTTGGCGAAGCCCTACTGGAATCCCGCTACTTCCACCACCACGCCGTCGTGCTGCTGGATCTCCATCAACCTCTCCTCCCCCCTTGCTGGATCAAGAAGGAGGAGACGTTGCTGCTCCGTACCTGTGTTGAACGCGGAGGTGCCGTTCGTTCGACGCTAGGATCATCGGTGATTTGGATCACGACGAGTACGACTCCATCATCCCCGTTCTCTTGAACGCTTCCGCTCGCGATCTACAAGGGTATGTAGATGCACTCCCCTCTCCCTCGTTGCTAGATGACTCCATAGATTGATCTTGGTGATGCGTAGAATTTTTTTGATTTCTGCTACGTTCCCCAACAGTGGCAGCATGAGCTAGGTCTATGCGTAGTATCTTGCACGAGTAGAACACACAGAAATTGTGGGCGTAGATCATGTCAATTTGCTTGCCGCTACTAGTCTTATCTTGATTCGGCGGCATCGTGGGATGAAGCGGCCCAGACCGACCTTACACGTACGCTTACGTGAGATAGGTTCCACCGACTGACATGCACTAGTTGCATAAGGTGGCTAGCGGGTGTCTGTCTCTCCCGCTTTAGTCGGATCGGATTCGATGAAAAGGGTCCTTATGAAGGGTAAATAGAAATTGGCATATCACATTGTGGTTTTGGCATAGGTAAGAAACGTTTTTGCTAGAAACCTATAGCAGCCACGTAAAAACTTGCAACAACAATTAGAGGACGTCTAACTTGTTCTTGCAGCATGTGCCGTGTGATGTGATATGGCCAAAAGGATGTGATGAATGATATATATGTGATGTATGAGATTGATCATGTTCTTGTAATAGGAATCACGACTTGTATGTCGATGAGTATGACAACCGGCAGGAGCCATAGGAGTTGTCTTATTTTATTGTATGACCTGCGTGTCAATGAAAAACGCCATGTAATTACTTTACTTTATCGCTAACCGTTAGCCATAGTAGTAGAAGTAATGTTTGGCGAGACAACTTCATGAAGACACGATGATGGAGATCATGGTGTCATGCTGGTGACGATGATGATAATGGAGCCCCGAAGATGAAGATCAAAAGGAGCAAAATGATATTGGCCATATCATGTCACTATTTGATTGCATGTGATGTTTATCATGTTTTACATCTTACTAGGAAAATTGCCCGTGCGTTGCAACGGGAGAAAACGATATTGCAGTTGAGAAGGGCGGCCTCAGGGGAGTCCAATGGCACGGTTGCAAGCAGTGGCAATAGAGTTGTTCAGCTAGTCATCAACCCAGGCAACATCGTGCTATAAATTTTCAAGACTATTATTTTTGTACCGAGTGAATATATATGTATCTATTCGATTCGTTCATTTCTATTTGATTCCGATATCAACAAAACAATTTCTTCCTGTTGTTAAGTGCTAAAGAAAAAACAAACATCTCGCGATACACACACAAGCTATCCAATATCATCTCGCGATGCAAGAATATATGCTAGCATCTGTCAGAGATACTTGCCTATCTTGAGATGCAATAACATATGGTAACATCTGTTAGAGACCCCTACCTATCCATTTTCCCAGAAACGCTAGTTCGCTCGTTTTGGTTCGATGTCGCTATTTACAAAGCGGTTCTTTGTATGGTTAAGTACTAAACAAACAAGAAAACAGGCGCTTGTTCCATATCATCAGTTGCCGCTTATTAACAGCTCCCTGTATGAGAAACAAAAATGTCAAACTGGGCTGGGAAGGTAGCTAATACCATCAGTGACATATAGGTAATTACTCCAGGGTCCAGAAGCTCAAATGCGGTTAGGTTTTCCTTTTGCAATCAATACAGAAAATATAACAGGATGCATTTATGTACTGCTGAATGACGAAGCTTAAGCATATGGTTTTGCCTTTTCCAAGCTAGTTGAAATCTACCAAATGCACTAAATTTTACCTTTACGCAGAAGCCAGGAAGATCGCTTATAATTGTAAAGCAGAAAAAACAGATTTAGTACATACTCATTTCTACTACATTGCTAGCAAGGCAAAATAACAAATGTATGTGTTAAAGCAAATTTGGAACATGTTCCCAAGAAAAGGAATGAATCAGGTGGGGTCGAAGGTGCCACCAATATCAAACAGCTCCTGTGCAGTTGTTCTCCACCATATGAAAGGGCACCTATTATTTGGTTGCGATCATTACCAGTTTGGTTGATACCATCCAGTGCTTCATGATTTGCAAATAGTTTTTCTTTTAGAAATGCAGAGAAGACGCACTATAAATAGAGGTGCACAATATTTATTTTCAAAGTTCTTCATGGAAGTGCAAGCATTGTTACAACTAATGGTTGAACAACTTCATGGCTTACCCATCTAGGAAGATAACTTCATATTGCTCAATATAGGTGAATAACTAAGCAAAATAAACAGATATATTGTATTTTCCTGCAAATGTTCAAGCATGTAAATCCATGTAAATGGATAGGCCTTGGAGTAATATCCCGAGACAAAGTAAAAATAACTTCTTATTTGCAACTCTAGGATTTGATATATCACCCATGTGAAGAACATACATCACCATTATAACAAACATACACGGCGGATCTTATAAAACAACTTTTGGAAATATACACCGATGTTCGAGAAAATAGCCATAGAGGTGACTGAAACTTAAAATTCACTAAGAAATAAAGGTCACAATTCCAGGAAATGTACCAGGACTGAATTCCCAAACGTTTATCAAATGTTCGAAAAATCCACTTTAAGAGTTGTGGTCTGCAGCAGAGCAACAGAGTCAGAAGCAAAAAACAATGGAACTACTCAATTTTGAAGAAAAAGGGTAAAAGTAGTAGAAACAGAGTACTATGGAGAGCTGCCACTATCATTGTGATAAATACTAAGTGAAAGAGGCACCAAAGATACACATCAACCTAGATTATCCAAGTTAATAAATACACTTTCATCCTAGATTGACCATATAGGATATTTTTAGAAAAAGTTAAATAAGCTACTATGTTTGGTCTACAAGGCTAGAAGTTCTGACATTATTCGGAAAACAAAGAGGCAGACACGCCAAATTTAGTGGGCTTATCTTTAACAACACTGATCAATGGCGACCAAATCGGAACTACTCAATTTTGGAGAAAAAAGGTAAAAGTAGTACAAACAGAGTACTATGGAGAGCTGCCAATATCATTGTGATAAATACTAAGTGAAAGAGGCACCAAAGATACACAGCAACCTAGATTATCCAAGTTAATAAATACACTTTCATCCTAGATTGACCATATAGGATATTTATTAGAAAAAGTTAAATAAGCTATTATGTTTGGTCTACAAGGCTAGAAGTTCTCACATTATTCGGAAAACAAAGAGGCAGACACGCCAAATTCAGTGGGCTTATCTTTAACAACACTCATCAATGGCGACCAAATCGACATAATCTATGGGATCGGCTCATCAAGTAGATGCAGATCAGGATATGTAGTACTCCACGGAAAGATATGCAAGCATAAGTAGGTGGCTAATTGAACGTGTGTGCTGCATGACTTTCTGCTACCTGAAGTTAAATGTGAACAATCTGAGAAGAATATAAATACTCATGCGTACCTGGATAAGGTTAATTTATCCTCCTTCGAATATAAATACCAGGATGATGTGAATTCAGCCAAAATAAGCCAGGCAACAATCTGAGATGTAATGGACTCGATTTTGTATTGTCTCTCATATTCTTCCATGTTTGTTCATGTCCAGACCGCGAACAAGCCCGTGCGTTGTAGACAGGATGGAGGTGGGGAGCTGCAGCTTCTTCAATCTGGCGCTTGATGGGAGAGGACAAAGGAGGACGGGGCTCCGCCTGCCACGCCCATCCTCGCCTCCCTCTCTATTCACAGGAGCTCGACCCTGCCGCCCTCTCCCTCTACGGGAACGCTGTGATCCATGGCTTCGCCGACAAGGGCCTTCGTGCGGTGCTCTGGCTGCCTACCGCGCCACGCTGGCCACCATCGACCAGGAAAACGGCGGCGGCGCCCAACCCTATTTCGCAAGAGAGATAGGTGGGTTGGGAGAGGAGGCAAATCCTTGCCGGCGTCGGGCGGCAGCCGGCGCAGTACCGGATCGAGTGTCGCCGGGGTCGCGATTGGGATCGGGAGGCGAGGGCGATGGCCGGCGCAACACCAGATCGAGCGTCGCCGGGGTTGGTCGCCTCATGTGGCTGGGATCGGGAGGCAAGGCAGAGCCCGTCCTCTTTTTTTCTTTCCGTGCTTCTATGTGCTTTTGGACCACGGGTTGAATAATGAAAACTACAGGGAGAGTTTGGAAAACAGCTTGAACGAAACGTTTAGGACCGTGGGTTAAATTAGTACCACCTCGTTTATATTACGATTTTGTTTATACAAATCGCAAAAGCGTATTATGACATAAGAAGAAAGCGTATTGTGACAGTGAACCCGACGGATTCAATCCGTGCTTTATTATTAGGTATAGATTTGCTTAGAACGACGGTAGTAAATAAGATGATCTCTCACTAAAATTTCAAGAATTGTGTTCTCCCTAACTGTGCACCGTTGCTAAGGTTCGTTGTTCCGAAGCACCACGTGATAATCGGGTGTGATAGGCTCTAACATTCGCATACAACGGGTGTAAGCCAGATTTACACACGCAATACACTTAGGGTTCACTTGACGAGCCTAGCATGTACAGACATGGCCTCGGAACACGGAAGACCGAAAGGTCGAACATGAGTCGTATAGAAGATGCGATCAACATAAAGATGTTCACCGTTGATGACTAGTCCGTCTCACGTGATGATCGGACACGGCCTAGTCGATTCGGATCATATATCACTTAGATGACTAGAGAGATGTCTATCTGAGTGGGAGTTCATTAAATTGTTTAGATGAACTTAATTGTCATGAACTTAGTCTAAATTCTTTACAATATGTCTTGTAGATCCAATGGCCCACGCTCATGTTACCCTCAACTTCAACGCGTTCCTAGAGAAAACCAAGCAGAAAGACGATGGTAGCAACTATACGGATCGGGTCCGTAACTTGAGGATCATCCTCATAGCTGCCAAGAAAACATATGTCCTTGAAGCACCGCTAGGTGACGCTCCCGCCCCAGCGAACCAAGACGTTATGAACGCTTGGCAGTCGCGTTGTGATGATTACTCCATGGTTCAGTGCGGCATGCTTTACAACTTAGAATCGGGGCTCCAAAAGCGTTTTGAGTACCACGGAGCATATGAGATGTTCCAAGAGCTGAAAATGGTTTTCCAAGCTCATGCCCGAGTCGAGAGATATGACGTCTCCGATGCATTCTACAGTTGTAAGATGGAGGAGAATAGTTCTGTCAGCGAGCACATACTCAAATTGTCTGGGTTGCTGATAACCCTCAACCGTAAGGGATCGAGATAGTCTTCGCGGGTAAGAATAACCCAATTTATTGATTCGACACACGGGGAGCCAAAGAGTATTTATAAGCTTTGACAGTTGAGTTGTCAATTCAACCGCACCTGAAATATACTTACTTGCAACAAAAGATAAATGGTAACAGTAATATGATAGTGATGATAGTAATAGTAAAAGTAAACAGCAAAGGTAAATAGTAAAGGTAAATGGCAAAAGTAGCAACTAGTGACAAGCAGGATTTAAAACACTGTAGGCTAGGGAGACAGATGGTTGGGCGCTGCATGGATGAGATATATCATGATTCTAACTTGGGGCACGGCACACGGAAAAGTAATGATCATCTAGGCAAATATCAAACATTAGGCATATATCCCGTAGGTAGTTGTACGTGCTTGCAATAAGAACTTGCACAACATCTTTTGTCCTACCATCCCGCTACGAACGGGGCCAAAAGGAACTTATGGAGATTAAGGTGCTCCTGTCAAAGAGCACCGGAACAAAGCAATGAACTCAATGGATACATGTAATCCTCAAACTACGGGCCATCCCCTTTGGTGTCCCAAGCTGTCACTTTTGGGATCGCCGGTTCCGAACCGTAACAGGTGCAAACAACTCATAGATAGGATCACGAACACAAATATATTCATGCAAACACATATGGTTCAGATCTGAAATCATGGCACTCGGGCCCTAAGTGTCAAGCATTAAGAATAACAAGTTGAAGCAAAGATGATAAACACCATAGTAGATGATAGGCAACATGCCCCCAACGATCTGACAAACTATTACATGATCTAACTCATCCAATCCCTACCATCCCCTTTGCCTACAGCAGGGGAATTACTCACACATGGAGGGATAAGTCATGGAGGGATGATGGAGTGGTGATGATGATGACGATGGCGACGATCTCCCCTCTCCGGAGGCCAATTCAGCCTCCAGATTAGCCCTCCCGAGGAAGAACAGAGGGTGGCGGCGGCTCCGCGACGGAAAACTGCGAAAGAACTTCTGATCTGGGGTTTCCGTGTCGCGAGTAAAAATACGAGGCAAAGTAGGGCACCAGGGGGTGTGGGCCCCACCCAGGCGACCCCCCGGCGCAGCCCAGGGGGGCGCGCCCACAGGGCGCCTGGGCACCCCCTGGCCCCCCTCCGGCCCCTCTTCTGGCTCCTGGTTCCTTCTGGTGCGTGGATTTTCTGTGATTTTTCGTGGATTTTTCTGAGATACCTAAAAATCCGTTTTCCTGCACACAATAAAACCATACAGGCAGCTCTGCTGAAAACAGCGTCAGTCCGGGTTAGTTTAGTTCAAATCATGCAAGAATGAGGTCAAAACAATATCAAAAGTGTTTGGAAAAGTAGATACGTTTGAGACGTATCAACTCCCCCAAGCTTAGCATATTGCTTGTCCTCAAGCAATTCAGTTCAACGAACTGGACGCGACAAAGAAAACTTTGACAAACTCTTTTGCTTCATTAGATGTATATAAGCATGTACTACGAAAATAGTCTAGCAAGTATTGAAACAGTACTATGAGGACAATGCAAGGAGCAATCCTTCTTTAAAGTGACTAGTCACAAATACTTAAAAGTAAACAATATACTACTGAAAATCAAGACAAGATTACATTGCACATAGCTTGAGCATACTAGGGTGGTATCTCGCTAGTCTCCATGAGTGAAGCAAAACATAAATGCAGAAACTCCTCCAGAGTTTTAAGGGAGACTAGAACTAAGAATTTCGGAATAAATCGTATCACAAGCATGCAGAAGACAATGTAATACTTTGGGACAATGCACATTACACTCAGAATGACAATTATGCTCTCCTAGTTAGTGCTTTGAAGAAAGAAGGTGGAGACTCTTGAACCGTGGCTTTTGTTGGCAAAGTTGAAAACCCGTGATCGGAAACAAAAACTAAACATGTACCAGAGCTCTTGGTTTTTAGAAACAGAGGTAAACACGTTTTTGAGAGGTGCATATTTCGTCAACGAATGCTAGCAGATAACTCAATCACTTCTTGAGCTGGACAAGTCTCGAGGAACGGCTCCCGCATGAGGACGATCACATCCTCTTAATCTCCTTTGTTTATCACTGCCAAAGTTTTCTGATTTCTCATGAACAAAGCGTGAAGGAGGGTTTGTTTGTTATATTATCTTTTTGAGCCGGGCGCACTCAATGCCAGTTCCTTCTCGTATTATGGGTTTGCACATTATACATGCAATCCAGGGGTGAAACTTGTCCAACTTAAAAAGATCATGAATTAACTACTACTTCCTCATAAGCTAAAACATAGGCACAAAAAGAGAAATGCTTTTGATTAATTTCGAGATGGCACACGAAAGTCTTCGTTAGGAATGGCAGGTAAATACCATGTATAGGAAGGTATGGTGGACTCATATGGCATAACAGGTTTTAAGGATTTTGGATGCACAAGCAGTCAGTCCGCTTAGTACAGGTGGAGGTTTAGCAAAAGACTGGGAAGCGACCAACTAGAGAGCAATAACGGTCATAATCATGCAGAGCGACAAAGCAACATTGAATCGGGCATGAAAGTGATATAAATATTCTGAAACTCAAAGATCATCAAGGCAGAGTAGACTTTTTAGTCTTAAGCATGTGTAAGCATGTGCCAAGTCAATCCAAAAATTCTCTAAAGGGAAATACCACCTTAGTATACCAGACTATGAACAGTGCAATGCATGTAGATCATTTCAATAACACATTATATACTCTAGTTATTCGAGACTAGCCACAAGGAAAGCATGAACCACTGGACGAGCATTGTGAACATAGCACTATGTCGCTACAAGCTGGTCTCTAGATCATAAGTACAGGCATATGTACAAAATTAGAAACAAGAAGAGTTCATACCGGTCTTCCTTGTTGCTCCCTTTCAGTCGATCTTCGTCATTACTGCTTGTCACTTGCATGATCGAACGTAGGAAATATAATTAAATGCCATCACGGACTCGAGCTGAACTCTGAAAACAAAGAAAACTAAAGAGAGAAAGGAAATCTTTTTTGGATTTTTCAAAGGTTGAATAAAAGCAAAAGAAAGAGAAAATCTTTTTGTTGTTTTTGCAAAGAGAGAAATAAAGAAGAACGGGCAAAAACTTCGAAAAGATCAAAGCGAATAAAACGGATAATACAATGGAAAAGTGAGAGGGGCACGTACTCCCCCAAGCTTAGGCTTTTGGCCTAAGTTGGTAGCAGCTACTGCCCCCAGGAGCCTCCTGCTCCGGGGGTATGGTGGTGAGTCCAAGGGTCGTAGAAGGATGCTGGCGTGTACACCGAACTCCTCGGAGTCTCCCACGAGGAAGGTTCCGAACGCCAAACAGAGGAAGACCCTTCACCAAACTCGATGGCGGTTTCTCCCTGAAAAGGTGGTAACTCACCGTGCTCCTCCTCGTCGGGCACAACCCCCTCCATGGGGTTATGAAACTGATGCTGGACCATGAACTCATCGAACTGGACAACATCAAAGGACCATCCGTTCCTGCTAGAAAAATCAAACAAAAGAGGTGCAGGTAGACGGATCTCGCGTTCCGCGGTAGTTCCCAAACGCAAGATATAAATAAGATTATCAAGCTCAGAACCCATGGTAACAAACTTATGCCTTTTCATAGCAGCAAGATCAAAGCTTAGATAAGTAAAAGGATTATCATCAGGGTGTGGGGTGCCTCCAAGATGTTCTAAGATAAGTGTGGCATAAACGCCACCATATAAGTCCCCCTTGTTACCGTTCATAGCAAGGCGTCGAGCAATTAAGGCACCCAGATTATAATCAGACCTCCCTGAGAGGGCTGCTGCCAGGATAGCAATATCCGGAGCAGAAATGCTGCTCGTGTTGTCACGAGCTAACACCCCTCTGGCAATATAATATGCAAAATACCTGAGGTGAGGAAATAAGATGCTGGAGATATTCGACCGATGAATATCCCTCGTACCCATGCTGCAGAGAGAGTTGATGACGGTTTTCAGCTCGGAGGGCTGAGTGGCCATCCTAGCCGTCCTCCCAACGTTTGGCACACCTATTATTTCACAAAAATTTCCCAAAGTCATGGTGATAAGATCATTGTAAATTTTAAACTCAATAGCACCTGAATCAGGATTATATCTAAAACTGTTAATGAAATTGGAGGTGAGTTTTTGATACTGGGTAACACGGCTCGTGACGAGCCGTGTCAAACCTGCATTAGCACAAAGATTATAAAACTCATCCTTGATTCCCGCAGCTTCAAGGAATTCATCACATGGAAATGTCATCGCACGTGCTGGACTTGTGTCTTCCAACAACTCTAGGGGCACATGATCCTCATTATAGCTCATCCTAGCAGTCGATGGTGAAGCTGCGGCTCTAGTAACTCGATCGGAGTGTGCGGGCCTCCTCTTCTCAAGCCACCCTTTTGCCCTTCCTAACAAACTCATTTCCGATTTTTTTTTTTGCAATTTACAAAAACGAGGATTAAAACAAGGTGAGTTAAGGCAAACTACTCAACTCACTTGCCCAAGGCATAAACTTGCATCAAAACTTGGAAAATAACTTTCTACACATGCATGCAAGCTCATCTCTACAGCACCAAGAACTACTAAATACTCACAAATGAGGCCACCAATCAAAAATCTAATTGGAGGGGTGGAGGAGTCACATACCAGGGAGTATTTGCTCAAAATTTCAGCTCAAATGAGGGGCTGTAGAGAGAGATCGAAGAATCGCCTCCAAGAACAGCAAGAACACAAGAACAAGTGCAGAACTCGCGTTTTTGGAGAAAGAGAGAGAGGGAGGAAGAAGACATACCTGGAGGGGGGCCCCGTGGGCCCCAGGCGCCCTGTGGGCGCGGCCAGGGGCTGGGCCGCGCCAGCTGGCCGCCTGGGCCACTGGTGGGTCCCCCCGGCTGGCCCCAGGACTTTCTGGGTCACTCCAGACGTGGAAATTTTTATTTTTATTTTTCTAGAATTTTTCTGAAAACTTCACTGTTGAAAATTTTTCGGAGTTCAAAAAGCTGCGAAACTCTCTGAAAACTTGAAGCAGTTAGTAGTATTGTGAAGCTTCAAAACATAAATACTTGGTACAGCTAGCAGAACAAAAACTAAAAACAAGTGACAACATAACAAGCTCAACTTTTTTATCTATATAAAACATGTTTACTAGTAAGGTTGATCAAGTCTTACCAACAAACAGGCGATATATAGAGCAAAAAGCCTCACCGCTTACGAAGTAATCACTGAACCTTTACCTTGATGGACATTGTCCCCACCATGATAGTTTTGTATTTGTGAGGCACATGTAGTGGACAATCCCATTCTCCAATTTTAACGGTCTCAATATTCTCGATAGAGTTGAGGCCATGCCTCCTGTCGGTCTTCTTTGGAAAATATACCGTGTGTTCTTTATCATTCACATGGAAGGTAACCTTCCCTTTATTGCAATCAATAATAGCACCTGCGGTGTTAAGAAAAGGTCTACCAAGAATAATGGACATGCTCCCATCCTCGGGCATGTCAAGCACAACAAAATCAGTAAGAATCAAACAATTAGCAACTTCTACGGGAACATCCTCACAAATACCTATCGGGACAGCGGTTGACTTGTCAGCCATCTGAAGGGGGATATCTATAGGAATTAGTTTCTCTAAACAAAGCCTCTCGTAAAGAGAGAGAGGCATAACACTCACCCCTGCTCCAAGATCACATAAAGCAGTTTTGACATAATTATTCATTATGGAGCAAGGAATGGTGGGTATACCTGGATCACCGAGCTTCTCAGGAATCTTACCACTGAAACAGTAGTTAGCAAGCATAGTAGATATTGCATCGTTAGGAACTTTTCTTTTATTAGTGACAATATCTTTCATATATTTTGAATAAGGAAGTAACTTAATAGCATCTATCAAAGGGATTTGAAGAAAAAGAGGTTTAATCCACTCACAAAACTTATTGTAATGCTCTTCTTCTTTAGATTTGATGGACTTACCTGGAAAGGGCATGGGTTTCTGTACCCATGGTTCTCTTTCCTTCCCATGTTTTCTCGTGATGAAGTCTTCTTTAGTGTACCTCTTACGTTTGTCAGGTGCTTCTTCTTCTCGAACTTCAGGCGGATCATTCTTCTCATTATCCTTACCTTCAGGTTCAGCACCGTCTTCAGTCTCAGCATCGAAGATAGATACACTGTTGGGATCAACAGCTGGCTCTTCATCTGCAATAGGGTCATTAGAATTGTCAGTCTCCTTAATTTTCTTCTTCTTCTTTGGAGAGCCAACAATTTCTTCTTCCTGCATTTGAGAATCCTGCTCGATTCTCTTCGGATGCCCCTCTAGGTAGAGAGGATCTTGAGTGCTAGTTCCTCCTGGGTCTTAATCCCGAAAGCCTGCAAATTATCTTGTTTGGTATTGTTAGCAAGCAAATCTCTTTGCACATTAGAAATTTGGTCAAGCTGAGTTTGAACCATATGAAAATGCTTCACAAGACATTGAACATCATTAATTGTTCTATCTAAAACATCAAGCAGTCTTTTGATAGCAAGGGAATTATCATGCAATTGACTTTCTATCCTCTCATTAAAATGATTTTGTTTCATGATAAAATTATCAAACTCATCTAAACATTGATCAGGAGGCTTACTATGAGGGATGTCACTTGCGTTGAAATCTAAAAGAGAGTGTACCTCTACCATAGGAGGGTGAGTAGTAGGCTCACACAGCTTCTCAATAGGGGGTAGATTCTTCACGTCTTCAGCTTTAATACCTTTCTCTTTAATAGACTTCTTTGTTTCTCGCATATCTTCGGGGCTTAGAACAAACATGCCCCTCTTCTTTGGTGGTGGAGGTGGTTCAGGGACGGACCAATCTTCATGGTTTTTGGCAATCCTGCCCATCAAATCTTCCGCATCGTCCGGTGTTCTTTTCCTGAAAACACACCCAGCACAACTGTCCAAATAGGACCTGGATTCATCAGTTAGACCAGCATAGAATATATCGATTAATTCATTCTTAGGGATTTCATGTCCTGGTCTAGCCCGAATCAGACCGCAGTACCTCCCCCAAGCTTTAGGGAGGGACTCATCCTGCAACTGTTTAAAGTTATAAATTCTTTGTAAAGCAGCATGTTGCATGTGAGCAGGAAAGTACTTATCAACAAAAGAGTGAGCAAAGTCTTGAGGACTCTTAATGGAACCGCATGGAAGTGAATCATACCATGCTTTAGCACCTTCCTTCAAGGAGAAAGGAAGAAGCTTGGTGATATAAAAGTATCGTATCTTCTCATCTGTGGTAAACAGGCCACCCAACTCACCGAGTTTAGTTAGGTGTGCAATAGCATCATCATTTTCTCTGCCATAAAAGGGGTCAGCTTCAACCATAGGTATAAGTGAAAGATCAACAGAGAAATCATAATTAGGATCATCAATGCATATAGGAGATGTAGCAAATTCAGGATCAGGAACTGTTTTGTTCTTCAAAGAGTGTTTTTCAAATAGTTTCTTAATAACTTCAGGGTCAGAGCCAGAAAACTCTGTCAGTTCCCTACATAAATCTTCATCAAGCATATAGTAATCATCATCAAGGAGTCTCTCATTGAGTTTACTCAAATCAGGATAATCATAAGTTTCACCAATAGGGTAGTGAGTAACAGGAATTTCAATTCCAGACTTTTTAGCAGCAACAGCAATTTGTTTTTCAAGAGCATAACCAAGTGAGCTAATATCATCAACAGTAGTAGAAGCATCATCAAGAGTATCGGACATAGTAACAGATTCAGTAGGAGCATCATGTGGTGGTGGTGAGGCAAACTTACTCATAACAGAAGGCGAATCAAGTGTAGCACTTGTGCTCAGAACAGTACCTCTTCTTGTAGTAGATAGTAAGATCGGAACCTTGGGGTCTCCTTTCTCACCCATAGTGGATGAAGTGCAGCAGGTAGGATACCTCAAGTAGACTTGTAAATATTGCTATGCTCCCCGGCAACGGCGCCAGAAAACGGTACTTGATAACCCTCAACCGTAAGGGATCGAGATAGTCTTCGCGGGTAAGAATAACCCAATTTATTGATTCGACACACGGGGAGCCAAAGAGTATTTATAAGCTTTGACAGTTGAGTTGTCAATTCAACCGCACCTGAAATATTCTTACTTGCAACAAAAGATAAATGGTAACAGTAATATGATAGTGATGATAGTAATAGTAAAAGTAAACAGCAAAGGTAAATAGTAAAGGTAAATGGCAAAAGTAGCAACTAGTGACAAGCAGGATTTAAAACACTGTAGGCTAGGGAGACGGATGGTTGGGCGCTGCATGGATGAGATATATCATGATTCTAACTTGGGGCACGGCACACGGAAAAGTAATGATCATCTAGGCAAATATCAAACATTAGGCATATATCCCGTAGGTAGTTGTACGTGCTTGCAATAATAACTTGCACAACATCTTTTGTCCTACCATCCCGCTACGAACGGGGCCAAAAGGAACTTATGGAGATTAAGGTGCTCCTGTCAAAGAGCACCGGAACAAAGCAATGAACTCAATGGATACATGTAATCCTCAAACTACGGGCCATCCCCTTTGGTGTCCCAAGCTGTCACCGTAACAGGTGCAAACAACTCATAGATAGGATCACGAACACAAATATATTCATGCAAACACATATGGTTCAGATCTGAAATCATGGCACTCGGGCCCTAAGTGTCAAGCATTAAGAATAACAAGTTGAAGCAAAGATGATAAACACCATAGTAGATGATAGGCAACATGCCCCCAACGATCTGACAAACTATTACATGATCTAACTCATCCAATCCCTACCATCCCCTTCGCCTACAGCAGGGGAATTACTCACACATGGAGGGAGAAGTCATGGAGGGATGATGGAGTGGTGATGATGATGACGATGGTGACGATCTCCCCTCTCTGGAGGCCAATTCAGCCTCCAGATTAGCCCTCCCGAGTAAGAACAGAGGGTGGCGGCGGCTCCGCGATGGAAAACTGCGAAAGAACTTCTGATCTGGGGTTTCCGTGTCGCGAGTAAAAATACGAGGCAAAGTAGGGCACCAGGGGGTGTGGGCCCCACCCAGGCGACCCCCCGGCGCGGCCCAGGGGGGGCGCGCCCACAGGGCGCCTGAGCACCCCCTGGCCCCCCTCTGGCCCCTCTTCTGGCTCCTGGTTCCTTCTGGTGCGTGGATTTTCTGTGATTTTTCGTGGATTTTTCTGAGATACCTAATGTCACACCCTGCATTTTGTAACATGTTATTTGTATCTTTGAAGCATGAAAATTTGGACCAGCAATTTTTTTTAGCATCATTTGGCTTTTATTTGGAGTTGAGTTTTCTTCATGTGCTTTTTCATGTGCTCATTAAAGTCAACTATGATCTCTTGTAGATTTCATCTCCATACCCAAAACTCCTGCCCAATGATCATGCCAAGTGTTATATAGCAGTATAGTATTTTCTTACAAAATTATTTTAGCCAAAAAGTATTTTATAAATTTAGTTTTCCAAAAACCCCTGAATTTTGCACTGCAAGTACTTGATTTAGGGTGAGAAAATTATTTCAAAAGGTTTATTTGAGACCTAGTAGTCATAGGACTCCCAGAATCCACAAAGGTATAATTTTAAAAGTTATTTTCCTATTTTATTTAAAAGCTTTTTCTTAAGGCCAGAAATGGTCTTTAATAGGAGAAAATTATTTAACTGTTTCAAAAATATTTGCCAAAATTCAGAGAGACTCATAGGACATATATTGTCCATATATAAGAGTTTAAACACTTGGTCATGTTCAAAATAATGGGCTAAACCCTCTAAAACCCTTTCTGGATATTTCAAGCTTTTGAAATATTTACAAAGGAATTTTTTCTCCAAAAATTCCAGGGAAATTCTATCATGTCACATATGACATATTTGATGCTCTTGCCAAGTCCCATGCCTTGGGAAGCAAGAAAACATCCTCAAACCCCTTCATAACCATTCTGTCCATATTTGAAGTTTGAGCAACTTTACATTGCCAAACTTGTCCAAATGCTCTCAAACTTGGTGCACATGCTAGAATGACCTAATAAGGCATCTAGACCAAATGGCACAAGATTTGGAATGGAGCAACTTGATCAGATCACCTCAAAACCCTTTCTGTTCAAATGCAAATTTGAACAACTTTACATTACCAACTTCTTATCTGGAGCTTCAAACTTTGTGGGCATGATCAATACCCCAAATGATGATGCTACACCAAGTGGTGCATCAAGGGGAGATGATTAGCTTGACTCAATCAAGATGAAACTGTTTCTGTTGATTTCTAGGGTTCACCAAAGTTACATTGGCTAGTTTCTTCAAATGAGCCCAAATTTGGTGAAGCACCCTATTTTCTCATGTCTTTCAACCCTGTTAAGTGCCATGTCAAGTAGAGTTCATTTACTTGACCAAACACTGATCAAACACCTTCTGCAGAATTGCTAAAACCTCCAACTTGATCACTTTTACTTTTCTCCATGGCCGCAACTTCTTACCACATGCTCATTGAGTTACCAGCTACCTCCAGTAACTCCCCCAGCACCCCAGCTCCATGATTGAAGGGTGAAACCCCTGTTTTACCTTGCTGTACAGCAAGCTTTCACCATTTCACCAGCACTCTCCCTCTCTCTCAGCATCTCCAGGGCATCCAAGGCCTCAGGCCCTTTCTTTACTCCTCCCTCAACGTGCTAGACACTGCTGGACACGTTGGGTTTGACCAGGACGGCGAGAGCGCGGTGATGCCAGCCATACGCACGCTCTGGAGCGCGCAACAGTGCAGACCAGCACTGTAGCTTCGGCCAATCGGCCTTCCCCGACAGCCTCGGGCCTCCCCCTCGCGCCAGTGGAGGCCCCTCGACGTCCGCGACCTCCCCGGCGCTGTCCCCCCCCCTCCTCCTGCGCCCTCCAGTGGCCGTCGTCGCACGCGCGCTGGCCGCCCGCGGCGGCCACTCCTCTGCCTCGCACGCGCGCACGCTTCTGACGCTCCCCCGCTTCTCTTTCTCCCTCAGCTGGACGTGGAGCTCGTCCAGGAACTCCACGGACCCATTCCCCTGGCCTCCCGTGCGCTGTAGCCTCGAGCCGGAGCTCGCCGGTGCACTGGACCACGGGCCTCCGTCGAGCCCCTATTTATAGCCCCTCCCGAGCCTCTCCAGCACCATCACCAGCTTCACTCCTCTCCACTGATCCCCCCAGCACCTCCAGTTCGACCCCAAGAGGTCCCAGTGCTCGGGATCGACCGGAGCGCCGCCGCGTCGGGCCGCCGGCGATCTCATGGTACGGGCCTCCCCTGCCTCTCCTTCCACCCGTTTCGGAACCCCCTCGCCTCACTGATCCTTTCCCCCCTGTTTCCCCCTCCGTTTGCAGTCGGAAACGGCCGCAGCAACCGCCCTCCGACGAGCTTCCGCCGTCCCACCTCGCCGCCGGTGAACCGGACCTCCCCGCCGTGCCGCACCACCACCACAGCAACCGCGACACGACGCTGGTCATGTTCCTGCTCTCCGTTGCCATCGCCGTGGCCGGGAACCTCGCCGGTGAGCTCGCCGTCGCCGTGGCCGTGGGGTTAGAGATGACAGGCGGGCCCCGCCTGTCATCCCCTCACCTCTCTCCCCCTCCTCTGTGCCACTGACCCACGGGCCCCGCCCGTCAGGTTTGAAAACCTGACGTGCGCGCGCAGGCTCCCGTGCGGTTGGGCTGGACCGCCTGGGCCGTGCACTGTGGCCTCCTCTGGCCCAGTGCACAGGACCCCTTTTTCCTTTTTCTTTTCTGTTAATGTTTTAAACATTTCTACAGAAAAGAAAAATGATCCAAATTAAATATTTCCAACTCCTAAAATCTTGAAATATTCCAACCTATTTAATGGTACCGGTTTCATTCAAATCCATGAAACTTTGTTGTACTGTTCAAATTTAAATTCAAATTTGGGCAGTAATACTCCTGTTCTAAAATCAATATATTCTGTTCTGTTACTCCAAAACTCCAACTAAGATTTTTCCCCATCTTAGAAATCCCTCTAGTATTTTACAAAAATGAGTTGACATTTTTCTGAGCACTTTGATTTTTCTGTTTTGTTTGTATTCTTATTTTCCCGTGGTTATTTTGCGACGTATAGATCCCGTATTTGACGAAGTTGCTGTGGAAGAAGAAGGAGAAGGATTTGAAGACTATGAAGACCAAGCCAATCCAGGCAAGCAGCCCTTTGACCATGATACACTTGTTCCTCGGAACCCGTTTGTTTCCGATGCATGATATTAGGGTTACGATGGTAACCTAGTTGATTCCACCACATGATGCATGCTTGATCTTGATCTTGCTAAGTGCTAGATGTCATGCAAATAGATGGTCATGATGCTTACATGATGCATGTGTGATATGAACCCTCGTAGTTGAAATCTTTGCATGAACCCATCGGGTGCCCCTAATGCCCGAGGGTGATGATGTGTTAGGTCATCACTTGAGAAAGAAGTGATGTGCCGGTAAATCACGTGCATGGTGGAATGATGGATTAGATTTATGTGTGACTACCGTCCCAACCAAACATGTGCAACCACACTACCCCTTATGGGACGGGGCTTTATTGATTACTTAGGTCGATACTAGCATGGTGCCCGCATTACTAGTGACGGGAAGACTTGAGGTCTTTCCCGGGACGGGGTCGTGCTTGGATAGACGACCATGACTGTTTTCACAGGGCACCGGACACACCGTTGGTCCCTTCGGGTACGCGTGACATTGAAATTAGGGCAAGGCCCGTGATCTATTGTTTGTACCCGAGGGCCGTGTACCAACGAGTGGACTCTATGTTAGTGTCATCTAAGGAAAGGTAATGACCGGGTGCTTACCCCGGGTACTTGAGGTACCGCGGGTCGTGGATGACACGGAAGTTCCCCGGATCTTGTGGGTAAAGTGCGCAACCTCTGTAGAGTGTAAAACTATTCGAATAGCCGTGTCCACGGTCATGGACAGTTGGGTGGTGCTACTTAAACTATGTCCAGAATTTTACTTCATTGATGATGTTATGTGTGTGACAAGTCAAGGATGGTGACTTGACTCGATGAGTTGAATCATATTCATGTTGATATCGGTAACCTGTCTTCGAGGTTACGCGAGATTATTGATGCATAAACCTGATGATAGCATATTGTTCTAGCTTTCTGCTAGGTTCTTCATTATTGTTCCATTGCATTGTTACTTTGAACCACATCATGGGTTGCTTGCGAGTACATTCAAAGTACTCATTGGCTTGCCACTGGTTATTTAATTGGCCAGGCATGGAAGAACAGGATTATGAGGAAGAGTTCTTTGGAGACGAACATGCGAACTAGGACGCTATCCCAGTCAGAATGCCTGTAGGGTTAAGGCAGATGGCATGGGTTCTACCCGTTTATCGAAGACTTCCGCTACTTGAGTTATTTGCTATTCAGCCGTGAGGCTCTATCTATGTAAGACTTGGCCATAATGGCCTTAATTCGTGTAAGACTATTTGTATGGATGTAAGACTCTTGTTATTTCAGCTTCTGTGTGTTCAGTGAGCATTGATCTCTGGGATCACTGTACACGTGCATTCGGTGATCTCGACTTCTAAGTCGGGGCCTCCCACAAAGCTGGTATCAGAGCCATCCTGACTGTAGGAAGCCTTAGTTAGCATGGGCGTTAGTTAGTTGAGACCCCTTTTCAAAACCTTCTGAACCTCTCTTCTTTTCTAAACCTGAGATTTCATCAGCTTATTAACCCCTCCTATTCCACCTTTGTAGATGGCCGCTGTTCCCGAAGAGCACCTGACCACTGGGTTTCCCTTACTTCTCGAGGATAGCCTCCAGGAGTGTCAGTTCCACCGAGCACCCATCCTCACCTACCTTGAGCATTGGGTGAGCGATACTGAGGTGGAGTACCATGTGGAAGTGATCGTGAAGGCAAACGATCATCCCACAAGTTGGTTCTTCGAGGGACCCCAGATGGCAACACTACCACTCGCTGTCGAGGCTGCTGCACTCAAGGCACTAACCCGTCTCCGCGAGCTTCTTCCGGAGATGGCAGCCAAGATGGCAACTCGCTTCTTACCTTACCGGAAGGAAGGTGACGAAGAAAGCAGCGCACTAGCCCCTCCACTGAAGGAAGGACTCTCGCTTCGGTTCCAGACCTACTTCAGTCTATGTGCCGACAGCCTGGCACAAGACTTGGCCTCGGAATCAATGAAGCTTCGAGAAGAACTTCACAAGACCAAGGCACTTCTTCGTCGAGCTCAAGAGAAGGCAAACAGGATCAAGAAGGAAGGAGCACCTTCTGGACAATCCGCTATCGCATATCGAGGCGGAAGGCCCTCCGAGGATGTATCTTCCAAAGGTGAAGAACCACCTCGGCGACGCCGGATGACGGCAAGGGAATATCGCAAGCTTTTCCCTGCACCACCGACGAAGCACCGTCGTATCCAACTCCTCCACTCCCCCACTCCCTCAAGTGACAAGGGAGCCCAGACAGATGAAGACAAGGAGGAAGACCCAGAAGAGCCGGAATACGCGACCGAGCATTCCGCCGCTTAGGCATTATTCGCTACTCGGATATGCCAGTTGTGACCCCTACGGTAGGATAGGTCGTGTAACCCCTATGCGCAGTCGAGTCCTTGTATGGTTCATATGAAACCATCTAGTGTTTGCTTTTGTTGTGTCTGGATGTAAGTCGTAATCTTCCTTCGGGAATGTGTAAACGACTACATCACCCCTTTGGATTTTAATGGATGTGTTTTGGCCTTTCGGCCCTTGCATGATTTGATTTAGTGTCACACCCACCCCCTTACTAGGCACCCATCTATCTTGCTTTCCCTCTTCCGAGTCATGAGACCTTTTACCGCTCCAACAGGATGCCTGTTGTAACTCGTACTGGTACCTCTACCCAGCAGCCCGAAGCCGGAGCATCCTCTCAGCCAGAGGCAGGCCACGACCAAACCACCGACCAAGCTCCACCACCACCTCCTCCAAGCATGGACATGGCTCAGCTTCTCCAAGCTTTCCGAGAGGAACGCCAAGCCAACACTGCAGCTCTCCAGCTAATTGCTCAAGCTGTCACCAACAACCGCCAGCCGGCGGGGAATGGCAACGGACGTTCCACGTTGGCAGAGTTCAAGAAGCATGCACCACCAACCTTCATCGAGACTGCAGAACCCCTGGATGCTGACGACTGGGTCCGTTCCATTGAGGAGATCCTGGAACTAGTCGGATGCACCGAAGACCGCGAGAAGGTGGCTTATGCAGCCCACTGCCTCGGGGGAACTGCTAGAGCTTGGTGGGATGGATTCAAGGTCATGCATGCTGAACAAGACATCACTTGGGTTAACTTCAAGGCAGAATTCCGCAAGGCCCACATTCCTTACGGAATCATGGCTATCAAAAAGCATGAGTTCCAAGCCCTGAAGCAAGGAAGTGGCACTGTCAAGGAGTACATGCAGAAGTTCAGCATTCTGTCAAGGTATGCCCCTAAAGATGTCAGCACTGATGCTGCCAAAAGGGAGCGCTTCATGGAAGGCCTTAATCAGACTCTGCAATACTCGCTTGTCGTGTGCGACTGCCCATCTTTCCCTGACCTGGTGAACAAGGCACTTATGCTTGAAGACAAGCGGCGTGCTTTGGAAGACACTCGCAAGCGCAAGTTGGTCAGTAAGGGAAGTTCCAGCAACCAGAAGCCTCGTCCGTGGCAGTCAGCCCCGGCCAAGCCAACCTATCAGCAGCCAAGAGCTCCTGCACCTCGTGCCAACCCTCAGCCTCAGCAGTATGCCAACCCCAGGCCAGCTTTCAACCCCAATACCAATGGTGGCAACAAGATCAACACTCCAAACCAAGTCACTTGCTTTGGATGTGGTCAGCTCGGACACATCTCAAGGGTGTGCCCCAACAAGAAGCCTGATGCCCCGCGCCCCAATGCGCAGAACCAGGGACAAGGCCGTGGAATGCCACCAAGAAACCCAGCTCCTCGCAATCCACCGAACAATGGGAAGGGGCGTGTGAATCACGTCACTGCTGAAGAAGCCCAGGAAGACCCGGACGTCGTGCTGGGTACGTTCATTGTCAACTCAGCACCTGCAACTGTCTTGTTTGATTCTGGAGCAACACATTCATTTGTCACTCAAAGATTTGCATTAAAAAGTGGCATGACCCCTACACCCCTAAATAACCCTATGGTGGTACAAACCCCCGGAGCCGAGATGAGAGCCAAGATAGGCTGTAAAGGAGTCGGTATTACCATTAACGGTGTAGACTTCCTAGCAGACCTTATCATCCTGAGATCGCAAGGCTTGGATGTGATCTTAGGGATGGATTGGCTCAGTAAGCACCAAGGCTTGTTAGACTGTGCCAATCGGACAGTCACTGTGACCAATGACCAAGGAGTCGAAGTCAAGTTTGCTCCCAACTCCTCTTCCGCTCAAGCCGCTAAAGTCAACTGTCTGTCTGAAGTTGGGCTAGATCAAGTACCGGTGGTATGTGAGTATCCTGATGTCTTTCCGGATGAACTACCGGGAATGCCCCCTGACCGTGACATTGAGTTCATCATCGAGCTCGTGCCCGGAGCAGGACCCATCTATAAGAAGCCTTATAGGATGGGGACGGAAGAATTAGCTGTAGGGTAACGCAGCAGAAAACAAAATTTTCCGACCTACGCACCAGCCCAGGACCACTATGAAGACTGCATACAAGGTTTTGATCATTTTCGTTACCGACTCGTAGCGCAGCGGAAGAAGAGTCGATGACGATCGTCGGTGCAGATCCCCGCAGCTAGGATTTACAACCTCCCAACCGCGAGGATGTATACCCTCATCCGCTCCTCGGACAGCCCTCCGGGAGACGGTCGAACAGTCCCCCGGACGGTGTCGCGGACAGCCCTCCGGGAGGACCTTCGAAACTCGAACGGTCACCCGGACAGCCCTTCGGGAGGACACCCGAAACTCCAACTGTAACTCGGACAGCCCTTCGGGAGGCACTCTCGAACTAAGACCGAAACTACGATCTCTCTACAGAGTTGCACACATACGGTGTCATCTATCCGGCAGGGCTTCGCCGTCCAGAACTAGTTCCCACCGGAACACAGACAGCCTTTCGGCTCTACGAAACTATTTCGCTGGGAGGGAGAGAAGAATGCCAGATCATGCATGGCTTGTGTGAGTGAGCAAGGGATGAAGGAGATGGCAGCCCCAACTCCTCCTTTTATAGGCCAAGGCAAGGGGTGGGGTGGGACGTGGAAATACCAAAATACCCAAGCTTCATGTCACACATGAAAGGGCATAATGGTAACACAAGGGGGGCACCAAGGGGACACTCCCATGGCAGCCCAACACCTTGTCCCCCCCCATGGGGGGGGGCCCCCCAACAAGCCACCAACATGTCTCCATGAAACATGCATGCTCCCTAGACAAAAAGCCACCAAACATGCATCCCCCGATTCGTGGGATCTTGTCCCCTCGCACTGGGACAAGATGTTTTCCGCGAAACTTTTTCCTGAAAAATTCCAGAAGGTCCCAGAACATTTCCGGTACCCTCTAAAATTATTCTGGGCATGATCCGAAACATTTTCGGTGCTGTGGTTTTTATCAGCGGAAAGCATCAACAGCGGTTACGGCAGTTTCGGAACATTTCCGGTTTTTCTCTCTGAAAATTCCCAGAAGTTCCCAGACCAATTCTGGCACCCTCTGATAATTTCCATGCGGTGCCGAAACCCTTTTTGACCTAATAATATATTCCGAAACATATTTTCGGTTTTACCGAAACTCTTTCGGTGTTCTCTCTCCGGAACTCTTCCGTTGTCTCCGAAACTTTTTCGGTGATTTTCTCTCAGACTCCCTGTCTAGTATTCAGCAGATAGATGACCCTTAAGCGTGTGACCCTATAGGTTCGGTGAAGTATAGACATGACACGGAACCTCTTCCGATCAATGATCAATATCGGAGCCGTGGACACCCATATTGACCCCCTATACCCACACGAATGAATATTCGAGTGAACCTCCAGTTGCCGTGAGCTATTCCTTTTGCTTCGCGATATGTCACAAACACCCGAGGTGAGATTTATTGCATCCCCGTGGGCAAACACTTTGTCCACTATGCAAGTTACCTCGTTACCGGTTTTGTTCTCTTTTCTCGTTTTCGTGTTTCGGCATCCCAGTGATCAAATCACCCTGTGTCTGGCCAGACGATGATGGATACCGTAACACCGAGAGGGCCCGAGTATATCTCTCCATCGACGGAGGAGCAAATCCCAATCTTGAGCTATCAAGTTACTTAACACACTTTTCCATGAACCCGTAAGCCGCCGTAATAGCCACCCATTTACGGATGACGTTTAACAAACCCCAAAGTTCATGAATCAAGCATGAAGAAACTCGATACTCTCATGGTCTAAGGAATTATGCAAACATTAACTATCTCTGTGTTATAAACCATAAACTTGTGACGAATGTATCTCATAGCATAACATCAATTCGGGTCGATTCAACACAAATGTTCCTCTAACATTGTGCCCTCAAAGTTGCTGGCATAGACATGCCCATGATTGGGAAAACATAATCATCATGCAACACTTGAGCTAGTCTTAGAGGCACGACTAGGAATACAATTCACCGTTTATTATACCACACGTGCACATGGGTTTTCCCCAGAGCCTTTATGGATATACAGGCTCGGGAACCATAGCAGTTATAGCATGGAATATAAACTTAATTATGAACAGTGAGATAAATAATAGAATTTATCATTGCCTCTAGGGCATATCTCCTACAGACTCCCACTTGCACTAGAGTCAATAATCTAGTCAATGCTAATGCACTTTACACCTATGGCACATTGGTGTAAATATGCTTCGCTTGTGGTATAGCCTGATGTCCAACGGATCTGACGACTTCAGCTCCGTGTGTATCTTTGCATATCCTTCGCGTTTTCACGCCTTCACAAAATTCATATTTTGTGTGGACCTGGCTTTGTATGTATGCGAATCACAGGTCGAACCTGGATTCCTCAGACTGAGTTATGGAGCAACTACCTCAGTAGTGTCCCATTGACAAAAGCCATCTTGGAACCATACTAAGTTCATGAATGAACTATATGATTCAACATCTTCTTTGTCGCTTCAAAAGCGGCAACATACTTTGCCTCTGTTATAGAATTCGCCACAGTAACTTGTTTGGAACATTTTCCAACTAACTGTGCCACCACATTGTGTGTTACACAAAACCCTTAATTTAAATCGAAAATCGCACGGGGAAAAAATGAAGACTGTATCGATGTAACATTTTACAACGAACTCTTCATGATCTCCGCTTGCGAGAAACCATGTCATCAGTACTACTGTGGTACTAAATGACATCTTTCACTGTTGTCCTATGATCAGTACTTTGATCACTTTGGTATCCATACTCGCAACACCTTTGGAGTATTGGACATATCTGGTTGTTCTACATACCATGGAATACATGATTAATCCAAACACGAAGGTGTGTGGAATCTCCATCATGTATTTTGCTCATCAGTGTTTTAGGGACACCGAGTCTTGCAAAAACTCTTTCCATGTGACTTCGGCAAGAATCACTCCTTGGCGTTTTATATGCTAAAAAGTTTTAGCATCTTGTCAATATGTATTCATTGCTTAGCCCCATTAGGTAAATCTATCTCCATAGATCATCATGCCTAATATCAAGGCTATTTAGACTAAGCACTTCATCGAAAAACTATTTTCAAATGAAGTCCTTAATTTGTGTCAAGAAATTTATTTCCAATTACCAATGTGTCAAGCACACAAGGTTTTTAGAAATAATATTACGCTCCCACTTACTTTCTTGAATTTCAAGCATCTTCGTTACCCATTGATGAAGTCAAAACTCCTTTTGACCATTTCATCAAAACACGAAGATTCCAACTCCTTTTTGCTCTCTTCTGTCCATCGCTGGAACTCTGAAGTTTGCACACCTACTAGCATCCTCTGGATCGACAAATTACTTTGGACTGTATCACATACAAGTCCTAGGTTTCATTTCCATCAGATGGAAATCCTTTTGTCATCCATGTTTCATATCTCAAGATTGAAATATGTTATTAATTGCTAGTTCAACCCGAACTGACTTTAAGCATCGCTACGATGAAACAACCTCATCGTAGTCAACTCCTTGAACTTGTTATTGCAACAAGTCGAGCTTTATGGATAAAACATTTTATCCGTATCAGTTTTAAGTTCCATAAATATTCGTTAGACTCTAAGTCTTCTGAAAGGTGTATCAAGGTTTTAATCTTGAATCACTTATATGAAACTATCTCGGATTGTATTGGCATTTAGCCAATTCCGGAGTCAGGGCCCATCAACGCTTCCTTGTGTATCGTAGGTATATTGTTGTCTAACAACAATATCTCGTCTGCGCACCTGAGAGGTTTGCACGAGCCTTGCCTACGTGGTTCAGCTACAAGTTCGACCGAAGTCCATACATTTTATTGTAGAGACTTCCGTATCAGTCGCAGTAGGAAACTCTGGAATTACTTCCAAGGTTCCTTTCCTTTGACCTGATGACGAAGATACTGTTATCTCGTCGAGTTGCACTGTTCTCCCACTCACCCTTTTTGAAAGAACCATTCTCTTTAAAAGCATACCATTTCGTGGCAAAACTATTTGCCTCGGTATAGTGAGGGAGGAATACCCAATCTTGGGTTAACCTACAAAGTAGCACTTGTCTGATTTGGAATAGGTTTGTAATCTTTTACACAAGCCCCATATTCCAAAAGTTAAGAAAAGATATAACATGGTTGGGCGTACCATACCATGGTGTCATTTCAACAGACCCGACGGAGCTCTTTTCAGTGTAAAAGCCGCAGTCTCTAAAGCATCACTCTTCAAAAGGGATAATGGCAAATTTATTTATGTCATCTTTGATCTTACCATGTCATAAATGGTTTGATTACATCTTCATAGACTTTCCACTTGCAGTGGTGTTCCGGGAAGTGCAAGTTATGAAACCACTTTCACAACTCATCAGACATTCGCTAAACTTGTAACTCAAATATTCCTTTCTGCAATCGAATTGTAGAAACATAATTTTCTTGTTACAATAACTTCTACTTCATTTTTGAAAACCTTTCGAATGATTTCAAAAGATCCAGACTTCCGTCTCATCAAGTAAATATCCATATATCTACTTGAGTCATTTATGAAGATAGATAAATCCACTACTAACAACATTTATCGGACTACACACATCAAATGTGTGATCACCAATAAGTTTGTTACTCGTTCCTTTTGGCCTGTGAACGGTATTTCAGTCACTTCACTTTTCGGAGGAAATTTGCAAGTGTCAGATGATTCAAAATCAAAAAGACTTCAAAATCCATCATAATGGAATTTTCCATGCGGGTTTCTCCAATGTGACCAAATGTAGTGCCACACTTGTGTGGTATTCTTTTAGTCTTGCGACATATAGCGTCAGTGTTATGGATGTATCATATTACCATCAATATTCATAACATACATCCCATCTTGGATGGAAGCATGGCCCTTCATGTTATTCATAATACTAAACAACAATTGTTGTTCTTATGAACAACTCCTTTGCAACAAACATTGTGCAATGGGCTAGAGTGTATGAAACTCTAAAATGAATTATGAAAGTAAACACAGAGGTAATATATTATTATCAACATTCATAACATACATCTCATTCATAATGAAAGTATGGCCCTTATGTTGTTCATAACACCGAACATCAGAAGTTCTCTTATGAACAACCTTCTTGCAAGATACCTTATGCAATGGGCTAGAGTGTGTAAAACTCTAAATGAATTATGAAAATAAATACAGACGGTAATACACCGATGGAAGGTATAGTAACATTTACTATGTTCCCTGTGTATACCTAAACCTTATTCCTGGCTAGTCACTTAGGCCATAGTAGTCCTTACATTGAGTTGCATCAGAATGCAATCGAGCGGGTATCTTTGTGATTTAACTCACAACACCCAAGAATCAGTGATCAACAAATTAATCATAATTCCCAAGGACTATATCTTTGACCAGCCTTCTATACATCAAAAACTTGTATGACATTCATACATGAGCTGGATATTCCAGTCTTCTTTCTTTTTGCCATTATACTTCTAAGAGTTTAACTTTTAGTATTTCTCCTACTCTCAGAAGAAGCACCCAACTTAAGAGTGGCGTTAGCCCCGGACTTCTTAGGCGTGAAAGTCTTACTAACACCCTTCGGACACTTCCTTTCTCTTTAAGTTGTTGTTTTATTCACCTTTCATCATATGACAGGCGTTCTACTGGATCCCTCTCTTATCAGTCTAATGCATAGTAAACTCCTTTACTAATAGTTTGCAAACAAACACTGCTTTGGATATCTCATATCTTTCAGCCTTTGTCTGTCTCTGAAAATGATTTTCAGATTCCATGAATATCACATAACTATCCAAACTTTCGAAGTTCGGGTCTCATGGAAGCAAACATATTGCACTTGACTAAAAACGGAATTCTAGCTTTTGGATCGAAGGACGAGAGTCACATCATCCATAGCATTAGTGGGAGAATACCGAAAGTATGCGATAGGACAAAGTCCTTCTCGGCACTCTTGAGGACAATCCTCACATTACGTTACCAACCGTAAAGTTTTAACCAGATATCTAACAGCTATTCAATTTTAATAGGGAAGGTGGAAACGCGAGCCATTATTCTACAACTTTTATGCAAACCACACTTAGACAGTGTTCAAAATTAATTGCACTGAGAATTAAACAAGTTAATTCTGCAGTGCGCTCCCACTCAAATCAATATCTCTCATAATTGATTGTGAGTGATTCAAGATCCGCATTTCAATTCAACGCCACGGTTCGAGATGAACTCAAATGGCGCGAACTTCAATCGGTAGGCAAACTTGCCAATCACATCTCTATGTGATTCTTGTTCATCTTTCGATGCGTGTGTTCCGAGCTCATGACTGTCATGCCTGAACGTCAAGACAACCAAGTGATCTCGCTGCGAGGTCTCAACTCACCCGCCTCACACATCCCTAATCGTTCGCACCCATGGAGATCATGTGATGCCCCGAAAAGTTAGGTGCCGTGACGGTGCTACACTTGGGAGAACACTAACTACTTGATATTTTTGTGAGAGATCACCCTAATAAAAAGCGACTACCGCGCAATCAAGAAGGGTGCATCAAAGGGATAAACATCTCAGGCAATTCATAATTAGCATGATATGGTATAGCCCTTTCTGACGGAGAAGTCTTGCATTTCTTCGTCTTTGGCATTCGCGTCGGTGTTCACCTTCGCGAAGATTGCCACCACCTTGTCAATGCACCAGATAATATTGCTATCTCTATAGCTAATAAAATAATGCATTACACAAGGTTGACACGCAGGTCATTTAAAGTGCAATCATATGGCTCCAGCCATCATGCCGAATCATGACACGCAGGTCATGTTAATTTGATTTACATTATATAGCCATCTCATACATAATCAAATTATTATGAGCACTGCTATACCACATCATATGCACATGCAAACCCTCCTGCAAAACCAAGTTAGACGTCTCTAATCGGTTCATACAAAAGTTTATCTTACGCGGCTTCTAAGGTTTCGAAACAAACCGAAGCTACCAACGTCCATCATCAAGCATGATAATTCAAGTCGCTAGATTAACTTTTGCGGGCTGTATGAAACACGAGATAATAAAATCTCGAGCCCCATACTGAACTTCGTCATACGCATGACCCCCGTGCAGATCATATCTGCATTGCCCTTCCGTCTGCGAAACATCCATCTTTCTTTGACTAAAGTGGAACCCAAAGAACTGTTAGCACTTCGTTGATCTGTCAATCAGCATACTCAGGAGTAGCATGAAAGGATCGCGGATTGCCAGAACTTTGTCAGATTCCACAATGCTGTCAAGATCAGGACTACGCAAATTTAAGGGAAGCAACAAGAACATCAGGTAACAGATTTCATCTGCTACCCGCACAAATAATTTTCAGTAATAGATCTTATCTACTACCTAATTATATTGTGCAACACCCATACATCTCCATGTATTCTAGATCTCAACCTGCATCTACGCATAGCACGGATCTTGATGCCACTGTAGGGTAACGCAGCAGAAAACAAAAATTTTCCGACCTACGCACCAGCCCAGGACCACTATGAAGACTGCATACAAGGTTTTGATCATTTTCGTTACCGACTCGTAGCGCAGCGGAAGAAGAGTCGATGACGATCGTCGGTGCAGATCCCCGCAGCTAGGATTTACAACCTCCCAACCGCGAGGATGTATACCCTCATCCGCTCCTCGGACAGCCCTCCGGGAGACGGTCGAACAGTCCCCCGGACGGTGTCGCGGACAGCCCTCCGGGAGGACCTTCGAAACTCGAACGGTCACCCGGACAGCCCTTCGGGAGGACACCCGAAACTCCAACTGTAACTCGGACAGCCCTTCGGGAGGCACTCTCGAACTAAGACCGAAACTACGATCTCTCTACAGAGTTGCACACATACGGTGTCATCTATCCGGCAGGGCTTCGCCGTCCAGAACTAGTTCCCACCGGAACACAGACAGCCTTTCGGCTCTACGAAACTATTTCGCT
>LR738713.1:695415682-695508659 GCA_902687465.1 Secale cereale
AGTGATCAACAAATTAATCATAATTCCCAAGGACTATATCTTTGACCAGCCTTCTATACATCAAAAACTTGTATGACATTCATACATGAGCTGGATATTCCAGTCTTCTTTCTTTTTGCCATTATACTTCTAAGAGTTTAACTTTTAGTATTTCTCCTACTCTCAGAAGAAGCACCCAACTTAAGAGTGGCGTTAGCCCCGGACTTCTTAGGCGTGAAAGTCTTACTAACACCCTTCGGACACTTCCTTTCTCTTTAAGTTGTTGTTTTATTCACCTTTCATCATATGACAGGCGTTCTACTGGATCCCTCTCTTATCAGTCTAATGCATAGTAAACTCCTTTACTAATAGTTTGCAAACAAACACTGCTTTGGATATCTCATATCTTTCAGCCTTTGTCTGTCTCTGAAAATGATTTTCAGATTCCATGAATATCACATAACTATCCAAACTTTCGAAGTTCGGGTCTCATGGAAGCAAACATATTGCACTTGACTAAAAAATGGAATTCTAGCTTTTGGATCGAAGGACGAGAGTCACATCATCCATAGCATTAGTGGGAGAATACCGAAAGTATGCGATAGGACAAAGTCCTTCTCGGCACTCTTGAGGACAATCCTCACATTACGTTACCAACCGTAAAGTTTTAACCAGATATCTAACAGCTATTCAATTTTGATAGGGAAGGTGGAAACGCGAGCCATTATTCTACAACTTTTATGCAAACCACACTTAGACAGTGTTCAAAATTAATTGCACTGAGAATTAAACAAGTTAATTCTGCAGTGCGCTCCCACTCAAATCAATATCTCTCATAATTGATTGTGAGTGATTCAAGATCCGCATTTCAATTCAACGCCACGGTTCGAGATGAACTCAAATGGCGCGAACTTCAATCGGTAGGCAAACTTGCCAATCACATCTCTATGTGATTCTTGTTCATCTTTCGATGCGTGTGTTCCGAGCTCATGACTGTCATGCCTGAACGTCAAGACAACCAAGTGATCTCGCTGCGAGGTCTCAACTCACCCGCCTCACACATCCCTAATCGTTCGCACCCATGGAGATCATGTGATGCCCCGAAAAGTTAGGTGCCGTGACGGTGCTACACTTGGGAGAACACTAACTACTTGATATTTTTGTGAGAGATCACCCTAATAAAAGCGACTACCGCGCAATCAAGAAGGGTGCATCAAAGGGATAAACATCTCAGGCAATTCATAATTAGCATGATATGGTATAGCCCTTTCTGACGGAGAAGTCTTTCATTTCTTCGTCTTCGGCACTCGCGTCGGTGTTCACCTTCGCGAAGATTGCCACCACCTTGTCGATGCACCAGATAATATTGCTATCTCTATAGCTAATAAAATAATGCATTACAACAAGGTTGACACGCAGGTCATTTAAAGTGCAATCATATGGCTCCAGCCATCATGCCGAATCATGACACGCAGGTCATGTTAATCAATTTACATTATATAGCCATCTCATACATAATCAAATTATTATGAGCACTGCTATACCACATCATATGCACATGCAAACCCTCCTGCAAAACCAAGTTAGACGTCTCTAATCGGTTCATGCAAAAGTTTATCTTACGTGGCTTCTAAGGTTTCGAAACAAACCGAAGCTACCAACGTCCATCATCAAGCATGATAATTCAAGTCGCTAGATTAACTTTTGCGGGGTGTATGAAACGCGAGATAATAAAATCTCGAGCCCCATACTGAACTTCGTCATACGCATGACCCCCGTGCAGATCATATCTGCATTGCCCTTTCGTCTGCGAAACATCCATCTTTCTTTGACTAAAGTGGAACCCAAAGAACTGTTAGCACTTCGTTGATCTGTCAATCAGCATACTCAGGAGTAGCATGAAAGGATCGCGGATTGCCAGAACTTTGTCAGATTCCACAATGCTGTCAAGATCAGGACTACGCAAATTTAAGGGAAGCAACAAGAACATCAGGTAACAGATTTCATCTGCTACCCGCACAAATAATTTTCAGTAATAGATCTTATCTACTACCTAATTATATTGTGCAACACCCATACATCTCCATGTATTCTAGATCGCAACCTGCATCTACGCATAGCACGGCTCTTGATGCCACTGTAGGGTAACGCAGCAGAAAACAAAAATTTTCCGACCTACGCACCAGCCCAGGACCACTATGAAGACTGCATACAAGGTTTTGATCATTTTCGTTACCGACTCGTAGCGCAGCGGAAGAAGAGTCGATGACGATCGTCGGTGCAGATCCCCGCAGCTAGGATTTACAACCTCCCAACCGCGAGGATGTATACCCTCATCCGCTCCTCGGACAGCCCTCCGGGAGACGGTCGAACAGTCCCCCGGACGGTGTCGCGGACAGCCCTCCGGGAGGACCTTCGAAACTCGAACGGTCACCCGGACAGCCCTTCGGGAGGACACCCGAAACTCCAACTGTAACTCGGACAGCCCTTCGGGAGGCACTCTCGAACTAAGACCGAAACTACGATCTCTCTACAGAGTTGCACACATACGGTGTCATCTATCCGGCAGGGCTTCGCCGTCCAGAACTAGTTCCCACCGGAACACAGACAGCCTTTCGGCTCTACGAAACTATTTCGCTAGGAGGGAGAGAAGAATGCCAGATCATGCATGGCTTGTGTGAGTGAGCAAGGGATGAAGGAGATGGCAGCCCCAACTCCTCCTTTTATAGGCCAAGGCAAGGGGTGGGGTGGGACGTGGAAATACCAAAATACCCAAGCTTCATGTCACACATGAAAGGGCATAATGGTAACACAAGGGGGGCACCAAGGGGACACTCCCATGGCAGCCCAACACCTTGTCCCCCCCCATGGGGGGGGGGCCCCCCAACAAGCCACCAACATGTCTCCATGAAACATGCATGCTCCCTAGACAAAAAGCCACCAAACATGCATCCCCCGATTCGTGGGATCTTGTCCCCTCGCACTGGGACAAGATGTTTTCCGCGAAACTTTTTCCTGAAAAATTCCAGAAGGTCCCAGAACATTTCCGGTACCCTCTAAAATTATTCTGGGCATGATCCGAAACATTTTCGGTGCTGTGGTTTTTATCAGCGGAAAGCATCAACAGCGGTTACGGCAGTTTCGGAACATTTCCGGTTTTTCTCTCTGAAAATTCCCAGAAGTTCCCAGACCAATTCTGGCACCCTCTGATAATTTCCATGCGGTGCCGAAACCCTTTTTGACCTAATAATATATTCCGAAACATATTTTCGGTTTTACCGAAACTCTTTCGGTGTTCTCTCTCCGGAACTCTTCCGTTGTCTCCGAAACTTTTTCGGTGATTTTCTCTCAGACTCCCTGTCTAGTATTCAGCAGATAGATGACCCTTAAGCGTGTGACCCTATAGGTTCGGTGAAGTATAGACATGACACGGAACCTCTTCCGATCAATGATCAATATCGGAGCCGTGGACACCCATATTGACCCCCTATACCCACACGAATGAATATTCGAGTGAACCTCCAGTTGCCGTGAGCTATTCCTTTTGCTTCGCGATATGTCACAAACACCCGAGGTGAGATTTATTGCATCCCCGTGGGCAAACACTTTGTCCACTATGCAAGTTACCTCGTTACCGGTTTTGTTCTCTTTTCTCGTTTTCGTGTTTCGGCATCCCAGTGATCAAATCACCCTGTGTCTGGCCAGACGATGATGGATACCGTAACACCGAGAGGGCCCGAGTATATCTCTCCATCGACGGAGGAGCAAATCCCAATCTTGAGCTATCAAGTTACTTAACACACTTTTCCATGAACCCGTAAGCCGCCGTAATAGCCACCCATTTACGGATGACGTTTAACAAACCCCAAAGTTCATGAATCAAGCATGAAGAAACTCGATACTCTCATGGTCTAAGGAATTATGCAAACATTAACTATCTCTGTGTTATAAACCATAAACTTGTGACGAATGTATCTCATAGCATAACATCAATTCGGGTCGATTCAACACAAATGTTCCTCTAACATTGTGCCCTCAAAGTTGCTGGCATAGACATGCCCATGATTGGGAAAACATAATCATCATGCAACACTTGAGCTAGTCTTAGAGGCACGACTAGGAATACAATTCACCGTTTATTATACCACACGTGCACATGGGTTTTCCCCAGAGCCTTTATGGATATACGGGCTCGGGAACCATAGCAGTTATAGCATGGAATATAAACTTAATTATGAACAGTGAGATAAATAATAGAATTTATCATTGCCTCTAGGGCATATCTCCTACATTAGCCGAGTTGAAGAAGCAGCTAGAAGAGCAGCTAAGGAAGGGATTTATCCGCCTGAGTGCCTCCCCATGGGGATCTCCTGTTCTGTTTGTGGCAAAGAGGGACGGTACCATCCGCTTATGCATTGACTATCGTTCCCTCAATGAAGTTACAATCAAGAACAAGTACCCACTTCCCAAGATCGAAGATCTGTTTGATCAGCTCAGCGGAGCCAAGGTATTCTCCAAGATCGACCTCAGATCTGGGTATTACCAGCTGAAGATCAGACCCCAAGATATTCCGAAGACGGCATTCGTAACCAGATATGGCCTGTACAAGTGTACGGTCATGTCTTTTGGGTTGACCAATGCCCCAGCTTACTTCATGTATCTCATGAATAAAGTCTTCATGGAATATTTGGACAAGTTTGTTGTTGTCTTCATTGATGACATTCTTGTGTTCTCGAAGTCGGAGGAAGAGCACGAGCAGCATCTGAGGATGGTCCTAGACAAGCTTCGTGAGCACCAACTGTATGCCAAATTCAGCAAGTGTGAGTTCTGGCTACATAAAGTTGGATTCTTAGGTCATGTCTTGACCGAGGAAGGATTATCTGTTGATCCTGCAAAAATCGAAGCTGTGACCCAATGGCAATCTCCAACGACCGTCAAGGAAGTCAGAAGCTTCCTCGGACTAGCGGGCTATTACCGCAAGTTCGTGGAAGGATTCTCTAGCATTGCACGACCAATGACTCAGCTCCTTAAAAAGGACAAGAAGTTCGAGTGGACGCCAAAATGCGAAGAGAGCTTCCAAGAGCTCAAGAAGAGATTGACCACCGCCCCAGTTCTGGCAACACCGGATATTCACAAGGAGTTCGTGATATATTGTGATGCCTCTCGAACCGGATTGGGAAGCGTTCTGATGCAAGAAGGCCGCGTCATAGCATACCTCTCTAGGCAGCTACGACCCCATGAGGAGAACTACGCTACTCACGATCTTGAGCTAGCGGCAGTAGTTCATGCCTTGAAGACATGGCGGCATTACCTCCTAGGGAAACGGTGTGAGATTTACACAGACCACAAAAGTCTGAAGTATATTTTCACCCAAAAGGAATTGAACATGAGGCAGCGGAGATGGTTGGAACTCATCAAAGATTATGACCTCAGTGTTCAGTATCACCCTGGGAAGGCTAACGTGGTGGCCGATGCCTTAAGCAGGAAGGCTTGCTCTTTGAATGCCGTTATTCAAGAAAGGCAGCCAGCCTTGTTTAAGGAGATCGAACAATTCAG
This sequence comes from Secale cereale, assembly GCA_902687465.1. Taxonomy (NCBI): domain Eukaryota; kingdom Viridiplantae; phylum Streptophyta; class Magnoliopsida; order Poales; family Poaceae; genus Secale; species Secale cereale. Next base: position 695,421,218 of record LR738713.1, read on the forward strand.
TTTGGAATTGGTCACCCCTGGATTTCTGGATCATTTGGAAGTCAGACCAACCCTGATGGACGACGTCAAGAAGGCTCAAGATGGACACGCAAGCATCGAAGGCATCAAGAGGAAGATGAAGCTGGGCAAGGCCCCAGGATTCTCCGAAGACGAGCACGGGATTGTTTGGTACAAAGGTCGCCTCTGCGTACCAAACAACACCGAGCTGAAGACGCTGATTCTGCAAGAAGCCCACGACACTCCGTATTCCATCCACCCCGGAGGAACCAAGATGTACCAAGACTTGAAGGCACGATTCTGGTGGCACGGTATGAAGAGAGAGATTGCAACCTATGTTGCAAAGTGTGATGTGTGCCAAAGGGTCAAGGCTGAATATCAGCGACCTGCTGGATTGCTTCAACCACTCAAAGTTCCTGAGTGGAAGTGGGATAAAGTCGGAATGGACTTCATCACTGGATTACCAAGGTCGAATAGAGGACATGACTCCATCTGGGTCATAGTCGATCATTTGACCAAGGTGGCCCATTTCATTCCTGTCAAGACCACTTATGATGGCAACCGGCTGGCAGCTCTCTACATCGATCGAATCGTAAGTCTTCACGGTGTTCCCAAGGAGATTGTATCAGATCGAGGAACCCAGTTCACCTCAAGGTTCTGGAAGAAGTTCCAAGAAGCCCTGGGAACCAAGTTGTCTTTCAGCACAGCTTTCCACCCACAGACCGGAGGTCAAACTGAGCGAGTCAATCAGATTCTCGAAGACATGCTCCGAGCCTGTGTCCTGGCATATGGAGCCAAGTGGGAAGACTGTCTCCCTTTTGCCGAGTTCTCCTATAACAACAGTTACCAGTCAAGCCTTCAGATGGCACCATTTGAGGTGTTGTACGGACGCAGATGTCGCACACCCCTCAACTGGTCAGAGACTGGAGAAGGACTAGTCTTTGGACCGGATAATCTCCGCACGGCAGAAGAGCAAGTCCAACTAGTCAGAGAGCGATTAAAGGCAGCCAAGTCAAGGCAGAAGAGTTATGCTGACACTCGACGCCGAGACATGAGTTTCCATGTCGGGGACCATGTGTACCCGCGGGTAACTCCTCTGAAGGGAACCAAGCGTTTCCATGTCAAGGGGAAGCTCGCACCAAGGTTCATTGGACCCTTTGAGATCACTGCACGACGAGGAGAAGTGGCTTATCAGTTGGAACTACCACCTGAGCTATCCGATGTGCACAATGTATTCCATGTGTCACAACTCCGGAAATGTCTCCAAGTTCCGGACAAGCCCAATCTCTACAAGGATGTGGATCACCAAGCCATTGATCTGCAGCCTGATTTGACCTACCGAGAGAAGCCCATTCGCATTCTGGACGAAGCAGAACGACGTACGCGAAGCCGTACCATCAAGTACTTCAAGGTCTAGTGGAGCAACCACACCGAAGCAGAAGCAACCTGGGAACGAGAAGACTATCTTAGATCCGAGTTTCCCGACCTCTTTTAAGCCCTAGTTTAGGAATCTCGGGGACGAGATTCTTGTAAGGGGGGTAGGTCTGTCACACCCTGCATTTTGTAACATGTTATTTGTATCTTTGAAGCATGAAAATTTGACCAGCAATTTTTTTTAGCATCATTTGGCTTTTATTTGGAGTTGAGTTTTCTTCATGTGCTTTTTCATGTGCTCATTAAAGTCAACTATGATCTCTTGTAGATTTCATCTCCATACCCAAAACTCCTGCCCAATGATCATGCCAAGTGTTATATAGCAGTATAGTATTTTCTTACAAAATTATTTTAGCCAAAAAGTATTTTATAAATTTAGTTTTCCAAAAACCCCTGAATTTTGCACTGCAAGTACTTGATTTAGGGTGAGAAAATTATTTCAAAAGGTTTATTTGAGACCTAGTAGTCATAGGACTCCCAGAATCCACAAAGGTATAATTTTAAAAGTTATTTTCCTATTTTATTTAAAAGCTGTTTCTTAAGGCCAGAAATGGTCTTTAATAGGAGAAAATTATTTAACTGTTTCAAAAATATTTGCCAAAATTCAGAGAGACTCATAGGACATATATTGTCCATATATAAGAGTTTAAACACTTGGTCATGTTCAAAATAATGGGCTAAACCCTCTAAAACCCTTTCTGGATATTTCAAGCTTTTGAAATATTTACAAAGGAATTTTTTCTCCAAAAATTCCAGGGAAATTCTATCATGTCACATATGACATATTTGATGCTCTTGCCAAGTCCCATGCCTTGGGAAGCAAGAAAACATCCTCAAACCCCTTCATAACCATTCTGTCCATATTTGAAGTTTGAGCAACTTTACATTGCCAAACTTGTCCAAATGCTCTCAAACTTGGTGCACATGCTAGAATGACCTAATAAGGCATCTAGACCAAATGGCACAAGATTTGGAATGGAGCAACTTGATCAGATCACCTCAAAACCCTTTCTGTTCAAATGCAAATTTGAACAACTTTACATTACCAACTTCTTATGTGGAGCTTCAAACTTTGTGGGCATGATCAATACCCCAAATGATGATGCTACACCAAGTGGTGCATCAAGGGGAGATGATTAGCTTGACTCAATCAAGATGAAACTGTTTCTGTTGATTTCTAGGGTTCACCAAAGTTACATTGGCTAGTTTCTTCAAATGAGCCCAAATTTGGTGAAGCACCCTATTTTCTCATGTCTTTCGACCCTGTTAAGTGCCATGTCAAGTAGAGTTCATTTACTTGACCAAACACTGATCAAACACCTTCTGCAGAATTGCTAAAACCTCCAACTTGATCACTTTTACTTTTCTCCATGGCCTCAACTTCTTACCACATGCTCATTGAGTTACCAGCTACCTCCAGTAACTCCCCCAGCACCCCAGCTCCATGATTGAAGGGTGAAACCCCTGTTTTACCTTGCTGTACAGCAAGCTTTCACCATTTCACCAGCACTCTCCCTCTCTCTCAGCATCTCCAGGGCATCCAAGGCCTCAGGCCCTTTCTTTACTCCTCCCTCAACGTGCTAGACACTGCTGGACACATTGGGTTTGACCAGGACGGCGAGAGCGCGGCGATGCCAGCCATACGCACGCTCTGGAGCGCGCAACAGTGCAGACCAGCACTGTAGCTTCGGCCAATCGGCCTTCCCCGACAGCCTTGGGCCTCCCCCTCGCGCCAGTCGAGGCCCCTCGACGTCCGCGACCTCCCCGACGCTGTCCCCCCTCCTCCTGCGCCCTCCAGTGGCCGTCGTCGCACGCGCGCTGGCCGCCCGCGGCGGCCACTCCTCTGCCTCGCACGCGCGCACGCTTCTGACGCTCCCCCGCTTCTCTTTCTCCCTCAGCTGGACGTGGAGCTCGTCCAGGAACTCCACGGACCCATTCCCCTGGCCTCCCGTGCGCTGTAGCCTCGAGCCGGAGCTCGCCGGCGCACTGGACCACGGGCCTCCGTCGAGCCCCTATTTATAGCCCCTCCCGAGCCTCTCCAGCACCATCACCAGCTTCACTCCTCTCCACTGATCCCCCCAGCACCTCCAGTTCGACCCCAAGAGGTCCCAGTGCTCGGGATCGACCGGAGCGCCGCCGCGTCGGGCCGCCGGCGATCTCGTGGTACGGGCCTCCCCTGCCTCTCCTTCCACCCGTTTCGGAACCCCCTCGCCTCACTGATCCTTTCCCCCCTGTTTCCCCCTCCGTTTGCAGTCGGAAACGGCCGCAGCAACCGCCCTCCGACGAGCTTCCGCCGTCCCACCTCGCCGCCGGTGAACCGGACCTCCCCGCCGTGCCGCACCACCACCACAGCAACCGCGAGACGATGCTGGTCACGTTCCTGCCCCCTGTTGCCGTCGCCGTGGCCGGGAACCTCGCCGGTGAGCTCGCCGTCGCCGTGGCCGTGGGGTTAGAGATGACAGGCGGGCCCCGCCTGTCATCCCCTCACCTCTCTCCCCCTCCTCTGTGCCACTGACCCACGGGCCCCGCCCGTCAGGTTTGAAAACCTGACGTGCGCGCGCAGGCTCCCGTGCGGTTGGGCTGGACCGCCTGGGCCGTGCACTGTGGCCTCCTCTGGCCCAGTGCACAGGACCCCTTTTTCCTTTTTCTTTTCTGTTAATGTTTTAAACATTTCTACAGAAAAGAAAAATGATCCAAATTAAATATTTCCAACTCCTAAAATCTTGAAATATTCCAACCTATTTAATGGTACCACTTTCATTCAAATCCATGAAACTTTGCTGTACTGTTCAAATTTAAATTCAAATTTGGGCAGTAATACTCCTGTTCTAAAATCAATATATTCTGTTCTGTTACTCCAAAACTCCAACTAAGATTTTTCCCCATCTTAGAAATCCCTCTAGTATTTTACAAAAATGAGTTGACATTTTTCTGAGCACTTTGATTTTTCTGTTTTGTTTGTATTCTTATTTTCCTGTGGTTATTTTGCGACGTATAGATCCTGTATTTGACGAAGTTGCTGTGGAAGAAGGAGGAGAAGGATTTGAAGACTTTGAAGACCAAGCCAATCCAGGCAAGCAACCCTTTGACCATGATACACTTGTTCCTCGGAACCCGTTTGTTTCCGATGCATGATATTAGGGTTACGATGGTAACCTAGTTGATTCCACCACATGATGCATGCTTGATATTGATCTTGCTAAGTACTAGATGTCATGCAAATAGATGGTCATGATGCTTACATGATGCATGTGTGATATGAACCCTCGTAGTTGAAATCTTTGCATGAACCCATCGGGTGCCCCTAATGCCCGAGGGTGATGATGTGTTAGGTCATCACTTGAGAAAGAAGTGATGTGCCGGTAAATCATGTGCATGGTGGAATGATGGATTAGATTTATGTGTGACTACCGTCCCAACCAAACATGTGCAACCACACTACCCCTTATGGGACGGGGCTTTATTGATTACTTAGGTCGATACTAGCATGGTGCCCGCATTACTAGTGACGGGAAGACTTGAGGTCTTTCCCGGGACGGGGTCGTGCTTGGATAGACGACCATGACTGTTTTCACAGGGCACCGGACACACCGTTGGTCCCTTCGGGTACGCGTGACATTGAAATTAGGGCAAGTCCCGTGATCTATTGTTTGTACCCGAGGGCCGTGTACCAACGAGTGGACTCTATGTTAGTGTCATCTAAGGAAAGGTAATGACCGGGTGCTTACCCCGGGTACTTGAGGTACCGCGGGTCGTGGATGACATGGAAGTTCCCCGGATCTTGTGGGTAAAGTGCGCAACCTCTGCAGAGTGTAAAACTATTCGAATAGTCGTGTCCACGGTCATGGACAGTTGGGTGGTGCTACTTAAACTATGTCCAGAATTTTACTTCATTGATGATGTTATGTGTGTGACAAGTCAAGGATGGTGACTTGACTCGATGAGTTGAATCATATTCATGTTGATATCGGTAACCTGTCTTCGAGGTTACGCGAGATTATTGATGCATAAACTTGATAGTAGAATGATTATTCTAGCCCTTGCTAGATCGTTCATTATTGTTCCATTGCATTGTTACTTTGAACCACATCATGGGTTGCTTGCGAGTACATTCAAAGTACTCATTGGCTTGCCACTGGTTATTTAATTGGCCAGGCATGGAAGAACAGGATTATGAGGAAGAGTTCTTTGGAGACGAACATGCAAACTAGGACGCTATCCCAGTCAGAATGCCTGTAGGGTTAAGGCAGATGGCATGGGTTCTACCCGTTTATCGAAGACTTCCGCTACTTGAGTTATTTGCTATTCAGCCGTGAGGCTCTATCTATGTAAGACTTGGCCATAATGGCCTTAATTCGTGTAAGACTATTTGTATGGATGTAAGACTCTTGTTATTTCAGCTTCTGTGTGTTCAGTGAGCATTGATCTCTGGGATCACTGTACACGTGCATTCGGTGATCTCGACTTCTAAGTCGGGGCCTCCCACACCTAAAAATCCGTTTTCCTGCACACAATAAAACCATACAGGCAGCTCTGCTGAAAACAGCGTCAGTCCGGGTTAGTTTAGTTCAAATCATGCAAGAATGAGGTCAAAACAATATCAAAAGTGTTTGGAAAAGTAGATACGTTTGAGACGTATCAGTTGCACAATCGCTTGTCGCAGTTGGGAATTAATCTCCTAGATGAAGCAGTCGTTGACAGAATCCTTCAGTCGCTCCCACCTAGCTACAAGAGCTTCGTGATGAACTTCAATATGCAAGGGATGGAGAAGTCCATTCCCGAGGTGTATTCAATGCTGAAATCAGCGGAGGTGGAGATCAAGAAAGAACATCAAGTGTTGATGGTGAATAAAACCACTAAGTTCAAGAAAGGCAAAGGTAAGAAGAACTTCAAGAAGGACGACAAAGGAGTTGCCGCGCCCGGTAAGCCAGTTGCCGGGAAGAAGCCAAAGAATGGACCCAAGCCTGAGACTGAGTGCTTTTATTGCAAGGGAACGGGTCACTGGAAGCAGAACTGCCCCAAATACTTAGCAGATAAGAAGGCCGACAACGTCAAAGGTATATGTGATATACATGTTATTGATGTGTACCTTACCAGCGCTCGTAGTAGCTCCTGGGTATTTGATACCGGTGCAGTTGCTCACATTTGTAACTCAAAGCAGGAGCTGCGGAATAAGCGGAGACTCACGAAGGACGAGGTGACGATGCGCGTCGGGAATGGTTCCAAGGTCGATGTGATTGCCGTCGGCACGCTACCTCTACATCTACCTTCGGGATTAGTTTTAAACTCAATAATTGTTATTTAGTACCAGTTTTGAGCATGAACATTGTATCTGGATCTCGTTTGATGCGATATGGCTACTCATTTAAATCAGAGAATAATGGTTGTTCTATTTATATGAGAGAAATGTTTTATGGTCATGCCCCACTGGTCAATGGTTTGTTCTTAATGAATCTTGAACGTGATGTCACACATATTCATAGTGTGAATGCCAAAAGATGTAAGGTTGATAATGATAGTCCCACATACTTGTGGCACTGCCGCCTTGGTCATATTGGTGTCAAACGTATGAAGAAGCTCCATGCAGATGGACTTTTGGAGTCTCTTGATTATAATCATTTGACACGTGCGAACCATGCCTCTTGGGCAAGATGAACAAGACTCCATTCTCCGGAACAATGGAGCGAGCAACCAACTTATTGGAAATCATACATACCGATAAGTGCGGTCCAATGAGTGTTGAAGCTCGCGGTGGCTATCGTTATGTTCTCACCCTCACAGATGACTTAAGTAGATATGGGTATGTCTACTTGATGAAACATAAGTCTGAGACCTTTGAAAAGTTCAAGGAATTTCAGAATGAGGTTGAGAATCAACGTGACAGAAAAATAAAGTTCTTACGATCGGATCCCGGAGGAGAATATTTAAGTCACGAATTTGGCACGCACCTAAGGAACTGTGGAATTATTTCACAATTGACACCGCCTGGAACACCTTAGCGTAATGGTGTGTCCGAATGTCGTAATCATACTCTGTTGGACATGGTGCGATCTATGATGTCTCTTACTGACTTACCGCTATCTTTTTGGGGTTATGCTTTAGAGACTACCGCATTCACTTTAAATAGGGCACCATCTAAATCCATTGAGACGACACCGTATGAACTTTGGTTTGGCAAGAAACCTAAGTTGTCGTTTCTAAAAGTTTGGGGATGCGATGCTTATGTCAAGAAACTTCAACCTGAAATGCTCGATCCCAAATCGGAAAAATGCGTCTTCATAGGATACCCTAAGGAAACTATTGGGTACACCTTCTACCTCAGATCCGAAGGCAAGGTCTTCGTTGCCAAGAATGGATCCTTTCTGGAGAAAGAGTTTCTCTCTAAAGAAGTAAGTGGGAGGAAAGTGGAACTTGATGAGGTGATTGTCACCCCTTCCGAACCGGAAAGTAGTAGAGCGCAGGAAGATGTTCCTGTGGTGCCTGCACCAACTAGGGAGGAAGTTAATTATAATGATCATGAAGCTTCAGATCAAGTTACCACTGAACTTCGTAGGTCCACAAGGACACGTTCCGCACCAGAGTGGTACGGCAACCCTGTCCTGGAAATCATGTTGTTAGACAACGGTGAACCTTCGAACTAGGAAGAAGCGATGGCGGGCCCGGATTCCAACAAATGGCTTGAAGCCATGAAATCCGAGATAGGATCCATGTATGATAACAAAGTATGGACTTTGGTGGACTTGCCCGATGATCGGCACGCCATAGAAAATAAATGGATCTTTAAGAAGAAGATTGACGCGGATGGTAATGTGACCATCTATAAGGCTCGGCTTGTCGCTAAAGGTTATCGACAAGTTCAAGGGATTGACTACGATGAGACTTTCTCTCCTGTAGCGATGCTGAAGTCCGTCCGAATCATGTTAGCAATTGCCGCATTCTATGATTATGAGATATGGCAAATGGACGTCAAAACGACATTCCTTAATGGCTTCCTCAAGGAAGAACTGTATATGATACAGTCGGAAGGTTTTGTCGATCCTGAGAATGCTGACAAGGTATGCAAGCTCCAATGCTCAATCTATGGGCTGGTGCAAGCATCTCGGAGTTGGAACATTCGCTTTGATGAGGTGATCAAAGCGTTTGGGTTTATATAGGCTTGTGGAGAAGCCTGTATTTACAAGAAAGTGAGTGGGAGCTCTGTAGCATTTCTCATATTATATGTGGATGATATATTGCTGATGGGAAATGATGTAGAATTCTTGGAAAGCATAAAGGCCTACTTGAATAAGAGTTTTTCAATGAAGGACCTTGGAGAAGCTGCTTACATATTAGGCATCAAGATCTATAGAGATAGATCGAGACGCCTCATTGGTCTTTCACAAAGCATATACCTTGATAAGATATTGAAGAAGTTCAATATGGATCAGTCCAAGAAAGGGTTCTTGCCTGTATTGCAAGGTATGAGATTGAGCACGGCCCAATCCCCGACCACGGCAGAAGATAGAGAAAAGATGAGTGTCATCCCCTATGCCTCGGCAATAGGTTCTATTATGTATGCCATGCTGTGTACCAGACCTGATGTGAACCTTGCCATTAGTTTGGTGGGGAGGTACCAAAGTGATCCCGGTATGGAACACTGGACAACGGTCAAGAACATCCTGAAGTACCCGAAAAGGACTAAGGATATGTTTCTCGTTTATGGAGGTGACGAAGAGCTCCTCGTAAAGGGTTACGTCGATGCTAGCTTCGACACATATCTGGATGACTCCAAGTCACAAACCGGATACGTGTATATTTTGAATGGAGGGGCAGTCAGCTGGTGCAGTTGCAAGCAAAGTGTAGTGGCGGCATCTACATGTGAAGCGGAGTACATAGCTGCTTCCAAAGCAACGCGGGAAGGAGTCTGGATGAAGGAGTTCATCACCGACCTAGGAGTTATTCCAAGCGCGTCGGGCCTGATAACTCTCTTCCGTGACAACACTGGAGCTATTGCCATTGCCAAGGAGCCCAGGTTTCACAAGAAGACCAAGCACATCAAGCGCAGTTTCAACTCCATCCGGAATTATATTCAAGATGGAGACATAGATATTTGTAAAGTGCATACGGATCTGAATGTCGCAGACCCGTTGACTAAACCTCTTCCACGAGCAAAACATGATCAACACCAGAACTCTATGGGTGTTCGATTCATCACAATGTAACTAGATTATTGACTCTAGTGCAAGTGGGAGATTGTTGGAAATATGCCCTAGAGGCAATAATAAAATGGTTATTATTATATTTCCTTGTTCATGATAATTGTCTATTATTCATGCTTGAATTGTATTATCCGGAAACAGTAATACATGTGTGAATACATAGACCACAACGTGTCCCTAGTAAACCTCTAGTTGACTAGCTCGTTGGTCAACAGATGGTTACGGTTTCCTGACCATGGACATTGGAAGTCATTGATAACGGGATCACATCATTAGGAGAATGATGTGATGGACAAGACCTAATCCTAAGCCTAGCACAAGATCGTGTAGTTCGTATGCTAAAGCTTTTCCAATGTCAAGTATCCTTTCCTTAGACCATGAGGTTGTGAAACTCCCGGATACCGTAGGAATACTTTGGGTGTGCCAAACGTCACAACGTAACTGGGTGGCTATGAAGGTACACTACCGGTATCTCCGAAAGCTTCTGTTGGGTTTGCACGAACCAAGACTCGGATTTGTCACTCCGTATGACGGAGAGGTATCTCTGGGCCCACTCAGTAAGACATCATCATAATGAGCTCATTGTGACTAAGGGGTTGGTCACGGGATGATGTGTTACGTAACGAGTAAAGAGACTTGCCATGACGAGATTGAACAAGGTATCGGTATACTGACGATCGAATCTCGGGCAAGTACTGTACTGATAAGACAAAGGGAATCGTATACGGGATTGATTGAATCCTCGACATCATGGTTCATCCGATGAGATCATCGAGGAGCATGTGGGAGCCAACATGGGTATCCAGATCCTGCTGTTGGTTATTGGCCGGAGAGTCGTCTTGGTCATGTCTACGTGTCTCCCGAACCCGCAGGGTGTACACACTTAAGGTTCGATGACGCTAGGGTTGTAGAGATATAAGTATGCGGTAACCCGAAAGTTGTTCGGAGTCCCGGATGAGATCTTGGACGTCACGAGGAGTTCCGGAATGTTCCGGAGGTAAAGATTTATATACAGGAAGTCAGATTTCGGCCACCGGGAAAGTTTAGGGCGTCACCCGTATTGTACCGGGACCACCGGAAGGGTCCCGGGGGTCCACCGGGTGGGGCCACTTATCCAGGAGGGCCCCATGGGCTGAAGTGGAAGGGGAACCAGCCCCTGGTGGGCTGGTGCGCCCCCCTTGGGCCTCCCCCTACGCCTAGGGTTGGAAACCCTAGGGGTGGGGGCGCCTCCACCTGGCTTGGGGGGCAAGTTCCCCCCCTGGCCGCTGCCCCCCTTGGAGATGGGATCTCCTAGGGCTGGCCCCCCCCTAGGGGCCCTATATATAGTGAGGGGGAGGGAGGGCAGCCGCACCCTAAGCCCTGGCGCCTCGCTCTCCCTCCCGTGACACACCTTCCTCCTCCGGTTGCGCTTGGCGAAGCCCTGCTGGAATCCCGCTACTTCCACCACCACGCCATCGTGCTGCTGGATCTCCATCAACGTTTCCTCCCCCCTTGCTGGATCAAGAAGGAGGAGACATCGCTGCCCCGTACGTGTGTTGAACGCGTAGGTGCCGTCCGTTCGGCACTAGGATCATCGGTGATTTGGATCACGACGAGTACGACTCCATCATCCCCGTTCTCTTGAACGCTTCCGCTCGCGATCTACAAGGGTATGTAGATGCACTCCCCTCTCCCTCGTTACTAGATGACTCCATAGATTGATCTGGGTGATGCATAGAATTTTTTTGATTTCTGCTACGTTCCCCAACACTCATATACTTATTGCAAAAATCTATGAGTCATCAAAGCAAGGCAATCAACGCATGCTCCTAGGGGGGAGGTTGGTAGGAGTTAACCATCACGCGCCCCCGACCTCCACACAAAGGTTGGCACTTTACAAATACCTCATGCTCTAACTTCGTCACATAGCGGTTCACCATACGTGCATGCTACGGGAATCACTAACCTTAATACAAGTATTTCTCAATTTCATAATAACTCCACTAGCATGACTCTAATATCACTATCCTCATATCTCAAAACAATTATCAAGCATCAAACATCTCATCATATTCAATGCACTTAGTGTGAAAGTTTTTACTACATTGACATTGGATGTCTATCATGTGAAGACTAGTTTTATAGCCTAAACACATTACCATGCTATTTTAATAGACTCTCAAAAGGATATAAGTGAAGCATGAGAGCTCAACAATTTCTTCAAAATATTATCACCACCGTGCTCTAAAAGATATAAGTGAAGCACTAGAGCAAAACTATTCAACTCAAAAGATATAAGTGAAGCACATAGAGTGTTCTAACAATTCCTAGGCCATATTTAACTCTCTCAAATAGGTGTGTCCAGCAAGGATAATTGTGGCAAACTAACAAGCAAAGACTCAAATTATATAAGACGCTCCAAGCAAAACACATATCATGTGGTGAATAAAAATATAGCTCCAAGTATAGTTACGCTCCAAGTATATCAGTTTTAACCTTCAACAAGGACTGGCCGTAGTCACACTCAATTCAACGAAAGTTGGACAAACTGACACCCGCCGGCCACCAATGCGCAAAGCACGTCGGTAGAACCAGTCCCATGAACGCGGTCATCTAATGTCGGTCCGGGCCGCTTCATCCAATAATACCGCTGAATTAAAGTATGACGTTGGTGGTAAGCAGTATGACTATTATCGTCCACAACTCTTTGTGTTCTACTCATGCATATCATCTACGCATAGACCTGACTCGTGATGCCACTGTTGGGGAACGTAGTATTTCAAAAAAAAAATTCCTACGATCACGCAAGATCTATCTAGGAGAAGCATAGCAACGAGCGGGGAGAGTGTGTCTACATACCCTCGTAGACCGAAAGCAGAAGCGTTTAGTAACGTAGTCAATGTAGTCGAATGTCTTCACGATCTAACCGATCCAAGTACCGAACGTATGGCACCTCTGTTTTCAGCACACGTTCAGCACAATGACATCCCTCGAGATCTTGATCTAGTTGAGGACGAGGGAGAGTTCCATCAGCACGATGGCGTGGCAACGGTGTTGATGATGTGATCCGCGCAGGGCTACGCCTAAGCACTGCAACAATATGACCTGAGGTGTGTAACTGTGGAGGGGGGCACACACGGCTAAGAGAAACTTTGGTGTGCCTTTGGGGTGCCCCCTCCCCACGTATATAAAGGAGGGAGGGAGGAAGAGGTCGGCCTAGGAGGAGGCGCGCGCCATGGGGGGGGGCAATCCTACTCCAAGTAGGTTTACCCCCCCTTTTCCTATTCCTACTAGGAGAAGGAGGAAAAAGGAGGAGAGGAGAAGGAAAGGGGGGGCCAGGCCCCAAACCCTAAACCAATTCGGTTTGGGCCTAGGGGGGCGCCCCCGACACCTTGCTTGCTGCCCTCTTTCTCCACTAGGGCCTAAGGACCATTGACTCCCTGGGGGGTTCCGGTAACCTCCCGGTACTCCGAAAAATACCTAATACACTCAGAACCCTTCTGGTGTCCCAATATAACCTCCAAATATATCAATCTTTATGTCTCGACCATTTCGAGACTCATCGTCATGTCCGTGCTCTCATCCGGGACTCCGAACATTCTTCGGTCATAAAAAACACATAACTCATAATACAGATCATCATCGAATGTTAAGCGTGCGGACCCTACGGGTTCGATAACTATGTAGACATGACCCAGACACTCTCCGGCCAATAACCAATAGTGGAACCTGCATGCTCATATTGGCTTCTACATATTCTACGAATATCTTTATCGGTCAAACCGCATAACAACATACATTGTTCCCTTTGTCATCGGTATGTTACTTGCATGAGATTCGATCATCGGTATCATCATACCTAGTTCAATCTCGTTACCGGCAAGTCTCTTTACTCGTTCTATAATACATCATCTCGCGACTAACTCATTAGTCATTTGCTTGCAAGGCTTATTATAATGTGTATTACTGAGAGGGCCCAGAGATACCTCCCCGACATTCGGAGTGACAAATCCTATTATTGATATATGCCAACACCACAAACACTTTCGGAAACACCTGTAGAGCATCTTTATAATCACCCAGTTACGTTGTGACATTTGATAGCACACAAGGTGTTCTTCCGGTATTCGGGAGTTGCATAATCTCATAGTCAGAGGAACATGTATAAGTCATGAAGAAAGCAATAGCAATAAAACTAAACGATCATTATGCTAAGCTAATGGATGGGTCTTGTACATCACATCATTCTCCTAATGATGTGATCCTGTTGATAAAATGACAACACATGTCTATGGTTAGGAAACTCAACCATATTTGATTAATGAGCTAGTCAAGTAGAGGCATACTAGGGACACCCTGTTTTGTCTATGTATTCACACATGTATCAAGTTTCTGGTTAATACAATTCGAGCATGAATAAAAGACATTTATCATGATATATAAGGAAATATAAATAACAACTTTATTATTGACTCCGGGGCATATTTCCTTCAGTAATTGCTTTACTTTATCACTATGAGTTAGCGATAGTCGTAGAAGCAATAGTTGGCGAGAAGACCACGATGCTACGATGGAGATCAAGGTTTCTAGCCGGTGACGATGGAGATCATGACGTTGCTTTGGAGATGGAGATCAAAATCACAAGATGATGATGGCCATATCATGCCACATATTTTGATTGCATGTGATGTTTATCTTTTATGCATCTTATTTTGCTTAGTACGGCGATAGCATTATAAGATGATCCCTTAACTAAATTTCAAGGTAAAAGTGTTCTCCCTGAGTATGCACCATTGCTATAGTTCGTCGTGTTGAGAAACCACGTGATGATCGGGGTGTGATAGACTCTACGTTCACATACAATGGGTGGAAGACAGTTTTGCACATGCAGAATGCTCGGGTTAAACTTGACAAGCCTAGCATGTACATACATGGCCTCGGAACACTCGAGGCCGAAAGGTCGAACGTGAATCATATAGTAGATATGATCAACATAGAAATGCTCACCATTGATGACTACTCCATGTGACGTGATGATTGGACATGGTTTTGTCGATTTGGATCACGTATCATTTAGATGACTTGAGGGATGTCTATCTAAGTGGGAGTTCTTTATTAATTTGATTAATTGAACTTTAATTTATCATGAACTTAGTCCTGATAGTATTTGCAAATTATGTTGTAGATCAATAGCTCACGTTGTAGCTCCGCTGTGTTTTTGATATGTTCCTAGAGAAAATTGAGTTGAAAGATGTTAGTAGCAATGATGTAGATTGGGTCCGTGATATGAGGATTATCCCCATTGTTGCACAGAAGAATTATGTCCTTGATGCACCGCTAGGTGACAGACCTATTCAAGGAGCAGATGCAGACGTTATGAATGTTTAGCAAATCTCGATATGATGACTACTTAATAGTTTAGTTCGCCATGCTTTGCAGCTTAGAACTGGGACTTCAAAAACATTTTCAATACCACAGAGTATATGAGATGTTTCAAGAGCTGAAATTGGTATTTCAGACTCATGCCCATGTCGAGAGGTATGAGACCTCTCACAAGTACTTTGCCTATAAGATGGAGGAGAATAGCTCAGCTAGTGAGCATGCGCTCAGAATGTCTGAGTACTACAATCACTTGAATCAAGTGGGAGTTAATCTTCCAGTTAAAATAGTGATTGACAGAATTATCTAGTCACTATCACCAAGCTACTAGAACTTCTCGATGAACTATAATATGCAAGGGATAATGAAACGATTCCCGAGCTCTTCGCAATGCTGAAATCAGCGAAGGTGGAAATCAAGATAGTGCATCAAGTGTTGATGGTTAACAAGACCACTAGTTTCAAGAAAAAGGGCAAGGGGAAGAAAGGGAACTTCAATAAGAATGGCAAGCAAGTTATAACTCCCGTGAAGAAGCCCAAAGCTGGACCTAAGCCTGAAACTGAGTGCTTCTACTCCAAAGGGAATGGTCACTAGAAGCGGAACTGCCCCAAAAATAGTTGGCGAATAAGAAGGATGGCAAAGTGAACAAAGGTATATTTGATATACATGTTATTGATGTGTACCTTACTAGTATTCATAGTAGCCCCTGGGTATTTGATACTAGTTCAAGTTGCTAAGATTAGTAAACTCGAAACAGGAGTTGCAGAATAAATGGAGACTAGTTGAGGGTGAGGTGAGGATGTGTGTTGGAAGTAGTTCCAAGATTGATACGATCATCATCGCACACTCCCTATACTTTCGGGATTAGTGTTAAACCTAAATAAATGTTATTTGGTGTTTGCGTTGAGCATGAACAAGATTGGATCGTGTTTATTGCAATACAATTATTCATTTAAGTCCGAGAATAATTGTTATTTTGTTTACATGAATAAAACCTTCTATGGTCATACACCCAAGGTGAATGGTTTATTGAATCTCGATCGTAGTAATACACATATTCATAATATTGAAGCCAAAAGATGCAGAGTTGATAATGATAGTGCAACATACTTTTGGCATTGCTGTTTAGGTCATATTGGTGTAAAACGCATGAAGGAACTCCATGCTGATGGACTTTTGGAATAACTTGATTATGAATCATTTGATACTTGCGAACCATGCCTCATGGGCAAGATTACTAAAACTCCGTTTTCCAGAACAATTGAGCGAGCTAATGACTTATTGGAGATAATACATACCGATGTATGCGGTCCAATGAGTGTTCAAGCACGCGGCGGGTATCGTTATTTTATGACATTCACAGATGATTTGAGTAGATATGGGTATATCTACTTGATGAAACACAAGTCTAGAACATCTGAAAAGTTCAAAGAATTTCAGAGTGAAGTAGAGAATCATCGTAACAAGAAAATAAAGTTTCAACGATCTGATCGTTGAGGCGAATATTTGAGTCACGCCACCTGGAACACCACAACGTAATGGTGTGTCCGAACGTTTTAACCGTACTTTATTAGGTATGGTGCAATCTATGATGTCTCTTACCGATTTACCACTGTCATTTTGGGGTTATGCATTAGAGACATCTGCATTCACGTTAAATAGGGCACCGTCTAAATCTGTTGAGACGACATCGTATGAACCGTTGTTTGGCAAGAAACCTAAGCTGTCATTTCCTAAAGTTTGGGGTTGCGACACTTATGTCAAAAGGCTTCAGCCTGATAAGCTCGAACCCAAATCGGAGAAGTGCGTCTTCATAGGATACCCTAAGGAAACAATTAGGTACACCTTCTACCACAAATCTGAAGGCAAGATCTTTGTTGCCAAGAATGGAACATTTCTAGATAAGGAGTTTCTCTCGAAAGAAGTGAGTCGGAGGAAAGTAGAACTTGATGAGGTAACTGTACCGTCTCTCGAATTGGAAAGTAGCTCATCACAGAAAACTGTTCCCGTGATGCCTACACCAACTAGAGAGAAAGCTAATGATGATGATCATGAAACTACAGATCAAGTTACTACCGAACCGCGTAGGTCAGCCAGAGCACTATCCGCACCAGAGTGGTACGGTAATCCTGTTCTGGAAGTCATGTTGCTAGACCATGACGAACGTACGAACTATGAAGAAGCTATGGTGAGCCCAGAGTCCAATAAATGGCTTGAGGCCATGAAATTAGAGATCCATGTATGAGAACAAAGTGTGGACTTTGGTGGACTTGCCCGATGATCGGCGAGGCATAGAGAATAAATGGATCTCCAGGAAGAAAACTGACGCTGATGGTGATAACCCACAAGTATAGGGGATCGCAACAGTTTTCAAGGGTAGAGTATTCAACCCAAATTTATTGATTCGACACAAGGGGAGCCAAATAATGTTCTCAAGTATTAGCAGTTGAGTTGTCAATTCAACCACACCTGAAATACTTAATATCTGCAGCAAAGTATTTAGTAGCAAAGTAGTATGGAAGTAACGGTAACGGTGGCAAAAGTAATAGTAGCAGTTTTGTAGTAATTGTAATAGTGGCGGCGGAAAAGTAACCAAGCAAGGATCAATATGTGAAAAGCTCGTAGGCATTGGATCAATGATGGATAATTATGTCGGATGCGATTCCTTATGCAACGGTTATAACATAGGGTGACTGAAAGCACAAGTGCTCCCTGGATGATTTTGGTAATTAATGTCAACATATCTCTTGGTTTTCATCTAGTATATTTCAGAAAGGTTCAACAAATGGAGTGGCATGGACTTGAGGATGTGGAACCCCTTCGAAATGCTAAGGACAAAGGATTGGCTCAAGCTCAAAGCTCAGGACTCTACATTTTCTATTTCAGTGATCCAAGATCACATTGAGCCATAGGAAAGCCAATACTATTAAAAGGGGATGAGGTGTTGCTTAATGGCTTGCTTGCACAAAGTGCTTAATGATATACTCCAAAACCCTCAACCACTTTCTCACATCCACATATGTCCCAAACCAAAAGTCAAACTCGGCCCTACCGAAAAGTTCTATCCGGCGCCACCGAGTTCATTTGACATAGCCACTGCCAAAACCCTAATCACTTTGGTCTCATCGAAAGGGATCTCGGTCTCACCGAGATGGGAATGTAAACTCTCTCTTTCCTATTTCAAACATTTCGGTCTAACCGAGATGTGAGAACCGGTCTCACCAAGTTAACATTGCAAACTCTCTGTTGCCTCTTCGTAACATTTCGGTCTCACCAAAACGAGTGAATCGGTCCCACCGAGTTTGCCTGACCAACTCTCTGGTGTGCTTATCACCAAAATCGCTCCCACCGAGTTTGTGTAATCGGTCTCACCGAGATTACGTTATGCCCTAACTATTGGTCCCACCGAGTTGATCATATTGGTCCCACCGAAATGCCTAGCGATCACATTATGAACTAAATCGGTCTGACCGAGTTCTCTGAATCGGTCCCACCGAGTTTGGTAAATTGTGTGTAACGATTAGATTTTGTGTGGAGGCTATATATACCCCTCCACCCACTCTTCATTCCTGGAGAGAGCCATCAGAACATACCTACACTTCCATCATACATGTTCTGAGAAGAGAACCACCTACTCAAGTGTTGAGATCAAGAATTCCATTCCTACCATATGAATCTTGTTCTCTATCCTTCCCCAAGTTGCTTTCCGGTCAAATCTTTCTTCCACCATATCCAAATCTGTGAGGAGATGTTTGAGTGTTGGGGAGACTATGATTTGAAGCATTTGAGCAAGGAGTTCATCATCAACACACCATCTATTAACTTTTGGAGAGTGGTGTCTCCTAGATTGGTTAGGTGTCACTTGGGAGCCTCCGACGAGATTGTGGAGTTGAACCAAGGAGTTTGTACGGGCAAGGAGATCGCCTACTTCCTGAAGATCTACCCTAGTGAGGCAATTCCTTCGTGGGCGATGGCCATGGTGGGATAGACAAGGTTGCTTCTTCGTGGACCCTTCGTGGGTGGAGCCCTCCGTGGACGCGTGCAGCCGTTACCCTTCGTGGGTTGAAGTCTCCATCAACGTGGATGTATGATAGCACCACCTATCGGAATCACGACAAAAACATATGTGTCTTCACTTGCGTTTGCATTCTCCAAACTCCTCCCTTTACCTTCATATGCAATTGTTTTACTTTCCGCTGCTATACTCTTAGAATTGCATGTGTAGGTTGATTGCTTGACTTGTGCTAAGTTGCTAAAATCTACCAAAAACTAAAATTGGGAAAAGGCTAGGTTTTGCTTTTGGTCAAGTTGTCAAAGTTGCATGCTTTACTTTCCAATCCCTACATACTCTTGTTATACATGCTCGTTAGGTATTGTGAATGTTTAAACATGTGCTAAAACTTCACTCCAACATCAAGTATTTTAAAAGCTGCCATTTTTCTTTGCTAGGAGTCTATTCACCCCCTCTAGACACCTCTTCTCGATCCTTTCAATTGGTATCAGAGCATTGGTCACCATTGCTTTGGTTTAATCACCATTGGAGGAAGATGGACGAGTCTATGTTGAGGAGTATTAGACGTAGAGTGCCTATGCTTGATGGAGAGTACTTTCATGAATGGAAAAATGAGATGCTTGAGATCTTCAATGAATATCATTTGAACAATTATATTGATAATCCTTGTATGCCCCCCATTGATGCTTCGAATCCTACTTTCAATGAGAAACTTGACATGGTTCGAAATCTTAGAATTGTTAATCTTATCACTAGAGGATTGCCTAGAAACTTGCTTGTATGTTTGCCAACTTTTGAATGTGCTTATACTATATGGAGATTCCTAGAGGAATGATTCCCAAATTATTCCTTGAAAAATCTAGATAAGATTCTCCATAAGTCTATTGCCTTGAATAGGATGAGTAGTAGTGATCCTAAGTTTGGTGATTGTCTATTTGAGCTTCGTGAACTCATGCGTGCCAAAGGAGATGTTGGAATTATTAGCAATATCATTTCTGAAGTCATTAGAATTCATAGAGATGAACATTGTTACAGTCATACTTCTAATGAATCACTCTCTTTAGGTGTTGATCAATCACATGACGATGCAGAACATGGGTACTATGATGAGGATGATGATAGTGACTATGATCTCAATGAACAAATGAGACATTTTGGTCTTATGGCAAATCTTCGTGGTTACGCAGCCGGAGGAAAGGAATGGGTGCTTGATAGTGGATGCACGGATCACATGACCGGAGATAAGGACATGTTTGATGAGCTTGCTAGAAATGATGGTCCATGAAAGTATGTTACCTTTGGTGACAACTCTAAGGGTAAAGTTGCTGGCCTTGGTAAGGTGGCCATATCCAACGATAGTTCAATTAAGAATGTCATGCTTGTAGAATCCCTCGGATATAATCTTCTCTCCGTATCTAGATTAGCTGATTTTGGTTTAAATGTGCTATTCACTCATGTTGATTGCCAAGTCTTTCGTAGAGATAATCATAATATGGTCTTTACCGGCATTCGTAGAGGCGACCTATACATTGTTGACTTCACTAAGAAAGCCCAACCTCACATTTGTTTTATTGCTAAATCTTCTAAAGGTTGGCTGTGGCATAGAAGGTTAGGTCATGTCGGCATGAGAAATCTTGATAAGCTAATTAAAGGTGATCATATCCTTGGTGTTAAAGATGTTATATTTGACAAGGATAGACTTTGTAGTGCTTGTTAAGCAGGAAAACAAGTTGGAGGAAGTCATCCCGTGAAGAACATCATGACTACTAGAATACCACTTGAGCTACTTCATATGGATCTTTTTGGTCCCAATGCTTACAAAAGCCTCGGTGGTAACTCTTTTGGATTAGTCATTGTTGATGATTTTTTAAGATTTACGTGGGTGTTCTTTCTTGATGATAAATCGCAGGTCCAAAAGATCTTCAAGAACTTTGCTAGGAAGGCCCAAAATCAATTTGAAGTGAAGATCAAGAAGGTTCGCAGCAACAACGGAACGGAGTTCAAGAATGCAAATGTGGATACCTTTCTTGACGAAGAAGGGATTTCACATGAGTTCTCGGCTACGTACACGCCTCAACAAAATGAAGTTATTGAGAGGAAGAACCAAACACTCATCAAAATGGCAAGAACGATGCTTGACGAATACAAGACGCCAAGACACTTTTGGGCAGAAGCAGTTGAGACAGCTTGCCATGCAACCAATCGCTTGTATCTTCACAAGCTTCTCGGCAAGACGACATACGAGCTTCTCAGCAAGATGGCATACGAGCTTCTCACCGGTAACAAACCCCAAGTTGGATACTTTCGAGTATTCGGCTCAAAGTGCTACATTCTTGATAAGCATCGTCGTTCTAAATTTTCTCCTAAATCACATGAAGGTTTCCTACTTGGTTATGGTTCAAACTCTCACATTTACCGTGTCTACAACAATTTCACCAGAAAGGTTGAAGAGGCGGTAGATGTGAAGTTTGATGAATCTAACGGCTTGCAAGTAGAGCAATTTCCAATTGATGTAGGCGATAAAGATCCTTCGGAAGCAATTCAAGGCTTGTCTATTGGCAAGATCCATCCAATGGAGGTAAAGGATAGTACTTCGTCCGTCCATGTGGAAGCTTCTACCTCACGACAAGGTGAACCACAAGTTGACTTGGAGGCATCCACAAGTGGAACATGCCATGATGAAGGAAATGAGGAGATGCATCAAGATGAACCTCATTGACCTCCTTCTCCACCTCCATAAGGGGACAACAACACCAACAACAATGAAGAAGGACAAGAAGAAGATGATGAAGAAGAGGATGTTCCACCTCGACCCAAGCAAAAGCTTTCATGAGTTAGAGCAAGAATTGCTAGAGATCATCCCGTAGAACAAATCTATGATGATATCCAAACCGGGAGAATCACTCGCTCTAAATCTCGTCTAGCTAACTTTTGTGAACATTACTCTTTCATATCTAACCTTGAACATATGAAGGTTGAAGATGCTCTTGATGATCCGGACTGGGTGAACGCTATGCACGAAGAGCTACACAATTTTGAGAGAAATCAAGTGTGGACATTGGTCGAGAAGCCCGACAACAACCACAATGTCATCGGTACCAAATGGGTGTTTCGCAACAAGCAAGATGAAGATGGATTAAAAGTCAACTTCAGCAAATCATCTATGATCCCTCTGAACTTGTTTGAGGAAGAGGGCGCTCGAATAGCTGCACTTTTGGGTTGTGAGGTGGGTTCTATGCCTTTCACCTATCTGGGTCTTCCTATGGGTACTTCTAGACCCTCAATTGCTGATCTGTTCTGTTGCCCCTTGTGGATCGTCTTGAGCGATGTCTATCAGCTTCATCATGTCTGCTGAACCAAGGTAGTCGCTTGCAATTGCTACAATCAGTCCTGGCATCCATGCCTATATACTTTTTGTGTTCCTTATCGTTACCCAAAGGCATTATCAAGCAATTAGAGCGGATAATGCGGCAATGTCTTTGGAGGGGTAATTTTGAGACCCCTCGTCAATCCCTGGCTGCCCGGGACCTCATATGTAAACCCAAGAAGTATGGTGGGCTCGGTGTCACACACCTTGGTACTCAGAATGAGGCCTTGCTCACGAAGCATTTATACAAGTTCTTCAACAAATTGGATATACCTTGGGTCCATCTTATCTGGGATTCTTACTATGGATCTTCACCCCCTCAAGCTACTCATAGCTGTGGTTCTTTTTGGTGGCGTGACGTTCTCAGGCTTTATGACAAATTTTGTACTCTTGCTATCCCACAAGTACATGCAGGTGATACTGGGATTTTCTGGAGGGACCTGTGGCACATTGATAACAGAGTAGTCTCTCTGAGGACTAGGTTCCCGCGCCTCTACTCTTTTGTGCTTAATGATCTGATCACCGTCAAGGATTTCTTTGATACGCCATCTGAGGCTCAAAATTTTCACCTGCCTTTGTCTATAGAAGCCTTTGATGAACTTCAACAACTCCGGATTTTGTTGGCTCCTATACATATTGATCCAGCATCTAGAGATATCTGGATGTGGCCCTCCAAGTCTGGCACCTTCCAATCCAAGCTCTACTATGAATTCACTTTCTCTCATATAGTGGTGGATCCTATCTTCAAGTGGATATGGAAATGCTCCTTCACTCTCAAGATCAAGGTTTTTGGCTGGTTACTCTTGATGGATCGTCTCAATACAAGGGATATGATGCAACGACGACATTGGCATGTGCAAGATGCTAACTGTGTTTTGTGTCACTTACCTAATCATGAGGACCATGGGCATCTTTTCTTTGCTTGCAATTTTAGCCAGAGAGTTTGGAACTACCTTGGAATATCTTGGACCTCAAACAACAACCAAACCACATACTCAATGGCCCTAGCGGCTAGATAGGAGTTTGGCCTCCCTTTCTTCACTGAAGTAGTTTTTACTGCTACCTGGAATATATGGACGCAAAGGAATGGCAAAATCTTCAGAAATGAGCAACCTAGCTTCAGATATTGGAAGATAAACTTTGTGTATGATATCTCTTTGTTAGCCCACAGGATCAAATGTAAATATAGGGATAGCCTTCTCTCTTGGATAGCCTCCCTTCAGTAGCTTTGTTGTAAGTTTTTTTCTTTTCTTTCCCTGTATATATTTTCTCACAAACTTCTTCATTCTGTATCCCACCCAGCTTGGGTTTTAATTTTAATAAAGAACTGTGAGGCTGTTGCCTTGCAATACATAGTCAGAAAAAAGATGGTCAAGTCGTCCGCAACAAAGCACATCTCGTCGCCCAAGGCTACACTCAAGTCGAAGATATGGACTACGGTGAGACATATGCCCCCGTTGCTAGACTTGAGTCCATTCGCATCTTACTTGCTTATGCTAATCACCATGATATCACCTTATACCAAATGGACATTCAAAGTGCTTTTCTCAACGATGAAATTGAGGAGGAAGTTTATGTTAAACAACCTCTTGGCTTTGTCAATCCTAAGAAACCCGATCATGTTTACAAACTTCACAAAGCTCTTTATGGTCTTAAACAAGCTCCTAGAGCGTGGTATAAATGTTTGACCAAGTTCCTTATTGAAAAAGGCTTTGAGATTGGAAAAATAGATTCCACTCTTTTTACTAAAAGGGTTAATGGTGAATTATTTGTGTGCGAAATTTATGTTGATGATATCATATTTGGTTCTACTAACCCCCATTTTAGTGAAAGGTTTGGAAAGCTAATGTCGAAAAAGTTTGAGATGTCTATGATGAGTGAGCTCAAGTTCTTTCTCGGTTTGCAAATCAAGCAAACTAAGGAGGGCACCTTTGTTTCTCAAACAAAGTATACCAAGGACTTATTCAAGAAATTTGATGACCCACAAGTGTAGGGGATCCATCGTAGTCCTTTCGATAAGTAAGAGTGTCGAACCCAATGAGGAGCAGAAGGAAATGATAGGCAGTTTCCAGTAAGGTATTTTCTGCAAGCACTGAAATTATAGGTAACAGATAGTTTTGTGATAAGGTAATTGGTAGCAAGTGACAGAAGGTAAAAGTAAATAAGGTGTAGCAAGATGGCCCAATCCTTTTTGTAGCAAAGGACAAGCCTGGACAAACTCTTATATGGAGGAAAACGCTCCCGAGGACACATGGGAATTATCGTCAAGCTAGTTTTCATCACGATCATTTGATTCGCGTTCGGTGCTTTGATAATTTGGTATGTGGGTGGACCGGTGCTTGGGTGCTGTCCTTACTTGGACAAGCCTCCCACTTATGATTA
Source organism: Secale cereale (assembly GCA_902687465.1). Lineage (NCBI taxonomy): Eukaryota > Viridiplantae > Streptophyta > Magnoliopsida > Poales > Poaceae > Secale > Secale cereale. The sequence goes on from LR738713.1 coordinate 695,445,966, forward strand.
ACCTCTAATGCAAGCATCAGCAACTACAAAAGAAGTATTAAGGTAAACCTAACCATAGCATGAAACAAGTGGATCCAAATCAACCCCTTACGAAGCAACGCATAAACTAGGGTTTAAGCTTCTGTCACTCTAGCAACCCATCATCTACTTATTACTTCCCAATGTCTTCCTCTAGGCCCAAATAATGGTGAAGTGTCATGTAGTCGACGTTCACATGATACCACTAGAGGAGAGACAACATACATCTCATCAAAATATCGAACGAATACCAAATTCACATGACTACTTATAGCAAGACTTCTCCCATGTCCCCAAGAACAAAAGTAACTACTCATAAGACATAAAATTGTTCATGATCAGAGGGGTATTAATATGCATAATGGATCTGAATATATGACCTTCCACCAAATAAACCAACTAGCATCAACTACAAGGAGTAATCAACACTACTAGCAACCCACAGGTACCAATCTGAGGTTTGGGTACAAAGATTGGATACAAGAGATGAACTAGGGTTTGAGAGGAGATGGTGCTGGTGAAGATGTTGATGAAGATAACCTTCCCCAAGATGGGAGAGTTGTTGGTGATGACGGCGGTGACGATTTCCCCCTCCCGGAGGGAAGTATCCCCGGCAGAACAGCTCTACCGGAGCCCTAGATTGGTTTCCGCCTAGGTTCCGCCTCGAGACGGCGGCGTATGGTCCCGAAAGCCTGCTTCTGATTTTTTCCAGGTCAAAACACCTTATATAGGAGAAGATGGGCATCGGGGGGTCATCAAGGGGCCCACGAGGCAGGGGGGCACGCCCCCACCCTCGTGGATAGGTGGTGGCCCCCTGGTGATCCTCTTTTGTCAGATATTTTTTATATTTTCTGAAACGGTGTTCTGTGGAGTTTTGGAGCTTTTTGAGTTGTGCAGAATAGGTTTCCAGAGTTTGCTTCTTTTTCAGCCCAGAATTCCAGCTGCCGACATTCTCCCTCTTCAGGTAAACCTTGTAAAATAAGAGAGAAAAGGCATAAGTATTGTGACATAACGTGTAATAACAGCCCATAATGCAATAAATATCAACATAAAAGCATGATGCAAAATGGATGTATCAACTCCCCCAAGCTTAGACCTCGCTTGTCCTCAAGCGAAAGCCGATATCGAAGAACATGTCCACATGCTTAGAGATAGAGGTGTAGATAAAAATAAAATACGGACATGAGGGCATCATGATCATTCTTCTAACAGCAATACATATATAACAATTCATTCACAATGTCAAGTATGAATCAGAAACTTCATTGAAAACCAACAAACAATGATCTCGGTCATTGAAGCAATTGCAATTTATCGTAACATCAGAAAGAGTCAACATAAGAGCTTTTCAGCAAGCCTATATACTCAACTATCATATAGTCTTTCACAATTGCTCACACTCATGCAATACTTATGGTTATGGAGTTTTAATCGGACATAGAGAAAGATAGGGGCTTATGGTGTTGCCTCCCAACCTCTTACCTCAAGGGTAATGTCAACAGTGATAGACCATGATAACTTACATCCAATTGGGTATATATGTCAGGATCTTTCCAACACAATGTGCTTGCCAAAGGATAAAATGTAAAAAGGGAAAGGTAAATTTCACCTTGACTCTTATAAGGCAGAGATAAAAGATAGGCCCTTCGCAGAGGGAAGCAGAGGTTGTCATGTGCTTTTATGATTGGATGCACAAAGTCTTAGCGCAAAAGAACGCCACTTTATATTGCCACTTGTGATAAGGACCTTTATTATGCAGTCTGTCGCTTTTATTACTTCCATATCACAAGATCGTATAAAGCCTATTTCCTCCACACTAATAAATCATACATATTTTAGCGAGTTTGCAACATGACAACTTACTTGAAGGATCTTACTCAATCCATAGGTAGGTATGGTGGACTCTCATGGCAAAATTGGGTTTAAGGATGTATGGAAGCACAAGTAGTATCTATACTTGGTGCGAGGAGTTTTGGCTAGCATGAGGGGGAAAGGCAAGCTCAACATGTTGGATGATCCATGACCATATACTTTATTTTCGATATAAGAAAACATAACCCATTATGTTGTCTTCCTTGTCCAACATCAACTCTTTAGCATGTCATATTTTAATGAGTGCTCACAATCATAAAATATGTCCAAGATAGTACATTTGTATGTGAAACCTCTCTTTCTGTATTACTTCCTATTAATTGCAACGATGACCAAAACTATGTTTGTCAACTCTGAACAACTTTTATTCATCATAGTCTTTATATGTGAAGTCATTACTTCCTGTCAGGGATATTACTATTAGGTATAAACCGCCCAGGAGGGGCCGGTTTATGCCTGTGGAGATTATTTCTACTGAAGCCAGCCAAACGTGGAGCAAGAGCTTTAGTCCAAGAAGTTTAAGGCCCAAGAGGCATTAGGGCCCATAATTTGTAAACCGTCATATGATGTGTAACTTGTGATGTAAGATAGGAAGGATAGAGACCGAGCCGGACACGTTTATGAGCCGACCGCGGGATTCTGTAAACCAGACCAGGCGTCACCTCTTATATAAAGGGACGGCCCGGCGGTTCAGGGCAGAGAACAACAGCTCGAGACACGGGCAAAGCGGATTCGCTCCCTAGTCATCGAAACCCTAGCAATACTACACCAAACTAGACGTAGGCTTTTACCTTCATCGAAGGGGCCGAACTAGTATAAAATCTCTGTGTCCTTGTCCGCTTTAACCCCTTTAAGCTAACCCGTAGCGATGGCCTCACGACTAAGTCCTTTTGCTAAGACATCTGCCGTGACAAAACCACGACAGTTGGCGCCCACCGTGGGGCTATCGCACGATGGTTTTGAGTTCTTGAAGGGCAGCTTTGAAGGACTCAAGGGCTACGCAGTGGGCCGGATGACTAAGAGTCGTCATGGCAAGTTTACATCGACGATGCAGGCTGGGGCCCCGAGGCCGATTCAATCGAATACACGTACCGGGTCCCCTTTAGCGGCATCCACGTCTTCATCGGCAAGATCGGCGAACCGGGCCCAGAGCCGGACATCTTCCCCAACATCGTCGAGCCGGCTCAGCGTGCGAGACTTGCCCGGATTCGGCCCGCCGTGAAGCACGTCTTCGTTGGGGCGGTGCAAGGAGTGCAAGCCGAGGACGGATTGGACTCTGGCGGTGAGACTGTTGTCTATTTCGACGATGAATCGTCCTCCGGAGAGACAGAATCTTTGTATTTGTTGCAGGACGGCCAATCTGAGGGCTGTTCCGATGGTGACACTATTCCGGACCCCCTCGATCCGCCAAACCGGGTTGCCGTCTTTATGGCCGGATCACAACCTATGCAGCAGTCATCAACAACAGCGGCGTTAACATCAGACGCGGTGGGAGCTAGGGCTGGAGGTCCTGACCCGTCGCTGTCTGAAACTTTATTCGTCTTGGTCGATACTTTGACAGCGCTATTAACAGAAGAGGTAGCCCAGTCCAATAAGGAGCAGCATGATGCGGAAGTCGCTCAGGTGAAAAGCCGGGTAGATCAAGCCAAGTTGGACCTAGTTGCTGAGAAAACCAAGATGGCTGCAAAGCAGGCTGAGCTTGATGCTCAAGCTTATCGACTCATGTTGGATCAGACCACTTCACACGAGGTGATGATGAGAAGGCAACGATCTCGCTTGCCACCAGTTTATGAGGCAAGGAACCTCTTTAGCATGCCGGGAGCAGGAACCGGTAACCAGCCGGAGGTGAACTGGGGAGGGGCACCGGGCACATGAGCGTCAGTCCAGCCGCCGGCCGCGGAACCAACCCGCCAGGTTGTACCATCGCAACATGTGCCCACCCCTCCTGGTCATTACTCTAATCCATTGGATAACATAGTCGCTGCCGCTTCACGACTGGCCGCTCTTCCCATTGAAGGAATGTCCCCTATAGCAGTGGAGGCACGACGGGCCAGGGAGTTTTTGGAGACGGTGTTAACTCAATAGCAAGCTTATTCTCACAGCCGTGAGAGGATTCATTCAACCCCTCGCCCAAGCCGGAGTTACACTAGGCGTCTGGATGAACCGGCCGTGTCAAGCAGCGCACGAAGATGTAATCCGCCGCAGCAGGATGATCCGGCAGGAGGAGACGCGAACGCTCAGAACGTGGTGGATCAGGGCAGGCAACGCTGGGAGGCCGAATTAGCAGCACAGTATGTAGCCCGTCAGGCAACGCCGGTTCGTCCTTCTACCACAGTTGAGCCGGGGGTTATGTCTAGCTCCCTGGGAGTGCCTTGTCTTACTCCCACTTTGCGCAACGTGAAACTGCCTAAGGATTTCAAAGGACCGCACAAGGTGGTAAACTACACGGCGGATCTATCCCCGGAGGCATGGGTTGAAAGTTATGAGATGTCAATGGAGATGCTGGATGTGGATGATGCAACGTGTGCTAAGTATTTCACAATGATGCTGGAGGGCACAACTCGCACTTGGCTGAAGGGTTTGCCACCCAATTCCGTCGGATCATGGGCCGAATTGCGCCGCCGGTTTATCAATAATTTCAAGGACACGTGCAAGCAGCCAATGTCTGTCGTCGATTTAGCTGCCTGCGTTCAAGGAGAGCATGAGTCCATAAGTAGTTGGGTGCGTCGAGTGTCAGAGATCCTACATTCCTCCAATAGCATCAACCCAAGCACAATAGTGGTAACATTGGAAGGCAATTGCCGGTTTGAACTTTAGAAGTTGAAGTTGGGACGGCTTAAGCGTAATTGTGACGACATGGGGACACTCATGGGCGCTTTAGTGAAATATACAGACTCAATTAACACCAAATACCCAGACTCTGAGAATGACAAGTCAGAGAAGGTAAACAAGAATGGTAAGGCGCCACAGCCCTGTCCGGCGAATCAAGGATACAATAGTAAGCATAAAGCGGATGGCGGCTCAGATTTTGTGGCCAACACCAATGCTCAGGAGGACGTACAACGCCGCAAGGGTAGACCACCCCCGCGAAACGGGAGGCCGCCTATTAATCTGGAACGCCAGATGAATATACCTTGCCCGAGGCATGGTACAGCCGAAAAGCCAGCTACACACCTCTGGATGGACTGTTTTATTATGCAGGAAATCATGAACCGGTCTCGATATGATCATGGACCATCCGGCGGATCAGGTCCCGGTTTTCAAGGGCCGGGTTATCAAGGTGGTGGATCCGATTCAGGATACCAAGGCAATAACGTCAACCGCAAGGCACAATCAGCATAACCAACAGCAAGGCCAGGGCGGCTATAACAATAAGGGAAATCAACAGCGTCAACAGCAGCAACAATCCGGATATCAGAATAATCCGAAGGAGTTGAGCAGTGGGCAGTATCATTTCTTCACCACGAGCTTGTGCAAACGTGATCAGAAAGTTCACAAGAGGGCAGTACATTCTGTTGAACCGGCGGTGCCGCGTTACCTGCGTTGGTCAGAACAGCCCATTGTGTGGAGCCGAGAGGATCATCCGCCCTGGGTTGATAATCCGGGTCAACTGGCTCTAGTTGTGGCACCTTAGGTGGGTGGCTACAAGTTTACCAAGGTTCTCATGGACGGAGGCACCAGCATCAACATTCTATATTATGAGACTTTCCGGCGCATGGGGCTGACAGATAAGAAGCTTCGCCAGTCCAACACAGTCTTTCATGGGGTGGTACCCGGTAAATCGGCGTATCCAGTTGGCAAGATAGATTTGGAGGTCACTTTTGGAGATGAGCATGATTCCAGGTCGGAGACTTTGACCTTTGAAGTGGTAAAGATCAAGAGCCCGTATCACGCCCTGTTCGGGCGGCCGGTTTACAATAAGTTCATGGCAAGGCCATGTTATGTTTATCTACAGCTCAAGATGCCGGGCCACAAGGGAACTATTACGGTCCATGGGAGTCGCAAGATTGCGTTGGAGTGCGAGGAAGGTGATGCAGCCTATGCTGAGGCGGTTTGTGCAACCGAGGAGCTGAAGTTTTATAAAGATAATGTTGATCCGGCGGATATGTCTCCGCTGAAGAAACCAACCACAGAGCATGATCCGGCCTTGAAGTTCAAATCAGTTGAAGAGACCAAACATGTTGACTTTGTTCCTGGCGATTCATCTAAGCAGTTCACCATCAGTGCTAACCTAGATCCAAAATAGGAAAGCGCGCTCATCGAGTTCATCCGTGAGAATCGGGACATTTTTGCATGGAAACCTTCTGACATGCCAGGTGTACCGAGGGAACTCGCTGAGCACACTCTCAAAATTGATCCTAAGTTCAAACCGGTTAAGCAATTTCTGCGCCGCTTCAATGAAGAAAGGCGCAAGGCTATTGGAGAAGAAGTGGCTAGGCTCTTGGCTGCAGGCTTTATAATTGAGGTGTTTCATCCAGAGTGGTTGGCTAATCCGGTGCTAGTGCTTAAGAAAAATGGCACTTGGCCAATGTTTGTTGATTACACAGATCTGAACAAAGCTTGCCCAACTTATCCCTTTGGCCTCCCCCGTATTGATCAGATCATTGATGCTACGGCAGGGTGTGAGCGACTAAGTTTTTTGGACGCATATTCAGGTTATCATCAGATCAAGATGGCAGTTAAGGACCAAGAGAAGATGGCCTTTATAACTCCCTTTGGAGCCTTCTGCTATGTATCTATGCCATTTGGGCTTAAGAGTGCCCAGGCGACCTATCAGCGTTGTGTGCAGAACTGCCTTCATGGACAGATTGGGCGGAATGTTCATGCATATGTGGATGACATTGTGGTGAAATCAAGGAAGGAGGAGACGTTGATAACAGACTTGAAAGAAACCTTCAACAATCTCTGAATTTATAAAATGATGCTTAATCCGGATAAGTGTGCTTTCGGTGTTCCGGCAGGCAAGCTCCTGGGGTTCTTAGTATCTAACAGGGGCATCGAAGCTAATCCAGAGAAGATCAAGGCGATTACCTCCTTGGCTAAACCGGCGTGCATCAACGATGTCCAATGCGTGGCGGGCCGTATTGCGGTGCTCAGCAAGTTTATCAACTGTTTGGGGGAGAAGGCTATCCCGCTTTATTAGATGATGAAAAAGACAGATCACTTTGTTTGGAGTGATGCTGCTGACGTTGCGTTTGAAGACTTGGAGAAGCAATTAGCAGAGCCACCTGTCCTCGCTGCCCCAGTTGATAATGAGCCGTTGTTGTTATACGTGGCAACTAATGCCCGTGCAGTAAGCGTTGCCATTGTGGTAGAGCGTAAGGAGGCAGGCAAGGAATATCCGGTTCAACGACCGGTTTATTACATCAGTGAGGTACTCATTGAATCAAAACAGAGATATCCGCATTGGCAAAAATTGGTGTATGGAGTCTTCATGGCAAACCGGAAGCTAAAGAACTACTTTCAAGGTCATCCAATCATTGTAGTGAGTTCAGCTCCGTTGGGGGATATAATCTAGAACAGAGAGGCTACTGGTCGGGTTGCAAAGTGGGCCATTGAGCTTAGCCCACACGGATTGAAGTATGTGCCCCGTACTGCGATAAAATCCCAAGCATTGGTGGATTTCATTAACGATTGGATAGAGTTGCAAGCACCTGAGGAAAATCAAGATCACACATATTGGACTATTCACTTTGATGGATCTAGGCAATTGGAGGGCTCGGGGGCTGGAGTCGTGTTAACTTCCCCACGAGGTGATAAGTTCTGTTATGTCCTCCATTTAATGTTCCCTTGTACTAACAATGCAACTGAGTATGAAGCTCTCCTCCATGGTCTACGGATGGCCAAGGAGATGAATTTAAGCCGGGTTAAATGCTTTGGCGATTCAGACCTGGTGGCGCAGCAAGTATCTGGCAAATGGGATTCCAAAGATCCACTTATGGCGGCATATCGACGAGTGATAGACACTGTTGCTGGACACTTGATACATCTCAAATGTATCTACTTTTCCAAACACTTTTGATATTGTTTTGACCTCATTCTTGCATGATTTGAACTAAACTAACCCGGACTGACGCTGTTTTCAGCAGAGCTGCCTGTATGGTTTTATTGTGTGCAGGAAAACGGATTTTTAGGTATCTCAGAAAAATCCACGAAAAATCACAGAAAATCCACGCACCCAAAGGAGCCAGGAGCCAGAAGGGGGACCAGGGGGGCCCAGGCGCCCTGGTGGCGCGGCCCAGCCCCTGGCCGCGCCGGGGGGTCGCCTGGGTGGGCCCCACGCCCCCTGGTGCCCTACTTTGACTCGTATTTTTACCCGTGACGAGAAAACCCCAGATCAGAAGTTCTTTTCGCAGTTTTCGTCGCGGAGCCGCCGCCACCCTATGTTCTTCTTCGGGAGGGCTAATCTGGAGGCTGAATTGGCCTCCGGAGAGGGGAGATCGTCGCCATCGTCACCATCATCACCACTTCATCATCCCTCCATGACTTCTCCTTCCATGTGTGAGTAATCCCCTGCTGTAGGCGAAGGGGATGGTAGGGATTGGATGAGTTAGATCATGTAATAGTTTGTCAGATCATTGGGGGCACATTGCCTATCATCTACTATGGTGTTTATCATCTTTGCTTCAACTTGTTATTCTTAATGCTTGACACTTAGGGCCCGAGTGCCATGATTTCAGATCTGAACCATATGTGTTTGCATGAATATATTTGTGTTCTTGATCCTATCTATGAGTTGTTTGCACCTGTTATGGTTCGGAACCGGCGATCCCAAAAGTGACAGCTTGGGACACCAAAGGGGATGGTCCGTAGTTTGAGGATTACATGTATCCATTGAGTTCATTGCTTTGTTCTGGTGCTCTTTGACAGGAGCACCTTAATCCCCATAAGTTCCTTTTGGCCCCGTTCGTAGCGGGATGGTAGGACAAAAGATGTTGTGCAAGTTCTTATTGCAAGCACGCACAACTACCTACGGGATACATGCCTAATGTTTGATATTTGCCTAGATGATCATTACTTTTCCTTGTGCCGTGCCCCAAGTTAGAATCATGATATATCTCATCCATGCAGCGCCCAACCATCCATCTCCCTAGCCTACAGTGTTTTAAATCCTGCTTGTCACTAGTTGCTACTTTTGCCATTTACCTTTACTATTTACTTTTGCTGTTTACTTTTACTATCACTATCATATCACTGTTACCATTTATCTTTTGTTGCAAGTAAGTATATTTCAGGTGCGGTTGAATTGACAACTCAACTGTCAAAGCTTATAAATACTCTTTGGCTCCCCGTGTGTCGAATCAATAAATTGGGTTATTCTTACCCGCGAAGACTATCTCGATCCCTTACGGTTGAGGGTTATCAAGTACCGTTTTCTGGCGCCGTTGCCGGGGAGCATAGCAATATTTACAAGTCTACTTGAAGTATCCTACTTGCTGCACTTCGTCCGCTATGGGTAAGAAAGGAGACCCCAAGGTTCCGATCTTACTATCTACTACAAGAAGAGGTACTGTTCTGAGCACTAGTGCTACACTTGATTCGCCTTCTGTTATGAGTAAGTTTGCCTCACCACCACCACATGATGCTCCTACTGAATCTGTTACTATGTTTGATACTCTTGATGATGCTTCTACTATTGTTGATGATATTAGTTCACTTGGTTATGCTCTTGAGAAACAGATCGCTGCTGCTGCTAAAAAGTCTGGAATTGAAATTCCTGTTACTCGCTACCCTATTGGTGAAACTTATGATTATCCTGATTTGAGTAAACTCAAGGAGAGACTCCTTGATGATGATTACTATATGCTTGATGAAGATTTATGTAGCGAACTGACAGAGTTTTCTGGCTCTGACCCTGAAGTTATTAAGAAACTGTTTGAAAAACACTCTTTGAAGAACAAAACCGTTCCTGATCCTGAATTTGCTACATCTCCTATATGCATTGATGATCCTGATTATGATTTCTCTGTTGATCTTTCACTTATACCTATGGTTGAAGCTGACCCCTTTTATGGCAGAGAAAATGATGATGCTATTGCACACCTAACAAAACTCGGTGAGTTGGGTGGCCTGTTTACCACAGATGAGAAGATACGATACTTTTATATCACCAAGCTTCTTCCTTTCTCCTTGAAGGAAGGTGCTAAAGCATGGTATGATTCGCTTCCATGCGGTTCCATTAAGAGTCCTCAAGACTTAGCTCACTCTTTTGTTGATAAGTACTTTCCTGCTCACATGCAACATGATGCTTTACAAAGAATTTATAACTTCAAACAGTTACAGGATGAGTCCCTCCCTAAAGCTTGGGGGAGGTACTGCGGTCTGATTCGGGCTAGACCAGGACATGAAGTCCCTAAGAACGAATTAATCGATATATTCTATGCTGGTTTAACTGATGAATCCAGGTCCTATTTGGACAGTTGTGCTGGGTGTGTTTTCAGGAAAAGGACGCCGGAAGATGCAGAAGATTTGATGGGCAGGATTGCCAAAAACCATGAAGATTGGTCCGTCCCTGAACCACCTCCACCACCAAAGAAGAGGGGCATGTTTGTTCTAAGCCCCGAAGATATGCGAGAAGCAAAGAAGTCTATTAAAGAGAAAGGTATTAAAGCTGAAGACGTGGAGAATCTACCCCCTATTGAGAAGCTGTGTGAGCCTACCACTCACCCTCCTATGGTAGAGGTACACTCTCTTTTAGATTTCAACGCAAGTGACATCCCTCATGGTAAGCCTCCTGATCAATGTTTAGATGAGTTTGATAATTTTATTATGAAACAAAATCATTTTAATGAGAGGATACAAAGTCAGTTGCATGATAACTCCCTTGCTATCAAAAGTTTGCTTGATGTTCTAGGTAGAACAGTTAATGATGTTCAATGTCTTGTGAAGCATTTTCATATGGTTAAAACTCAGCTTGACCAAATTTCTAATGTGCAAAAAGATTTACTTGCTAACAATGCCAAACAAGATAATTTGCAGGCTTTTGGGATTAAGACCCGAGGAGGAACTAGCACTCAAGATCCTCTCTATCCAGAGGGGCATCCGAAGAGAATCAAGCAAGATTCTCAAATGCAGGAAGAAGAAATTGTTGGCTCTCCAAAGAAGAAGAAGAAACATAAGGAGACTGACAATTCTAATGATCCTATTGCAGATGAAGAGCCAGCTGTTGATCCAAACAGTGTATCTATCTCCGATGCTGAGACTGAAGACGGTGCTGAACCTGAAGGTAAGGATAATGAGAAGAATGATCCGCCTGAAGTTCGAGAAGAAGAAGCACCTGACAAACATAAGAGGTACACTAAAGAAGACTTCATCGCAAGAAAACATGGGAAGGAAAGAGAACCATGGGTGCAGAAACCCATGCCCTTTCCAGGTAAGTCCATCAAATCCAAAGAAGAAGAGCATTACAATAAGTTTTGTGAGTGGATTAAACCTCTTTTTCTTCAAATTCCTTTGACTGAAGCTATTAAGTTACCTCCTTATTCAAAATATATGAAAGATATTGTCACTAATAAAAGAAAAGTTCCTAACGAAGCAATATCTACTATGCTTGCTAACTACTCTTTCAGTGGCAAGATTCCTGAGAAGCTCGGTGATCCAGGTATACCCACCGTTCCTTGCTCCATAAAGAATAATTATGTCAAAACTGCTTTATGTGATCTTGGAGCAGGAGTGAGTGTTATGCCTCTCTCTCTTTACGAGAGGCTCTGTTTAGAGAAACTAATTCCTACAGATATCTCCCTTCAGATGGCTGACAAGTCAACCGCCGTTCCGATAGGTATTTGTGAGGATGTTCCAGTAGAGGTTGCTAATTGTTTGATTCTTACTGATTTTGTTGTGCTTGACATGCCCGAGGATGGGAGCATGTCCATTATTCTTGGTAGACCTTTTCTTAACACCGCAGGTGCTATTATTGATTGCAATAAAGGGAAGGTTACCTTCAATGGAAATGATAAAGAACACACGGTATATTTTCCAAAGAAGATTGACAGGAGGCATGGCCTCAACTCTATAGAAAATATCGAGACCGTGAAGATTGGAGAATGGGATTGTCCACTACATGTGCCTCACAAATACAAAACTATCATGGTAGGGACAATGTCCATCAAGGTAAAGGTTCAGTGATTAAATCGTAAGAGGTGAGACTTTTTGCTCTATATATCGCTTGTTTGTTGGTAAGACTTGATCAACCTTACTAATAAACGTGTTTTATATAGATAAAAAGTTGAGCTTGTTATGTTTTCATTTGTTTTTAGTTTTTGTCCTACTTGTTGTACCAAGTATTTATGTTTTGAAGCTTCACAATATTACTCACTACTTCAAGTTTTCAGAGAGTTTCGCAGCCTTTTGAACTTCGAAAAAATTTCAACAATGAAGTTTTCAGAAAAATTCCAGAAAAATTTAAATAAAAATTTCCACGTCGGGAGAGACCCAAAGGGACCTGGGGCCAGCCAGGGGGACTCACCAGTGGCACAGGCGGCCAGCTGGCGCGGCCGAGCCCCTGGCCGCGCCCACAGGGCGCCTGGGGCCCACATGGCCCCCCTCCAGGTATGTCTTCTTCCTCTCTCGCTCTTTTTCTCCAAAAACACGAGTTCTGCACTTATTCTTGTGTTCTTGCTGTTCTTGGAGGCGATTCTTCGATCTCTCTCTACAACCCATCATTTGAGCTGAGATTTTGAACAAATACTCCCTGGTATGTGACTCCTCCACCCCTCCAATTAGATTTTTGATTGGTGGCTTCATTTGTGAGTATTTAGTAGTTCTTGGTGCTGTATAGATGAGCTTGCATGCATGTGTAGAAAGTTATTTTCCAAGTTTTGATGTAAGTTTATGCCTTGGGCAAGTGAGTTGAGTAGTTTGCCTTAGCTCACCTTGTTTTAATCCTCGTTTTTGTAAATTGCCGAAAATATCAGAAATGAGTTTGTTAGGAAGGGCAAAAGGGTGGCTTGAGAAGAGGAGGCCCGCACACTCCGATCGAGTTACTAGAGCCGCAGCTTCACCCTCGACTGCTAGGGTGAGCTACAATGAAGATCATGTGCCCCTGGAGTTGTTGGAAGACACAAGTCCAGCGCGTGCGATGACGTTTCCATGTGATGAATTCCTTGCAGCTGCGGGAATCAAGGATGAGTTTTATAATCTTTGTGCTAATGCAGGTTTGACACGGCTCGTCACGTGCCGTGTTACCCAATATCAAAAACTCACCTCCAGTTTCATTAACAGTTTTAGATATAATCCTGATTCAGGTGCTATAGAGTTTAAAATTTACAATGATCTTATCACCATGACTTTGGGAAGGTTTTGTGAAATAATAGGTGTGCCAAACGTTGGGAGGACGGCTAGGATGGCCACTCAGCCCTCCGAGCTGAAAACTGTCATCAACTCTCTCTGCAGCATGGGTACGAGGGATATTCAGCGGTCGAAGATCTCCAGCATCTTATTTCCTCACCTCAGGTATTTTGCATATTATGTTGCTAGAGGGGTGTTAGCTCGTGACAACACGAGCAACATTTCTGCTCCGGATATTGCTATCCTGGCAGCAGCCCTCTCAGGGAGGTCTGATTATAATCTGGGTGCCTTAATTGCTCGACGCCTTGCTATGAACGGTAACAAGGGGGACTTATATGGTGGCATTTATGCCACACTTATCTTAGAACATCTTGGAGGCACCCCACACCCTGATGATAATCCTTTTACTTATTTAAGCTTTGATCTTGCTGCTATGAAAAGGCATAAGTTTGTTACCATGGCTTCTGAGCTGGATAATCTTGTTTATATCTTGCGTTTCGGAACTACCGCGGAACGCGAGATCCGTCTACCTGCACCCCTTTTGTTTGATTTTTCTCGCAGGAACGGATGGTCCTTTGATGTTGTCCAGTTCGATGAGTTCGTGGTCCAGCATCGGTTTCATAACCCCATGGAGGGGGTTGTGCCCGACGAGGAGGAGCACAGTGAGTTACCACCATTTCAGGAAGAAACCGCCACCGAGTTTGGTGAAGGTTCTTCCTCTGTTTGGCGTATGGAGCCTTCCTCATGGGAGACTCCGAGGAGTTCGGTATATGCGCCAGCATCCTTCTACGACCCTTGGTCTCACCACCATACCCCCGGAGCAGGAGGCTCCTGGGAGCAGTAGCTGCTACCAACTTAGGCCAAAAGCCTAAGCTTGGGGGAGTACGTGCCCCCTCATTTTTCCATTGTATTATCCGTTTTACTCGCTTTGATCTTTTCGAAGTTTTTGCCCGTTCTTCTTTATTTCCCTCTTTGCAAAAACAACAAAAAGATTTCCTTTTTCTTTTGCTTTCGTTCAACCTTTAAAATAATCCAAAAAGATTTCCTTTTCTCTTTAGTTTGCTTTGTTCTCAGAGTTCAGCTTGAGTCCGTGATGGCATTTAATTATATTTCCTACGTTCGATCGTGCAAGTGACAGGCAGTAATGACAAAGATCGACTGAAGGGAAGCAACAAGGAAGACCGGTATGAACTCTTCTTGTTTCTACTTTTGTACATATGCCTGTACTTATGATCTGGAGACCAGCTTGTAGCGACATAGTGCTATGTTTACAATGCTCCTCCAGTGGTTCATGCTTTCCTTGTGGCTAGTCTCGAATAACTAGAGTATATAATGTGTTATTGAAATGATCTACATGCATTGCATTGTTCATAGTTCGGTATACTAAGGTGGTATTTCCCTTTAGAGAATTTTTGGATTGACTTGGCGCATGTTTACACATGTTTAAGACTAAAAAGTCTGCTCTGCCTTGATGATCTTTGAGTTTTAGAATAGCTATATCACTTTCATGCCCGATTCAATGTTGCTTTGTCGCTCTGCATGATTATGGCCGTTATTGCTCTCTAGTTGGTCGCTTCCCAGTCTTTTGCTAAACCCCCACCTGTACTAAGCGGACTGACTGCTTGTGCATCCAAAATCCTTAAAACCTGTTATTCCATATGAGTCCACCATACCTTCCTATACATGGTATTTACCTGCCATTCCTAACGAAGACTTTCGTGTACCACCTCGAAATTAATCAAAAGCATTTCTCTCTTTGTGCCTATGTTTTAGCTCATGAGGAAGTAGTAGTTAATTCATGATCTTTTTAAGTTGGAAAAGTTTCACCCCTGGATTGCATGTCTAATGTGCAAACCCTTAATACGAGAAGGAACTGGCATAGAGTGCGCCCGGCTCAAAAAGATAATATAACAAACAAACCCTCCTTCACGCTTTGTTCATGAGAAATCAGAAAACTTTGGCAGTGATAAACAAAGGAGATTAAGAGGATGTGATCGTCCTCATGCGGGAGCCGTTCCTCGAAACTTGTCCAGCTCAAGAAGTGATTGAGTTACCTGCTAGCATTCGTTGACGAAATATGCACCTCTCAAAAACATTTTTACCTCTGTTTTTAAAACCAAGAGCTCTGGTACATGTTTAGTTTTTGTTTCCGACCACGGGTTTTCAACCTTGCGAACAAAAGCCACGGTTCAAGAGTCTCCACCCTCTTTCTTCAAAGCACTAACTAGGAGAGCATAATTGTCATTCTGAGTGTAATGTGCATTGTCCCAAAGTATTACATTGTCTTCTGCATGCTTGTGATATGATTTATTCTGAAATTCTTAGTTCTAGTCTCCTTTAAAACTCTGGAGGAGTTTTCTGCATTTATGTTTTGCTTCACTCATGGAGGCTAGCGAGATACCACCCTAATATGCTCAAGCTATGTGCAATGTAATCTTGTCTTGATTTTCAGTAATATATTATTTACTTTTAAGTATTTGTGACTGGTCACTTGAAAGAAGGATTGCTCCTTGCATTGTCCTCATAGTACTGTTTCAATACTTGCTAGACTCTTTTCGTAGTACATGCTTATATACATCTAATGAAGCAAAAGAGTTTGTCAAAGTTTTCTTTGTCGCGTCCAGTTCGTTGAACTGAATTGCTTGAGGACAAGCAATATGCTAAGCTTGGGGGAGTTGATACGTCTCAAACGTATCTACTTTTCCAAACACTTTTGATATTGTTTTGACCTCATTCTTGCATGATTTGAACTAAACTAACCCGGACTGACGCTGTTTTCAGCAGAGCTGCCTGTATGGTTTTATTGTGTGTAGGAAAACGGATTTTTAGGTATCTCAGAAAAATCCACGAAAAATCACAGAAAATCCACGCACCCGAAGGAGCCAGGAGCCAGAAGGGGGACCAGAGGGGGACCAGGGGGGCCCAGGCACCCTGGTGGCGCGGCCCAGCCCCTGGCCGCGCCGGGGGGTCGCCTGGGTGGGCCCCACGCCCCCTGGTGCCCTACTTTGACTCGTATTTTTACCCGTGACGAGAAAACCCCAGATCAGAAGTTCTTTTCGCAGTTTTCGTCGCGGAGCCGCCGCTACCCTCTGTTCTTCTTCGGGAGGGCTAATCTGGAGGCTGAATTGGCCTCCGGAGAGGGGAGATCGTCGCCATCGTCATCATCATCACCACTTCATCATCCCTCCATGACTTCTCCTTCCATGTGTGAGTAATCCCCTGCTGTAGGCGAAGGGGATGGTAGGGATTGGATGAGTTAGATCATGTAGTAGTTTGTCAGATCGTTGGGGGCATGTTGCCTATCATCTACTATGGTGTTTATCATCTTTGCTTCAACTTGTTATTCTTAATGCTTGACACTTAGGGCCCGAGTGCCATGATTTCAGATCTGAACCATATGTGTTTGCATGAATATATTTGTGTTCTTGATCCTATCTATGAGTTGTTTGCACCTGTTATGGTTCGGAACCGGCGATCCCAAAAGTGACAGCTTGGGACACCAAAGGGGATGGTCCGTAGTTTGAGGATTACATGTATCCATTGAGTTCATTGCTTTTTTCCGGTGCTCTTTGACAGGAGCACCTTAATCTCCATAAGTTCCTTTTGGCCCCGTTCGTAGCGGGATGGTAGGACAAAAGATGTTGTGCAAGTTCTTATTGCAAGCACGCACAACTACCTACGGGATACATGCCTAATGTTTGATATTTGCCTAGATGATCATTACTTTTCCGTGTGCCGTGCCCCAAGTTAGAATCATGATATATCTCATCCATGCAGCGCCCAACCATCCATCTCCCTAGCCTACAGTGTTTTAAATCCTGCTTGTCACTAGTTGCTACTTTTGCCATTTACCTTTACTATTTACTTTTGCTGTTTACTTTTACTATCACTATCATATCACTGTTACCATTTATCTTTTGTTGCAAGTAAGTATATTTCAGGTGCGGTTGAATTGACAACTCAAGTGTCAAAGCTTATAAATACTCTTTGGCTCCCCGTGTGTCGAATCAATAAATTGGGTTATTCTTACCCGCGAAGACTATCTCGATCCCTTACGGTTGAGGGTTATCAACACTTCAAAGGTTATCAGGTGGATCATATAGACCGGCGAAAGAATGAAGCGGCTGACGCATTAAGCCGGCTGGGTTCTCAACGTAAGCCGGTCCCACCCAATACCTTCTTGGATATATTACACAATCCGTCGTTACAGTTACCTTCAGAAGAGGACTTGGTTGTTCCTGATCCGGAGGCACAATTGGTCGTGACGATTCATGTTATTCCGGATTGGACGCTTCCCTACCTAGCGTACATGAACCGAGGTGAGTTACCAGAGGACGAAGTCTTGGCCAGACAGATAATCCGGCGATCCAAGTCAATGACTATTGTCAATGGAGAACTTCATCATCGCAGCGTTTCTGGGGCGTTTCAGCGTTGTGTGTCGCCAAAGGAGAGTTGTGATATTCTTAAAGAGATCCATGAAGGAGATTGTGGTCATCATGCCGGTTCAAAATCTTTGGTAGCTAAAGCTTTTCGTCATGGGTTCTACTGGTTGACGGATCATGCTGACGTAGAGGACTTGGTCAGAAAATGCGATGCTTGCCAGAAATTCTCACGGCGTGCTCATATACCGGTGCAGGAATTGAGGATGATTCCAATTACTTGGCCATTTGCGACTTGGGGCCTTGACATGGTTGGACCCTTCAAAATATCCCAAGATAAGAAGACCCACCTTTTGGTGGCGGTGGACAAGTTTACCAAATGGGTTGAAGCGGAACCAGTCAGTAAGTGTGATGCAGCAACGACGGTTCAGTTCATCAAAAAGGTGATTTTCCGGTTTGGCTTTCCACACAACATTATAACTAACAATGGTACCAATCTATCCAAGGGGGCTATGGAGGAGTTATGTCAACGAGAGCACATCCGCCTTGATGTATCATCAGTAGCTCACCCTCAGTCTAATGGCCAAGCTGAAAGAGCCAATCAAGAAATCTTGCGAGGCATCAAACCCCGGCTCATGGTTCCTTTGCAGAGGACACCAGGTTGTTGGGTGGAGGAGTTACCATCTGTGTTATGGAACATCAATACTACACCTAACAGATCCACGGGATACACGCCTTTCTTCATGGCATATGGAGCTGAAGCAGTCCTCCCTAGTGATATCCGTCATGACTCGCCGCGGGTGGCGGCTTACGTCGAAACTGATAACGAAAAAGCAAGACAAGATGCATTGGACCGGCTGGATTAAGAACGGGACACGACAGCAGCTTGATCGGCGATTTATCAACAAGATCTGCGCCGGTACCACAGTCGCCGGGTTAAAACCAGGACGTTTCAAGAAGGAGATCTGGTGCTCCGGCTCATCCAAGACCAGACAGACATGCACAAGTTATCCCCACCTTGGGAAGGACCCTTTGTGGTCAGCAAGAACCTGCACAATGGATCATACTACCTCGTCGACGTTCGAGAGCATAAGGACTCACGTACGGCGGAGGAGGAGACCAGACGACCGTGGAACATTGCTCTTCTTCGACCTTACTACACCTGAGCCATAGGCTCCGCTTTATGTACATATCTTTACAATGTATATATTATGATCAATATAATAAACCGGCGCCCCCGATAAAGCGGGGTATCAGCCGCCTTTTTTCATAAGAGTTTGTCACATGGGGGCTTCTGTGTGCAAGGGAGTTCCTATGGCCTCTTAAATCGGCGACCACATCAAGGCCATCATAAGAGCATAGCTCTAGTTGCTTTGGCAATTCTCACATGATGATGAGGGGCAAAAGAGAGTTTTGATGCCTAGCACAACTCAAATATAGGCCCCGACGAGCATAGCTCAAATGCTACCTGGGGGCTCCTGATGCAAAGCATCAACGAGTTGACAACCCTTGTAGTAAACACGGCTTGCAAGCTTGGTGTATACACCTAAAACCCCGGATTAGCCTGCCTGCATTAAGTAAGTCACTCCGTCCAGGTAAACATGGTACGACCCGTCGAACGTATACACAAGTCAATCTTTACATACCCTGAACTTGGTAACGTTAAATTGACGATCATCAAGTGATTACACAAGTCAATCTTTATAGATTTTGAACTTGGTAGCATTAAACATTGATGATTTGGTTAAAGATTGAGGACCATCTTAACAGGCTTTTCAAAATGGTTAATGACAGTAGCCTGGCAGCTCATAAAAAGCCTCGACTACATGGTCTTATTTGCCCAAAAAATTATTTTTTATGTTTTATGTTTTATCAATTCTTTATCTTCAAGGTCATTGGTTTTTAACCAAGTCCATCGATTCAGGGAGTGGATGACTATAAGTTGCCACTACATCTGCATTTACAAAGTTCTAGTCTGGGTTACAAACACCAGCACTAACTACAGCTAAACCGGAGTTCATCATAACCCGGTTCGGTTTTATGATGAACCGAAAGACAATCAAGGGAGTCATCAGCACTTGCACCTTGGATCATTATCTCTTCCTACCAGATTAAGGTTCATTGTAATACACTTAATCACAGGTATGGTATTTATTTTATATTTATACACAGTTCAAGTTCAAAACTTAGACCATGTGTTTGGGCATTATGACCCGTCCGACAATAAAGCGCCGGGACATTTTCAACATTGTTTTATGCAGAAATAGGTAGAATAAACCGTCAAAAGCATTGAAAGCAGGACATATTTAAGAAGTTGCCAATTGAAGCAATCTCACAAAAGATAGTATGAGATGAACATAAAGTATCTAAGTTATCCTATTACAAGGCGCTGGAGAGCCCAAAAGAATATTGGTTTTTTCTCAAAGCACTGGAACATAAATTGTAAACCGGCACCGGTTTAGGATTCTACGTCAGCTCGCCGTGATGATTGAGGATCAGCTTGCTCCGGTTCTTCGGCGTTTTCTTCCAGCTGCTGGAAGTCAAAAGTGGTCCAGTCAATCTTGGCCAGCGCTCGGAAATAAACTTCGTCATTTATGAGGTCTGACGGATCAGTGTCAGGAGCAAAGGTGTGCTTACGGACGGGCGGAATAAGATTTTCAATCTCATAAGCCAGACGCTCTACCCGCACGTTCTCCGCATCATAGCCCAGATGGTATCTAGACAGATCAGCCTCATCAACAAGTTTGCTAGCCAGAGGCCGCATATCCTAGGTTAATGCGCGTAGGTCGTCGCTGGAAAAGGCTGATCCGTCTTCCTTCATACTTGGGTAGCCATTCTTCGCCTCCGCCGGATCAAAATCAGGAACCCAAGCCTTCGCTCGAGTCAAAGCCATCAGAGCACCTGCTCTTGTAGACGACTTCTTCACCTCTACGAAGCGGGTAGGAAGAATGGACAGCTTCTCCAAGGTACCCTGGATTGTGGTAGGAGCCGGTTTGTTGTGCGAGATAGCACTGATAGCGCTCTGAGCGCCGGAATATAGCTGCTCCACCAGAATGTATGCAACTTTCAATTTCTTTCGCACATCATCGCCAAGATGAGTGATGCGCCTCCCTGCATTAAAATTATGAATTAAACCGGAATGGTACAGGATGGCAAGGATCAGGGTTATGTTAACAGTACTTACCAAAGATGGTGGACGTCATGTCATTTATTTGTTGCCTCAATCCGGACAGCTCCTCTGTCACCGGATTAAGGGCAGCCTCTGCATCATTGGCTCTTTTCTGCAAGGCAGCCTTTTCAGCGTCCCAGTCTGACCGCTCTTTTGCAAAGTCCTTCTTCAGCTTCTCTATGCTTGCTAAAGCAAGTGTAAGCTCATCCTTGACTTTGACAGCGGCAGTCTCTTGGAACTTCAAGTTATCCCGGAGCTCGGTTATTTCAGAGTTCTTCCGGTTTAAGTCAGCCTGGCAAAAGGAAAACACATTATATTTTCATGAGGCATTTTCAGTCAAAGCCCAAGCACATAACAAGTTATATACTTGGCACTTGGGGGCTAATGTGACATTGTTCTGAATTCTAGTAGAAGTCCCGGTTCATCCTAAAGGAAGTAAACCGGCCCTTGGGGGCTACACATGTGCAAAATAAAACTGTCTGCTAGATCTACTGGAGTCCCGGTTCACCCTAAAAGGCTAAACCGGCACTTGGGGGCTACGATGGCAGAAGGATAAAGTTGCGAGATACAAGTAGAAATAGAGGACAAGTCAAAGGTAGAGAGTTTACCTCATAACACTCCTTCATCCAGTTTACCAATCCAGCTTCATAATCACGGCTGGTATGTAGCCGGTTTAAATATCCGGAATGAAGCTCCTGGGCGCTGAGCTGAGTGTAGCTGGACAAATCAGTACTCCACTTGCCCTTGTCCTTGTTGAGGAATTCCTCCTTGGCAGTATGTTTGGACAAAGCGACAGGCTCCCCTAGGGTAGTAAAACCGGTCCCAGTGATTTCAACATCGCCAGGTGAAGCGGCCGCTTGCTTAGGTGGACTAGCAGGAGCAGGACTAGCTCGGGCAGGGCTGGCCGGTTCAAGATCACCATCCATGGGATCGCTTCCCTGATCAACAAAGACTTCATGATCCATGGGAGGAGGATCATCATGTGGAATCTCAACGTTGTCTTCAGAAGGTTTAGCAAGTTCAGGATCTTCTGCCGGTTCAGGAGTGGTATTATCGACTGCCGGCTTACTCAGTTCGGCCTTTTTACTAGGCTTGGGTTTACTGCGAAGTTAAAAATAATGAAAATCTGAAGAGTCAAAGACGAAATGTTAAACCGAAAGAGTGAAAAACCGCTTACCCAGGAACAGTCTTGAGGGGAGGAATTTGTGTGGCTGTTGATTCGTCAGAAGATGAAAGAGGAGTTTCCTGATAATCTGAATCATAAGGATTAAGGGGTTGTCGAATAAGACCTGCTTTGGGGTAAAGAGCAGTTGGAGTAAGTAAAACCTCGGAACGACGCCTCCGAGCTGGAGTGTGCGGTAATCTGGTGGATTCAATAGCGTGACCGCTATGGCGAGTGGTGCGACAAGCTTCCTGTTGTTGTTTCTTCAAAAGAAAGTTTGGATCCAAATAAGCATAAGGATGAGAAAATTAAAATTTCCGGACTGTCCGACGAATTTTTGGTGGTGGCAGCAGTTCTGAATCGGAAGAAAGGGTGATTACCTCAACATCGTCCGCTTTACTGCCTTCGGCACGTCCCTGGGAACAATCATTGTTAATAAAAATGGAGATAAGGAAAAGACAAGGAAGTCAAAAGACTTAGGTAATACCTCGGAGGCCGGATCATCTTCTTCCGCATTGGATCCCGACGCGGCAGTGTTCTTTTTCTTGTTTCTCTTAACAGCTTGGGTCTTTTGGCGAGCTGCTTTCACCGGTTTATCCAGGGTTTTCCTTTTCCATAAAGGGTCATTGTCCTGTGGAAAGAAATAAAGACATTTCAAGACAAGTGTTGCAGACGGATTAAAACAAAGCAAGGCAATAGGGAAGAGATTTTTACCGATGGTGGTTTGTTAGTCACACAGAAAGGTGCCAAGCCGGTCTGACTGCAAGCTTCTATAGGTAAATTCAGCAGCTTCTTGACGGATTCATTAACCTTGTTTTCTGGTAGCACCATCTCTGTGTGGCGCAAAGGGTCTTTGGGATTCCCAGTATACTCACACATTAAACCAGAACGCCGGCTTAGCGGGAGGACACTCCAGGAAATCCAGCAGCGGACGAAGTCAACCCCTGTCAGGCCATTGGCCACAAAGGCCCTGAGCTTTGAAAGCTGAAGGGCATACTGAGCTCGCTCCTGGGCACTTAGCCGCTGTCGAAAAGGGTGGTTTACTGGAAGACGGTGGGGGCGATAACCCGACAATGGATTTTCACCTTCCGGGGAAGTGTCTATGCAGTAAAACCAAGTCTGGTTCCAGTCCTTTGGATGGCTGTGGAGAGTGGCGTGAGGAAAACTAACATCCTTCCTCTTCTGAATAGACATCCCGCCGAGTTCAGTGTTTGGACCGTCGTGAAATTCCGTACGACGGTTTAAGTGAAAGAAATCTCGGAATAGCTCCATTGACGGCTCCTCTTGCAGATAAACTTCACAAAAGACTTGGAAGTTGCAAATGTTTGACACGGAGTTGGGACCAATGTCTTGTGGATGAAGCTGGAAATTTGCTAACACATCGCGGAAGAACTTTGACCCGAGAGGGTTGAATCCCCGGGCCAAGTGATCAAAGAAGACAACGATCTCTCCCTCTTTGGGATTCGGATGGCATTCTGATCCGGGAGCCCTCCAGTGAAGGATATTTTTTGGACCTAAACCGCCAATTGAGGCCATTTTCTCCAAATCCTCCTCAGTAATCCGAGATGGAACCCAGTTGCAGGAGACAAACTGGTTGGCTTGAGTGGTCATTATTTTGGAAGGGAAAGGCTGAAAATACAATGAAGAGTCGGTTTGTAATCTGAGCAAGTTTAAACCGGTGTGCTCTATAAAAGTACTGGTCTAACGACGGTTTAGGCAGGGGCCTAATGGTATCTACCGGATTAAAATATCTGGAACAACTATAACAATGACATCTACCGGATTATAGAGTCTGAAAAAGCTAAACCGCCAACAAAGGTAAACAAGGCGCATATCTGAAGTTATGAAAAATAGCTTTCGCACAGACAGCAGTGAAATACATATCTACAACATGTTGAAAATTCAGAGATATTCAAGGTTATATTCAGCAGACGCGATGAAGGTCCTAGCAGATGCAATCTAACTAATCATATTGGAAAGATAAAGCCACGGTGAAGGAGCGGAGTTACTCTTACAGTTATCAACTAGGAGACTTAGATCTACGGCGAAGATACTGGGCTATGGCAAAGAACTGCGAAGAACAAAGGCCTATCCGCGAGCTCGTATGAGGAAACCCTAAAACCAAGATCTGTGAATGGGGAAGAAGAGGATGTACCTGAGGCGACGGGTGCGGAGAAGCGCCGGCGAGTCTATGGAACAATCAGGTTGATGCATCGGCCAGACTTGGTGAGGACGCAAGGCTTGACGAATGGCGGCGGAGCTTGAGCGCGAATGGACGGAGGAAGAAGAAGAAGAGGCAAGGGGGGAAAAGAGACGCCCTTCTGCCCTATTTATAAGCTGAAGGGATAAAACGGCAGGCGCGGGAATCGAGGAGCCTAAAAAGTGGATATGGACAATATTGTCGCCTCGATCTTTGGAGCTTTAATGAATAAAAGATAAAAAATAGGTACAAGTATTAAATGTGCAGATGATGTCACGACGGTTTTAAGCGATCTGAGAAGATGACGTCACGCCAGTTTATGAAGCATTTTGAAGCTGCGGAAAGGGAAATTTATACAAGACGTTGAAGATTGACATGAACAGGTTCAAATCAATCTGGGGCCTAATGTCAGGGATATTACTATTAGGTATAAACCGCCCAGGAGGGGCCGGTTTATGCGTGTGGAGATTATTTCTACTGAAGCCCAGCCAAACGTGGAGCAAGACGCTTTAGTCCAAGAAGCTTAAGGCCCAAGAGGCATTAGGGCTCATGATTTGTAAACCGTCATATGATGTGTAACTTGTGATGTAAGATAGGAAGGATAGAGACCGAGCCGGACACGTTTATGAGCCTGCCGCGGGATTCTGTAAACCGGACCAGGCATCACCTCTTATATAAAGGGACGGCCCGATGATGGATCAGGGCAGAGAACAACAGCTCGAGACACAGGAAAAGGGATTCGCTCCCTGGTCATCGAAACCCTAGCAATACTACACCAAACTAGACACAGGCTTTTACCTTCATCGAAGGGGCCGAACTAGTATAAAATCTCTGTGTCCTTGTCCGCTTTAACCCCTTTAAGCTAACCCGTAGCGATGGCCTCACGACTAAGTCCTTTTGCTAGGACATCTGTCGTGACAAAACCACTACACTTCCCATAAGATCAATATGATCTCTTTTATACTTTTTATATTATCTTTTATTCTATCATGACCAAAGTGAGGAAATCAAGCCCTTGACTCAACACTAATCTTTATTATATAGCTCGCGGACTCGATTATAAAGGGTAAAGATCATAAAGCAAAAGCTCACAACTAGATCATGCTAACTTTATTCTACCAGATCAAGATACTACCAGAAGGATCGAACTAAGAAAAACGGTAAAGATAGGAGTGTGATGGTGATATGATACCGGGGCGACTCCCCCAAGCTTGGCAGTTGCCAAGGGGAGTGCCCATACCCATATGATTATGTCTCCTTCTTCGGGGGGTGGGGGGTGATGATGGGGTTGAAAGTAGTGACGCCGGATCCTCCAACTTGCAGATAATACCTTTAAGTGCAGCTATATGCTCCTTCAACAAAATATTTGCACTTGTGAGATACTTGTTTTGAATTTGAGCTAACTCAATCATCTTGAAAGCTTCAATCTCAGTTGAAGTAAAGAGGTTGGGAAGGGGTTGGTGGATGTATTCTTCTCCTGTTGCCAGAGCCTGATCTTCCACCACCTTCTTGATCCTTTTTTCCTTGTTGATCTCCTCGGGTCCTTCCCTCTTCAGATCTATCTTCATTAGCCAAGCATCGTTGCCCTCGTTGTTGGATGAGGAGGACGACATGATGCCTGGCCTTGTCAACCCTAGCAGAAAAACAACTCGAAACAAGAACATAGGATTTTTGCGTGATACGGTGGTCACAACCTTCGGGAGAATATATAATGAATTTTTACCGACCAAAAGGAGCAACATACAAGAAATCGGAGTCCGGGAGGCACACGACGTGCCCACGAGGCCGGGGGGTGCGCCCTCCACCCTCGTGGGCGCCTCGTGTCTCTTCCGAACTGCCACTTATTTTTCTGTTTTTCTAAATATTCCAAAATGGTGAAAAATTGCCTTTAGAACTGTTTTGGGGTCGGTTTACTTACCGTACCACATACCTCTTCCTTTTCGGGGTCTAAATCGTTCTAGAAAG
Source organism: Secale cereale (assembly GCA_902687465.1). Taxonomy (NCBI): domain Eukaryota; kingdom Viridiplantae; phylum Streptophyta; class Magnoliopsida; order Poales; family Poaceae; genus Secale; species Secale cereale. The sequence continues at coordinate 695,472,017 of LR738713.1, forward strand.
TGTCCCTTATGTATACCTATGGGGTTACGATTTCAATAACATTGGTTTCAACATTTATAGGATTACCTGAGATATAATGTTTGATTCTTTGACTGTTCACCACCTTTGGATTTGTGCCTTCGAAGTTGTTGATTTTTATGGCACCAGAATGATAGACCTCCTCGATAACGTAAGGACCTTGCCATTTAGAGAGAAGTTTTCCTGCAAAAAATCTTAAACGAAAGTTGTATAGCAAGACATAATCACCTACGTTAAACTCACATTTTGTATCCTTTTGTTATGCCATCTTTTAACTATTTCTTTAAACTACTTGGCATTCTCATAGGCCTGGGTTCCCCATTCATCAAGAGAGCTAATGTCAAATAACCTCTTCTCACCGGCAAGTTTGAAATCATAATTGAGCTCTTTAATAGCCCAATATGTCTTATGTTCTAGCTCAAGAGGTAAATGACATGCTTTTCCATAAATCATCTTATATGGAGACATACCCATAGGATTTTTGTATGCAGTTCTATAGGCCCATAATGCATCATCAAGTTTCTTCGACCAATTCTTTATAGACCTATTAACTGTCTTTTGCAAAATTAATTTCAGCTCTCTATTACTTAATTCTACTTGACCACTAGTCCGTGGGTGATAAGGGGATGCAATCCTATGGTTAACATCATACTTAGCAAGCATTTTACGGAAAGCACCATGAATAAAGTGTGAACCACCATCAGTCATTAGGTATCTAGGGACTCCAAACCTCGAAAAAATAACTTCTTTAAGCATCTTAATAGAGGTGTTGTGATCAGCACTACTAGTTGGAATAGCTTCTACCCACTTAGTAACGTAATCAACAACAACTAGAATATGTGTATACCCATTAGAGGAAGGAAACGATCCAATATAATAAAAGCCCCAAACATCAAATGGTTCAATAACAAGTGAATAATTCATAGGCATTTCTTGACGTCTACTCATATTACCAATTCTTTGACATTCATCACAAGATAAGACAAACTTACGAGCGTCCCTGAAGAGAGTAGGCCAATAAAAACCAGATTGCAATACCTTATGTGCAGTTCTATCTCCACCATGGTGTCCTCCATAAGCTTCGAAGTGGCACTTGCGTAGGATCTGTTCATGTTCATGCTCAGGTACACAACGTATAATAATACCATCTACTCCTTCTTTATAAAGAAGTGGGTCATCCCTGAAGTAATGTCTCAAATCATAGAAGAACTTTTTCTTTTGCTGGTATGTGAAGCTAGGAGGTATAAACTTAGCAACAATGTAATTAGCATAATCAGCATACCATGGGGCAGTACAAGAAGTATTTATGACAGCTAATTGTTCATCAGGAAAGCTATCATCAATAGGTTGTGGGTCATCAAGTATATTCTCTAGCCTAGACAAGTTATCTGCAACGGGGTTCTCAGCTCCCTTTCTATCAATAATATGCAAGTCAAATTCTTGCAGCAAGAGAACCCATCTGATAAGTCTCGGTTTAGCATCTTTCTTTTTCATAAGGTATTTGATAGCAGCATGATCAGTGTGAATAGTTAATTTAGAATCAACAATATATGGTCTAAACTTATCACATGCAAATACAACTGCTAAAAAATCTTTCTCAGTAGTAGCATAATTTCTCTCGGCACTGTCTAGGGTTTTACTAGCATATTGGATAACATTCAATTTCTTATCAACTCTTTGCCCTAAAACAGCACCTACAACATAATCACTAGCATCGCACATAATCTCAAAGGGTAAATTCTAGTCAGGAGGCTAGACAATAGGTGCGGAGATCAATGCTTTCTTAAGTATTTCAAATGCTTATAGACAATCATCATCACAGATAAAAGGAATATCTTTTTGTAAGAGATTAGTCAGAGGCCTGGAGATTTTGGAGAAGTCCTTAATGAACCTCCTATAAAACCTGGCATGACCAAGGAAACTTCATATACCTTTGATGTCCTGTGGACATAGCATCTTTTCAATGGCATCAACTTTAGCTTTGTCAACTTCAATACCTCTTTCAAAAAATTTATGTCTCAAGACAATGCCTTCATTAACCATAAAGTGGTACTTCTCCCAATTCAAGACAAGATTAGTGTCTTCACGTCTATACAAAACTCGATCAAGGTTGCTCAAGCAATCATCAAAAGAAGTTCTGTAAACGGAGAAATCGTCCATGAAAACCTCAACAATATTTTCACAAAAATCAGATAATATAGCCATCATGCATCTTTGAAAGGTAGCAGGTGCATTACATAAACCAAAAGGCATACGTCTATAAGCAAAGGTACCGAAAGGACAAGTAAAGGTGGTCTTTTCTTGATCCCCTTTTGACACAGGTATTTGAGAGAAACCAGAATAACCATCTAGAAAGCAAAAATGAGTATGTTTGGATAACCTTTCTAGCATTTGATCAATAAAAGGCAAGGGGTAATGATCTTTCTTAGCAGCTTTATTTAATTTGCGGAAATCAATTACCATCCTATAACCTGTGACAATTCTTTGTGGGATCAATTCATCTTTATCATTAGGAACAATAGTCATACCTCCTTTCTTAGGGACACAATGGAGAGGACTTACCCACTGGCTATCAGCAACTGGATAGATAATACCTGCCTCTAGAAGCTTTAGTATCTCCTTCCTTACCAGTTCTTTCATCTTAGGATTTAACCGTCGTTGATGATCAATAACTGGTTTAGCGTCTTCTTCCAATTTTATCTTGTGTTGGCATAAAGTGGGACTAATTCCCTTAAGATCATCCAGAGTATATCCAATAGCAGCACGATGCTTCTTTAGAGTTTTCAATAATTTTTCTTCTTCCTGCTCTGAAAGGTTAGCACTGATAATAACAGGATATATCTTCTTTTCATCAAGATAAAGATACTTAAGATTATCAGGTAACGGTTTAAGTTCAAACACGGGATCACCCTTGGGTGGAGGAGGTCCCCCTAGGATTTCAACACGCAAGTTGTTTTTCAAGACGGGACCCTGCTTAAAGAATATTTCCTCTATTTCCCTTCTCTCATTCGTATACATATCATTTTCATGGTTTAGCAGATATTGTTCTAAGGGATCATTAGGAGGCACGACAATAGAAGCAAGACCAATAATTTCATCCTTATTAGGTATTTCTTTATCATGGGGTTGTCTACGAAATTTAGCAAAGTTAAAATCATGAGACATATCCCCTAAACCAACAGTAACAATATCTTTCACACAGTCTATCTTAGCATTAATAGTATTCAAGAAGGGTCTACCAAATATAATGGGACAAAAATCATCTTGTGGGGAGCTAAGAATAATAAAATCAGCAGGGTATTTAACCTTCCCACACAAGACTTCAACATCTCTAACAATCCCAACGGGTGAAATAGTGTCTCTGTTAGCAAGCTTAATAGTAACATCAATCCCTTCTAACTAAACCGGTGCAATATCATGCATAATTTCTTGATACAGGGAACGAGGGATTATACTTGCACTAGCACCTACGTCACATAAACCATGATAGCAATGATCTCCTATTTTAACAGAGATAACAGGCAAGCCTACAACAGGTCTATGTTTATTCCTAGCATCGGGTTTGGCTATTCTAGCAGCTTCCTCTTGGAGATAAATAACATGTCCATCTAAATTTTCTACCAAGAGATCTTTAACCATAGCAACACTAGGTTCAACTTTAATTTGTTCAGAGAGTGTAGGTGTTCTAGTACTACTCTTACGAACCACAGTTGAAGCTTTAGCATGATCCTTTATTCTAACAGGGAAAGGTGGTTTCTCAATATAAGAAGTAGGAACAATAGGATCAACATTACAAGTGATAGCCTTTTCTTCAACTTTAACAGGTTCAACTACTTTACTTCAATGGGAGGGTGGTATTTAAACCACTTCTCCTTGGGAAGATCAACATGAGTAGCAAATGATTCACAGAAAGAAGCTACTATCTCAGAGTCAAGTCCATATTTAGTGCTAAACTCACGGAAAACATCGGTATCCATAAAAGCTTTAACACAATCAAACTTAGTGGTCATACCTGACTCCTTACCTTCGTCGAGATCCCAATCTTCAGAGTTGTGTTTAATTCTTTCCAATAAATCCCATTTCAATTCGACAGTCTTCATCATAAAAGAGCCAGAACAAGAATTATCGAGCATGGTGCGATTATTGAGAGAAAGCCGAGCATAAAAAAATTGAATCATCATTTTTCTTGAGAGCTCGTGATTGGGGCATGAATATAACATTGAATTAAGCCTCCCCCAAGCTTGAGCGATGCTTTCTCCTTCGCGAGGCCAAAAATTATAAATTTAATTACAATCACGATGAACCTGGTGCATAGGGTAGAACTTATGATGAAATTCCAACTTCAGACGATTATAGTTCCATGACCCAATATCATCACATAGCCTAAACCATGTCAATGCATCTCCCTTCAAAGATAAAGGGAAGACCTTCTTCGTGATAACATCCTCGGGCATACCTGCAAGCTTAAATAATCCACAAACTTCATCCACATAGATTAGATGCAAATCGGGATGCAGTGTTCCGTCTCCTGTAAAGGGATTATCTAGCAGTTTCTCTATCATACCCGAAGGAATTTCAAAGCAAACATTTTCAGTAGGTGCAATAGGTTGAGGAGAAACTCTTTGCTCTTCTGGTCGGGGCGAAGATACCCCGAACAAGCCCCTCAAAGGATGATGAGCCATAGTAACAAGTGACAGTAGATTTCAGCACACTATATAAAATTTTCCTTACCAAATTCCACTTACCAAAGGCGCTTCACTCCCCGGCAACGACGCCAGAAAAGAGTCTTGATGACCCACAAGTGTAGGGGATCCATCGTGGTCCTTTCGATAAGTAAGAGTGTCGAACCCAACGAGGAGCAGAAGGAAATGATAGGCAGTTTTCAGTATGGTATTTTCTGCAAGCACTGAAATTATAGGTAACCGATAGTGTAGGATCGAAGAAGGTGAGAGTGTCTAGAGGGGGGGTGATTAGACTACTCGACAAGATAAAAATTCTGTCTTTTATCAAGGACAGATTTTGACAGTTTTTGCATAGCACACAAGTCAAGTAGCAAACTACACATGCAATTCTAGAGTATGGGCAGCGGAAAGTAAATTGCACATATAGTAAAGAGAGGTGGAGAAGATCAAACGCAGTTTGGTGACACAGAGATTTTTGTCGTGGTTCCGATAGGTGGTGCTATCGTACATCCACGTTGATGGAGACTTCAACCCACGGAGGGTAACGGCTGCGCGAGTCCACGGAGGACTCCACCCACGAAGGGTCCACGAAGAAGCAACCTTGTCTATTCCATCATGGCCTACGCCCACGGAGGACTAGCCTTACTCGGGGTAGATCTTCACGAAGTAGGCGATCTCCTTGCCCTTACAAACTTCTTGGTTCAACTCCACATCTCAACGACGGAGGCTCCCAAGAGACACCTAACCAATCTAGGAGGCACCACCCTCCAAAAGGTAATAGACGGTGTTGATGGTGATGAACTCCTTGCTCTTGTGCTTCAAATGATAATCTCCCCAACACTCAACTCTCCTCACTGATATGGCTGTGGTGGAAGAAAGGATTGAGTGGAAAGCAACTTGGGAAGGCTAGAAATCAAGTTTCATATGGTAGGAATGGAATGGCTTGATCTCAACACAAGGGTAGGTGGTTCACTTCTCAGAAAGTGTATGGTAGGAGTGGTAGACTTTCTGATGGCTCTCTTCACGAATGAAGAGGGGGTGGAGGGGTATATATAGCCTCCACACAAAATCCAACCGTTACACACACATTTGACCAATCTCGGTGAGACCGAAGTGAAAACTCGGTCAGACCGAAAGTTCAAATATAGTGAACGTTGGGGTTTTCGGTGGGACCGAAAATACCATCTCGGTGAGACCGAAAGTGCAAAAGATATGAACGTTGGAGTTTTCGGTGGGACCGAGAAAGAAAACTCGGTTAGACCGATTTGAGAAAAGACAGGAACATGCCAGAATCGGTGAGACCGAAAATGCAATATCGGTGAGACCGATTTGAGCCAAGACAGAAGCTTGTCCATTTCGGTGAGACCGATAATACAAACTCGGTTATTCCGAAATGATGTGAAATGGTTACAGAAGGTTGGCAGTTCAGTTTCGGTGAGACCGATCTCAAACTCGGTATGACCGATTTTTCTAGGGTTTGGAATATGGCTGAAGTGGTTCATCTCGGTGGGACTGAGTTGGAAGAATCGGTTTGTCCGAGATTACTTATGAGTGTGTATAGAAGTGAAAGGTGCTGATAGTTGAAGGAGCTAAATCACTAAGCACTTGAGCAACCAGATCATCAACACAACCTCATCCCCTTTTAATAGTATTGGCTTTTCCTATGGACTCAATGTGATCTTGGATCACTAAACCAAAAATGGAGTCTTGAGCTTTTGCCAATGCTTGCCTTAGCATTATGAGGGGTCCACTTCTTCAGTCATCTTGCCATACCAATGTGATTGGATTTCCTGAAACATACTTGATAAAAGCATTAGTCCATCCACAAAGTATGTTGTCATTAATTACCAAAACCACCCAGGGAGCAAATGTGCTTTCAATCTCCCCCTTTTTGGTAATTGATGGCAACACACTGAAATTATACTAAACAAGACATCAAAGCTTATTGAAAGAAAGACAGAATTATCATGAAAGCTTTGACAAGCATGTAGTACACAGGCTCCCCCTACAAGTGTGCAAGATATTCATAGATTGTGGTTTTGGACTACCACAAGCACACAAGAGAGATAAGCAAGATGTGCTACATGCAGCTTGGCTATATGCATCAGAGCAGATGAAAGGAAGTGAGTGATAATGCATATGTGCATGGTGATTTCTTGCAAACAAGTATTTACAAGCAAGTCACCATCATGCACATTCTGCAAGATGCATATACTTACCTTGAGGTTCATTGGCATTGTACCTGAAGGGATAAACTTGAGAAAACAAGGTTAGATAACACAAGAGTATTCCTTCAACCAACTGCAAGAACATCAAGAGTACCAAGCCAGGGAGGACATGTATAAAGAGTGTCTCATATTGAGCACAGGCTTGAATCAGCAAACATGTCTCCGAAACTAAAAGATTTTCAATGAACTCTGAGAGATTTTGCTTTCCATAAGATATCAATTGTGAAGATTCCTCTAAGTCTTCTCCCCTTAAACTAAAAGATTCCATAAAGTATCAGAACAAGGGGTTTTGATGGAAAGAGCAAAATCAAAAGAATGATACCAATTGTAATGAATCCAACGTAAAACAGCTTTGATGTGATTCTCTCCCCCTTAAGATAAGATTAATTTTCTTCTCCCCTAAGTGTTCTCTTCTCCCCTTACTCCCCCTACTCCCCCTAAGTCTTCTCCCCCTTTGACATCAAGTGCCGAAAAGGACAGCAAACTAGGTAGGGCAGGAAAGATGGAAAGAAAGAAAGAAGTGGGATCCTGAAGAATCACAACAGGGCAAGATTGAGTCTTCTCCCCTTTAAGATTTAAATTTGAGTGGAGCTGCAGAAGTTGATGTCCTGGAAGATAAATCGGTGACACCGAATTAGATGGATCGGTGGGTCCGAATCCTTTTCGGTTAGACCGAAAACTTTAAATCGGTGACTCCGAGTTTAATTCCAAGGAAATACAGAAATAATTCAGCTCACTCTGCGAGGAGTATTTCAAAGGATTTGCAATGAATTTGTAAAAGATTTTCGGGGAATTGATCAGAGCCAGAAGGATATACAAAGAAACATAAGAAAAGAAAATAGAAAGAATTCTAGATGAAGTTTTTTTTTTTTGAAATGAAAAACTCAATGAGAGAACATAAGAGAAAACAGAAAGACTCCAAAAGCATATGTACTTCATCTAGATAAAGGTCGGCGACAAGGTCACCTATGTTTGAGTATATTGACTTAGGAGTCAAATGAGGACATTTGATCATAGGTCATACTCATCATTTAAGCTCAAAATGGGGTTGCCATTTTTCGATTAAGCATTTGATGTGATCACATCTTATGAAGCTGCTTGTACTCATGACTTTGAGCAAAGCTCCTCGAAGATGTGAAGAACATACCTTGGGTTTGTTGTTGCTTTACTCATGTAGGTAAGCTTGATGTAGGTGCTCATTGAATGTGAAGTTGGAGCGCCATTTCTACTTGTGTAATTCATCTTCCTACATGGGTTAGGCAAGCAAGGAAATACTCGAGGATATCCAAGATGACAAGAGTGAAATACTAGATGTATAAGATGTCAAAAAGGATATGTGGAATTTTGTTCCTTGAACTCAACATCCCAAAGGGCTAGATACTTGGTCAATGACAAGATTACTCATGATTTGAGTGTGTGGTAATCTTGTGGAATGTAGATCATCCAAATACCTGCAAGGAGTTAGATGCAATACAAGGAGGCAAATGTGTCCAAGACATATGATCATCATCATAAGAGAAATATCAAGGATTAGTCAAGAGGCTCATGCCTTGCATGCATCAATGGAGTTATCACTCCAAGTTTGAAGCATCAATGATGTTCAACTCACTCCTCAAGCGACAAAACACCTTCTCATCAAGAGGTTTTGTAAAGATATCAGCAAGTTGTTTGTCAGTACGAACATGCTTAAGATTAATGTCACCCTTGGCAATATGATCACGAATAAAATGGTGACGAACTTGAATATGCTTTGTTCGAGAGTGTTGCACAGGATTGTGTCCAATCTTGATTGCACTCTCATTGTCACAAAGCAAGGGAACACGTCTCACGTGTATCCCATAATCTTTAAGCGTTTGTGTCATCCATAGTAATTGAGCACAACATGAACCAGCAGCAATATATTCTGCTTCGGCAGTGGATAACGATACCGAATTTTGTTTCTTGGAGGACCAAGATACAAGGGATCGACCAAGGAATTGACATGTACCCGAAGTTGACTTTCTATCAACCTTGTCACCGGCATAGTCCGAGTCGGAATAGCCAACAAGATCGAAAGAAGCTCTCTTAGGATACCAAATGCCAAAGTTTGGTGTGTGTATCAAGTATCTCACTATCCTTTTAACAGCTTTAAGATGACATTCTTTAGGGGCTGCTTGATATCGCGCACACATGCATACACTCAACATTATGTCAGGACGAGAAGCACAAAGATATAGTAGAGAACCAATCATAGAACGGTAAACCCTTTGATCAACGGGTTCTCCATCTTTTGTCAAGTCATTATGTCCACTAGTAGGCATGGGGGTACTCATACCTTTGCTTTCTTGCATGTTGAACTTCTTGAAGAGATCCTTGGTGTACTTTGTTTGTGAGACAAAGGTACCCTCCTTAGATTGCTTGATTTGCAACCCAAGGAAGAATTTGAGTTCACACATCATGGACATTTCATACTTCTCCGACATGAGCTGTCCAAACTTCTTGCTAAAATGGGGGTTAGTTGAACCAAAGATAATATCATCAACATATATTTGGCACACAAATAGTTCACCATTAACCCTTTTTGTGAACAGCGTTGAGTCTATTTTACCAATCTCAAAGCCTTTTTCAAGAAGAAAGCTAGTTAAGCATTTGTACCAAGCTCTAGGAGCTTGTTTAAGACCATAAAGAGCTTTGTGCAGCTTGTAAACATGATTAGGCTTTTTAGGATTCACAAATCCGGGAGGTTGTTTCACAAATACTTCCTCCTCAATTTCACCATTTAGGAAAGCACTTTTGATATCCATTTGATAGAGAGTAATATCATGGTGATTGGCATAAGCAAGAAGAATGCGAATGGACTCAAGTCTAGCAACGGGGGCATAGGTCTCACCATAGTCCATACCTTCGACTTGTGTGTAACCTTGAGCTACGAGACGAGCCTTGTTGCGGATGACTTGTCCATCTTCATCTTGCTTGTTCCGAAATACCCATTTGGTTCCAATGATGTTTTGATCATCGTTGGGCTTCTCTACCAAAGTCCATACTTTGTTCCTCTCGAAGTTGTGTAGTTCTTCGTGCATAGCGTTCACCCAATCCGGGTCTTCAAGTGCTTCTTCTACCTTCATAGGTTCAATACTAGAGATAAATGAGTAATGCTCACAAAAGTTAGCTAAGCGAGTTTTAGAGCGAGTAATTCTCCCGGAGTTGATGTCGTTCATCATTTGTTCCACGGGATGATTTTTCTTGACTCTTGCTCGAACTCGGGATAGCTTTTGTTGATGTTGTGGCTCAGCTTCCTCATCATCTTCATCTTCCTCTTCTTCTTCATCTTCATTGTTGTTGGTGTTGTCTTGAGGCGGTGGAGAAGGAGGTTGTGGTGGATCTTCTTGTTGCGCTTCCTCATCTTGGTGAGTTCCACTTGTGGAGGCCTCCGTGTTGCCTTGAGGTTCATCTCGCCGTGAGGTAGGTGGCTCCACATATGTAGATGAGGTACTCTCCTTCACTTCCATGGGACGAATCTTTCCAATAGATAAATCTTGGATTGCTTCCGATGGGTCCTTGTCTCCTACATCAATAGGCATTTGCTCTACTTGCGAGCCATTAGATTCATCAAACTTCACGTCTACCGTCTCTTCAACCTTTCGGGTGAAATTATTGTAGACACGGTAGGTGTGGGAGTTTGATCCATAACCAAGGAGAAAGCCTTCATGAGATTTAGGAGCAAATTTAGATCAACGATGCTTATCAAGGATATAGCATTTTGAACCAAAGACACGAAAGTATCCCACTTGGGGTTTGTTACCGGTGAGAAGCTCGTATGATGTCTTGCCGAGAAGCTTATGAAGATAAAGCCTGTTGATAGCATGACAAGCTGTCTCGACTGCTTCTCCCCAAAAGTGTTTCGGTGTCTTGTATTCATCAAGCATCGTTCTTGCCATCTCAATGAGTGTTCGGTTCTTCCTCTCAACAACTCCATTTTGTTGAGGAGTGTACGTAGCCGAGAACTCATGTAGAATCCCTTCCTCATCGAGAAAAGAGTCTACATTGGCGTTCTTGAACTCCGTTCCATTGTCACTCCGAACTTTCTTGATCTTCATCTCAAATTGATTTTGGGCCTTTCTGGCAAAGGTCTTGAAGATCCTCTGAACCTGTGATTTATCATCAAGGAAAAATACCCACGTAAATCTGGAATAATCATCAACTATAACTAGACCAAAGGAGTTACCACCAAGGCTTTTGTAAGCATTGGGACCGAAGAGATCCATATGAAGAAGCTCAAGCGGTCTCCTTGTGGTCATGATGTTTTTCACGGGATGACTTCCACCAACTTGTTTTCCTGCTTGACAAGCACTACAAAGTCTATCTTTGTCAAAGAAAACATCTTTAACACCAAGAATATGATCACCTTTGATTAGCTTGTCTAGATTACGCATACCAACATGTCCTAGCCTTCTATGCCATAACCAACCTTTAGAGGATTTAGCAATGAAACAAGCTCTAGGTTGGGCTTTCTTAGTGAAATCAACAATATATAGATCACCTCTACGTATACCAGTAAAAGCCATGTTTTGATTGTCACGACGAAAGACTTGGCAATCTACTTTGGTAAATAGCACATTGAATCCAAAGTCAGCTAATCTAGACACGGAAAGTAAATTGTATCCAAGAGATTCTACAAGCATGACATTTTGAATAGAGCTATCATGAGATATGGCCACCTTACCAAGGCCAAGTACCTTACCCTTGGAGTTGTCTCCAAAAGTCACATACTTGCGTCGACCATCGTTCTTTGCAAGCTCTCGAAACATATCTTTGTTTCCGGTCATGTGGTCGGTGCATCCACTATCAAGAATCCACTCTTTTCCGCCGGACATGTAGTCTCTCAGATTTGCCATGAGGTTGAGACTCTTCATGACCTTGTCTAGCTCGGTGTCCGAATCGGAGTAATCATCATCATGCTCATGCTCATCATCATATTGACCCATAGATTGTTCATCATCAACACCTAGGTCAATTTGATAAGTACTTGCATTAGTTTGGTCAATGTGACAATAATCTTCGGAATGCAATGCAAGAGCATTTCTAATTAAAACATTGATGAAAGCGGGATCACCCTTCTTTTTCATAAGATCACGAAGCTCAAAGAAGCATTTATCAAAGTTAGGATCATTGGGGTGCATCTTATCAAATTCAATAGTCTTGTATAGAATTTCATCAAGACCTCTCATAGAGTAGTCCGGATAAAGTTCTTCCAAGAACTTCCATATAGCATAGGCACACTCAAAGTTTGTAACAAGCTTAAGCAAGTCATCGGGTAACCCTCTAATGATAAGATTTACAGTCCTAAGGTTACGAAGCAAATCAAGCTCTTCATCCATGGTAGGGTGCAAGGGGTCAAAAGGAGGCACATAGGGGGTCTCAACATATTTGCACAAATTGTACATCTTAAAGATACTAAGCATTTCAACCCTCCACAAGTTATAGAACCCTCCATTAAGAATAGGCACTCTATGGCTAACACTCCCATCCGTAGACACGTCCATCTTCCTCCAATGGTGTGTAAACCAAAGCAATGGAGACCAATGCTCTGATACCAATTGTAGGATCGAAGAAGGTGAGAGTGTCTAGAGGGGGGTGATTAGACTACTCGACAAGATAAAAATTCTGTCTTTTATCAAGGACAGATTTTGACAGTTTTTGCATAGCACACAAGTCAAGTAGCAAACTACACATGCAATTCTAGAGTATGGGCAGCGGAAAGTAAATTGCACATATAGTAAAGAGAGGTGGAGAAGATCAAACGCAGTTTGGTGACACAGAGATTTTTGTCGTGGTTCCGATAGGTGGTGCTATCGTACATCCACGTTGATGGAGACTTCAACCCACGGAGGGTAACGGCTGCGCGAGTCCACGGAGGGCTCCACCCACGAAGGGTCCACGAAGAAGCAACCTTGTCTATTCCATCATGGCCTACGCCCACGGAGGACTAGCCTTACTCGGGGTAGATCTTCACGAAGTAGGCGATCTCCTTGCCCTTACAAACTTCTTGGTTCAACTCCACATCTCAACGACGGAGGCTCCCAAGCGACACCTAACCAATCTAGGAGGCACCACCCTCCAAAAGGTAATAGACGGTGTTGATGGTGATGAACTCCTTGCTCTTGTGCTTCAAATTATAATCTCCCCAACACTCAACTCTCCTCACTGATATGGCTGTGGTGGAAGAAAGGATTGAGTGGAAAGCAACTTGGGAAGGCTAGAAATCAAGTTTCATATGGTAGGAATGGAATGGCTTGATCTCAACACAAGGGTAGGTGGTTCACTTCTCAGAAAGTGTATGGTAGGAGTGGTAGACTTTCTGATGGCTCTCTTCACGAATGAAGAGGGGGTGGAGGGGTATATATAGCCTCCACACAAAATCCAACCGTTACACACACATTTGACCAATCTCGGTGAGACCGAAGTGAAAACTCGGTCAGACCGAAAGTTCAAATATAGTGAACGTTGGGGTTTTCGGTGGGACCGAAAATACCATCTCGGTGAGACCGAAAGTGCAAAAGATATGAACGTTGGAGTTTTCGGTGGGACCGAGAAAGAAAACTCGGTTAGACCGATTTGAGAAAAGACAGGAACATGCCAGAATCGGTGAGACCGAAAATGCAATATCGGTGAGACCGATTTGAGCCAAGACAGAAGCTTGTCCATTTCGATGAGACCGATAATACAAACTCGGTTATTCCGAAATGATGTGAAATGGTTACAGAAGGTTGGCAGTTCAGTTTCGGTGAGACCGATCTCAAACTCGGTATGACCGATTTTTCTAGGGTTTGGAATATGGCTGAAGTGGTTCATCTCGGTGGGACTGAGTTGGAAGAATCGGTTTGTCCGAGATTACTTATGAGTGTGTATAGAAGTGAAAGGTGCTGATAGTTGAAGGAGCTAAATCACTAAGCACTTGAGCAACCAGATCATCAACACAACCTCATCCCCTTTTAATAGTATTGGCTTTTCCTATGGACTCAATGTGATCTTGGATCACTAAACCAAAAATGGAGTCTTGAGCTTTTGCCAATGCTTGCCTTAGCATTATGAGGGGTCCACTTCTTCAGTCATCTTGCCATACCAATGTGATTGGATTTCCTGAAACATACTTGATAAAAGCATTAGTCCATCCACAAAGTATGTTGTCATTAATTACCAAAACCACCCAGGGAGCAAATGTGCTTTCAGATAGTTTTGTGATAAGGTAATTGGTAGCAAGTGACAAAAGGTAAAAGTAAATAAGGTGCAGCAAGATGGCCCAATCCTTTTTGTAGAAAAGGACAAGCCTGGACAAACTCTTATATGGAGGAAAACGCTCCCGAGGACACATGGGAATTATCGTCAAGCTAGTTTTCATCACGATCATCTGATTCACGTTCGATACTTCGATAATTTGGTACTTGGGTGGACCGGTGCTTGGGTGCTATCCTTACTTGGACAAGCCTCCCACTTATGATTAACCTCTAATGCAAGCATCCACAACTACAAAAGAAGTATTAAGGTAAACCTAACCATTGCATGAAACAAGTGGATCCAAATCAGCCCCTTACGAAGCAATGCATAAACTAGGGTTTAAGCTTCTGTCACTCTAGCAACCCATCATCTACTTATTACTTCCCAATGTCTTCCTCTAGGCCCAAATAATGGTGAAGTGTCATGTAGTCGACGGTCACATGACACCACTAGAGGAGAGACAACATACATCTCATCAAAATATCGAACGAATACCAAATTCACATGACTACTTATAGCAAGACTTCTCCCATGTCCTCAGGAACAAAAGTAACTACTCATAAGACATGATATTATTCATGATCAGAGGAGTATTAATATGCATAATGGATGTGAACATATGATCTTCCACCAAATAAACCAACTAGCATCAACTACAAGGAGTAATCAACACTACTAGCAACCCACAGGTACCAATCTGAGGTTTGGGTACAAAGATTGGATACAAGAGATGAACTAGGGTTTGAGAGGAGATGGTGCTTGTCGGTGTACTAAAGTAGGGGTACCTTAGTATCCCGACTTGTGCACGGGCAGTAGCAGCATCCCGTGGTCGGGCTTACCACGCGCCTGCCAAGGCCCACTTTGGTTGCTTTTGGAGCCATTCAAGAACAAAGTATACAAGTTAATAAGACAAGACCCCGGCAAGAGGAGCTTGCCGGGAGGGCCGTTCCAGGCTCGAGACCACCCCTTTAGCACAAGGCCTTGGCAGGAGGAGCCTGCCAGGAAGTCCGAAGCATGGCATTTCAGAAGACTTACCGCGGCGCATCGCGCGCCCCGGCAAGGCCCGGAGAGCGACAAGCTTCCGGGCGCGGCAAGGTAGCGACCGCGGCAAGGTGCTTGCCGCGGCAAGGTTTCACTGTGTGCCTGCGCTCCAGCTCATCTGGCCACGCGTCGCCTGGGGCCCTTCCAGGGGCATGTGGCGGATGGCTGTGCAGCCTGGGGTGCACGGTGGCAAGCCACGATGACGAGGCTACCGTCGTGGCGAACGGAGACGCCCGGACGGACGCTTTTTGCACTGTTTGGGGGCGACGGCGACGGGCATTCAATGCCCTTGTCCCCCACCGTCAGGGTTAGGTATAGACCACTATGCATACACTGTACATGCACCGTTACAACTACCACCAATTTTACGCTTTTACCCTCATCTACGTTGCCACCTGTCGGTGACCCCTTTGATCTATAAAAGGAGGCCCATGCACAACGTAGAGGAGGTTCCAAAACTCGATCACTCTCACGCTCGGTGTAGCTAGCTCTGAGCACTGTAGATCTTCTTGCTCCCGAGCCAAGAACTCAATAACAAAACCAAGGCAGGAGTAGGGTTTTACGCATCCGTGCGGCCCGAACCTGGGTAAACTGCTCGCGTGCGCGCCTCGATCCGCTCTTTGTGCTCCCTCCCTCCCTTGCCGTACCGAAAAGGGACCCCGGTCCCATAGGTGTCCGTCGGCGATCAGTTTCCCCGACATCTTTGGCGCGCTAGGTAGGGGGCGTCGAGGTTGTGCGAACCTGATCCGGCGTTCACGCGGGCGCAATCTTCAACAACTTCGACAACTCCATCGACATGCCGCCGAAGAAGAAAGCTTCGGAGGTAGGAGGCCCGTCCGCGTCGATCCCACCACCACCAGAACCAACGGTTGGTGGGGTAGACGCTGGCGGAAGGACGGACGCCGGCGAGGAAACTCACGGCGCCGCCAAGTCCAAAGACAAGACGGACGACCGAGCACACTCCAAGACCTCGATGTCCGTGCATGCACCGCGCCCCTCTCAGGAGGTGCCGGAATGGCAGCGGCGTGGTACGCAGGGTACCATCCGCTTGCTAGGCCAAGGCCAAGTCGGCGGGTCGCGGGACGCTCAAGGCCAGCGTGCTGGCACGAGCAAGGCGCGGTCACCGGGGCGAGAACCTGCTCCTTCTAACGCTGTTAGAAGTCCGAGCATATCTCGCTCCTCGCACCGCTCGTCACCGCTCCCCTCCACTCCAGCTGAAGCTCTAGCCCGAGCTCAGCTACTCCTCGACTTCCCTCCAGCAGCGGACAAGGCCGAAGACTGGAGGGCCACCATCCAAAGCCTCATCGCCTTCGCTAACAACGACACGCCGCAGCAGCCGGCGACGTCACGGCCGCGGCAAGTCAGCCAAGCGAATGCTGATGGAGACAAGACCGCCGGGGGTGCAACTACCGTGCACTCCCCGCCGCGGAAACAGAAATCACCGACTCGCCGGATCAACGTCGATGACGACTCCACGGCGTCGTCGGATCCGCGGGCTCGCCGCGATCAACGCCAAGTCCTCGACGACAGGTGACAAGAAGACGCTCGAACTCGCATCGAGCGTCGAAGAGAAGCGCGACAACAGTCCGACCAGCGCGCTGGGACCGCTGTCGACTTGCACGCGCCCGGCGAACCAGGTGACTTGCCGTACGCGGCAGGCTGCCCTGCGTTCACCCGTGAGCTGCGGCAAGTCCAGTGGCCCAGTATGAAGAACTTCAAGCCCGACGTACCCGAGAAGTACGACGGCAAGACCCATCCCTCAGAGTTCCTTAGCATCTACACCATCGCGGTGCAGGCTGCTGGGGGACGCGACGAGAAGATACTAGCCAATTACTTCCCGCTTGTGCTCAAGCCAAATGTTAGATCCTGGCTCATGCACTTGCCGGAGAACTCCATCTCTTCTTGGGCAGACCTGTGCCACCAATTTGTCGGCGCCTTCACGGGCGGCCACAAGCCCCACGGCCAGGAAAGTGATCTCCACATTCTTGCCCAGAAGGAAGGAGAATCCCTGAGGAAATCCATCCAAAGATTCAGCCGCGTTCAGCACAACATCCCGGACGTCCACCCTGCCGCGGTTATTAGCGCGTTCCATCAGAACGTGCGTAACTGCCGGATGAGGGAGGAGATGGCGATGTGCAAGATACGAGACGTCAGCGAGCTTTACGCCCTGGCGGACAAGTGCGCGCGCGCTGAAGAGGGGAGGAGACTCCCCGGGGAGGATGTTGGAGCAGGAGGAACGGACAGTGAGGATGCCGCCCCGGCAAGGAAAAACCGGCGGCGGAACAACAAGAAGAAGAAGAACAAGGAAGTACTAGCTGTGGAGCAGTCCGGCAAGGAGGCTGGCGCCAAGAAGGCTCAGGCTGGTAGCTCCAGCAAGGAGGCTGCCACTGTAGCCACCGCCGACAAGCAGGACGGCTCTGACAAGCAGTACTGCAAGATCCACCGCACCAAGGGCCACGATCTCCAGAACTGCAAGAGGGTCGAATACCTCGTCGAGCAGCAGAAAGCTGAATACGAGCGTCGCGACAAGGAGAAGGCCCAGGGAGGTGGAGGAGAGTCCGGCAAGAAGCGGCCATTCAATGGCCGGGGAGGACGCCGCGGAAAGGCCAAGCAGCGGCAAGGAGATAGACCTCCTCGCGGCCGCGACAAGGACGAAGACGAAGACGACGACGAGGACATGGACGACGGAGACAACAGCGAGCAGGAGTTCCAGAAGGCCACAGAAGTTCTGTGCGTCGATGGAGGTGCCTCTCTGCATACTTCCCACCGCCAACTCAAACAATGGGTGCGGGAAGTTAATGCAGCAGAGCCACCCGTCGAATCGCGCAAGCTACTGAAGTGGTCCAGCACGCCCATCATCTTCGACCTTGAGGACCACCCTGACCGCACAACGGCGGTCGGGTGCTTGCCGATGTTGGTTTCGCCAACTATCCGCAACCTCAAGGTCACCAAGATGCTGGTTGACGGCGGGGCCGGCCTGAACTTGATCTCCTCTGCTGTGATCCGGAAGCTGCAGATCCCCGACAGCAAGCTCGAGGAAACCGGAACTTTCCAAGGAATCAACCCGGGAAGGAGCAATCCGAAGGGGAAGATAACACTGCCAGTAACCTTTGGCGGAGAGCTAAACTTCAGAACTGAGAGGATAACCTTCGACGTTGCCGATATCCCATTGCCGTACAATGGGATACTTGGCCGTCCGGTGCTCGCCAAGTTCATGGCGGCCTCTCACTACGCCTACAACATGCTCAAGATGCCAGGGCCAATAAGCGTCATCTCTGTCCCCGACGACAAGAAGGACGCGCTTATCTGCGCAGACAGGATTTACCGGGATGCAGCAGCCGCGGCAGACAGCAAGACACTTGCCGCTAAAGCTCCCGGGGGGAAGAACAAGGCCAAGTCCGGCAAGAGCTCTGGGGCCCACTCCGACAAACGCACCTCTTCGGAGTGCTGCGCTGCCGTCGAGGACGCACCATCGAGCTCCACCGGCAAGTGCAAGAAGGGAATGGCAGCTCCACCTGCGACCAAGAAGGTGTCCACCAAGGAGGACGGCACTGGTGGTACTTTCACCATCAGTGCTACGCTCGATCCTAAATAGGAAAGCGCGCTCGTTGCGTTCCTGCGGGCGAATGTCGACGTGTTTGCATGGCAACCGTCTGACATCCCCGGCGTTCCCAGGAAAGTAATTGAGCACAAGCTTGCCGTTTGTCCTCATGCGCGGCCCGTCAAGCAGAAGGTCAGGAAGCAAGCGGTGGAGCGCCAAGAGTTCATAGCCGAGGAAATCAAGAAGTTGGAAGCAGCAGGCCTGGTTAGAGGTGTACTTCATCCTACGTGGTTGGCCAACCCTGTCGTCGTGCGAAAAGCAAATGGGAAGTGGAGGCTTTGTATAGACTTCACTAATGTGAATAAAGCTTGTCCTAAAGATCCATTTCCCTTGCCGCGCATTGACCAAATCGTTGACTCCACGGTGGGATGTGAGTTGCTTTCATTCCTTGATGCATACTCCGGATAACACCAGATATTCATGGCTGAAGAGGATGAGGAGAAGACCGCGTTCATTACTCCATGTGGCACCTACTGCTTCATACGCATGCCCTTTGGATTGAAGAATGCGGGTTCAACATTTGCAAGGGTGGTCCACACAGCTTTTGAGCCACAGATACACAGGAATGTAGAAGCATATATGGATGATATAGTGGTCAAGAGCAAGGACAAGGATACCCTAATTCAAGATCTAGACGAAACCTTTGCGAATCTGCGCAAGATACAACTCAAGCTCAACCCCGAGAAGTGCGTCTTCGGAGTCCCCTCCGGCAAGCTTCTCGGGTTCTTTGTGTCCCAGAGGGGGATTGAAGCTAATCCCGACAAGATCAAAGCCATTGAGCAGATCGAAGCACCGAAGCGCGTCAAGGATGTACGGAGGCTTGCTGGTTGTGTGGCTGCTCTCAGCAGGTTCATTTCAAAGTCTGCAGAACGCGCCCTGCCATTTTTCAAAATCTTGAAAAAGGCAGGTCCAATGAAATGGACTCCGGAAGCGGAGGCAGCGCTGCAAGATTTGAAAGGATACCTGTCCTCCACTCCAATACTTGTCGCACCTAAGCCGCAAGAGAAGTTGCTGCTATACTTAGCGGCAACCAATCAAGTGGTTAGTGCTGCATTAGTGGCGGAAAGGGAGGCAGAGGAGGAGCCCATAGCCCCGGCAAGCGCATCCAGTGACAAGCCGGGGGCCTCCCCGACAAGCTCTGGCCCCGACAAGCACGAGTCTGCGCAGATGCAAGGAGAAGTGCGAAAGAAGATGGTGCAGCGTCCAGTCTATTTTGTCAGTTCCCTCTTGTAGGGGGCTAGGTCAAGATACTCTGGGGTGCAGAAGCTGCTTTTCGGCCTCCTCATGGCCTCGAGAAAGCTGCGCCATTACTTCCAAGCACATGAGATAACAGTGGTCACTCGCTTTCCGCTGAAGAGGATATTGCAAAATCCAGAAGCAACAGGAAGGATTGTCGAGTGGGCACTTGAGCTGTCAAGCTTTGGTCTTAAGTTTGAAAGTACTTCAACTATCCAGAGCAGAGCATTGGCAGAGTTCATAGCAGAATGGACACCAACGCCAGACGAAGAGATTCCAGAGACAAACATCCCCGCCAAAGAAGCAAGCAAAGAATGGGTAATGTACTTCGATGGTGCCTTCTCGCTGCAAGGCGCCGGTGCTGGTGTGCTGCTTGTCGCACCCACCGGAGAGCACCTCAAGTACGTCGTCCAGATGCACTTTCCCAAGGAGCAAGCAACAAACAATACTGCAGAGTATGAAGGTTTGCTTGCCGGGCTCAGAATTGCAGCAGAACTTGGGATCAAGAAGCTGATAGTGCGGGGAGATTCGCAGTTGGTTGTCCGACAGGTGAATAAAAGCTACCAGAGCCCATTGATGGAAGCTTACATCGACGAGGTGAGAAAGCTTGAAGAACACTTTGAGGGCCTGCAGATGGAACACGTTCCAAGAGCTCAAAATGACATCGCAGACGGCCTCTCAAAGTGTGCGGCAATGAAGCTACCTGTGGAACCAGGGACCTTCGTGCTCAAGCTGACTCAACCCTCCGTTACACCATCAGTTGGGCAAAGTAAGAAGAGGAAGTTGGTCTCCGGCGACTACTTGCCGGCGGATCTTCCTAAAGCCGCCGCCAAGGTCCCCAAGATCAACGACCAAGTTGCTGAGGAACAGTCTGCTCCTGCGGACCTTAGGGTTTGTACAGTTGAAGCAGGCGTTCCCGACAAGTCTTGTCCCGGCAAGCTTGCCGGGGAATGTCCATCTCCGGCAGAGCCGCAGGGTCTTGCCGTAGAAGATGACGTTCCCGCAGCAGCACTGATGCCTTTAGTCCTTGTTGTTGAGCCTCAGGCTCCAACATGGGCACAACCAATCGTCCGTTTTCTTCAAACTGGAGAACTTCCCGAAGAGCCAGAAGAGATAGAGAAGATAACCAGACAGTCAAGTATGTACCAGTTCGTCGACAATGAACTGTACAGAAGAAGACTCAATGGTGTCAGATTGAAGTGCATTTCCCGGGAAGATGGACAGAAGCTGTTGGCAGAGATACATGGAGGCATATGTGGACACCACATTGGCGCAAGAGCACTTGCCGGGAAGGCGTTCCGGCAAGGTTTCTTCTGGCCAGAAGCCCTCCAAGATGCAACTGCACAAGTAACCAAGTGTGAAGCGTGCCAGTTCCATGCCAAGCAAATGCATCAGCCAGCTCAAGCTCTCCAGACGATCCCTTTGTCCTGGCCATTTTCGGTCTGGGGTGTAATGCCCAGGATGGAGTTATACCTCCTACGTGTCGAGGCACGACTTAAAGGCATAAATCCATCCTAGAATGATCTCAAGTTTGGTAATCTTTGCACAACTCATGTAAAAGAGGGGAATTGTAAACATAAATAGTTGGCTTACACTCGCCACGTCACACAATTACATAACATGTCTCAAACATCATACATTAAGAATATCACAACCCTCTAAGGGCAAAACCCAAATGTCAAGATACCAAACTGAAATAAATAAACCACAGGCGAATCGAATCCTAGTAGGAGTCTCCACTACTGATCATCCGGGTATCGCACATAGTACCGACTACGCTCCTCGTCGTACTCCCAATCCAGCTCGGTGCCATCACCTGGATAGCTCATAGCTGGACCTGCATCTGGTGTGGTGAAGTAACTGTGAGCCACAGAGGACTCAGCAATCCCGTTTCCGGGTAACTAGACTATTTAAGCCTTTGGGAGAGGAAAGGCTGAAGAAAAGAATAAGTGTCTGCAGCAGCAACTAGCAACTAGCTTACGTGAGTGAGAGCGAGAAGAGAAAGCCTCGGCGAGAAGTGATCACGAAGTGATCCTAGCTACAAGCTCACCAAACATAACCCCTCCGTGTTCAACTCCCGAATCCCTATTCGGAAATTGACGGTCACGGAACGCACGCTGGTAGTGTATTAGAAACATTGTGTCAAGTTATCTACAACCGGATATTAACAAGCTCCCATCTGCCACATAACCGCGGGCACGGCTTTCGAAAGTTCAAACCCTGCAGGGGTGTTCCAACTTGACCCATTACAAGCCCACGATCCGCGGAGTCGCAACTCCAAAGTGGGAAGACCCGAGTATCCTCGGAATCCCGTGCTCAAGATATACCGAACTAAGGTAAGGCTAATCCAGCAAATCCTCCCGGCGTGTCGACACCCTGATAGTAGCCGCGCGTATCTAAGTCTCAGGACACGACCGGATGGGCGAAGCTACGGGTTTTTACCAAACCTCGAGTTTCCTTGAGGTGGCCCCGCAGGCTCCCCGTTTCGGACCAACACTCATGTGGAGCACTGGCCCGGGGTTGTTGATTAAGAAAAAGGGTTTATAACTCCCTATGCAAGTTTAGTTTGTTATTAGGCAAATAGTACCAATGTTGGGACTTGCTGGAAAAGACTTAGCACTTAGCGGTTTATCGAGGGGGTCCCATACACCCCAACCGTGTTAGGAACGCATAATCAAGGAACATAACACCGGTTTATACGGTTCCTAACGGCATGAGTGGAACAAATCACCAAGCAAAAGGCTTAGCCTTCCACCCTTGCCAATATATAGATGATTTCATTTTTAAGCATTTATATAGTGTGATAAAAACCAACCAAACTTCAACATGAAGCAAGCATCTTCGATCTTCACCTGCAACTAACAATGCTATAAGAAGGGTTGAGCGAAGCGTACTTAGCCAAGCAACGGTTTGCATAGGTAGATTGGTTAAACATGGCAATGGTTTACAAGTAGGAGGCTGACAAGAAGATCATGGGCATCGAGGCAAAACTATAGATCGATACTACTAGCAATAGGCAAAGATAGTAATGTTATCGGGGTTCGGTCATCTTGCCTGAAGAGAAGTCGTTCGGATCGTAAGAAGGGTCCTCGTGCTCAACCTCGTTGGAAACCTCATGCTCGTACTCGAACTCAGACTCTGCTTCCGGCTCTAAACAAAACAATCACACCAAGCACAAATCAACAAGATGCAATGCGCACTCGAAAATGATGGATGCATGATGGATGCACTAAGGATGCACACGGAGCACGTAAAATATCACTCAAGCAAAACACCTCAAAACATGATAACAATCTGATATTATTAATCTACACAGAAAATCAATCAAGTTTCATGTAAGATTCGCTGAAATCGGAGTTACGGGCTAAAAGTTATGCCCGAAACAAGAAATGAGCGAAAGCTGAAATTTACAGCAACATAGCAACTTCGGAGCTCAAAATAATTAAGCTACAGCACTCAAATGTCATGGCAAAGGACATGAACACAAACTAGACATATACTACAGCAACTAAGTCCAAAGGTGCACCCCCAACGGAGCCACGGATCAATAGCAATGATCTTGGACATATTGAATTTAACAATAAAATTCTGGCAGCAGAATTTTATTGAAACTTTGGAGCAAAAGATAAACATGCTACAACCACTTAAATAGACATGTGAGGACATGAATGGAAAGACAACAATATATACTACAAGGAACAATCAAGATCCACTCCAAAACTATCATGCTTTGTCCTAGAACATCACACGAACATGGCATCGGAACGTTACAGATTTCAGACTTAGTGAAAATCCACTAAGTCCTAAAACAGCAATATCATCATGGCATCTAAAAGAGCATGTTTAAGTCACCTCGAAACTAAACATGGCAAGTGGTAAGCACCTCATCAAAATACACATGAAGGTGATCCCGAAACACACAAGCATGCATCATTGAGGTAAACACAAGGATAACAACGAGCTCAACAAGATGGCATTTCATAACAAGTGAAACAACATCACATCCACATGGCACTTTGCAACGATGATAAGCATGGCAAGAATAAATCTAACATGCTACCTAGCACATACAACATGTAGAGCATGGCAAGACGAACACGTGGACATGTCATTTGCATCATTCGGACAAACGAGCTAAAAGATATCACATGGCAAAGATGACATAAAAACATCACATAGCAGCAGTTTATATCATGATGCACTCTTGCAACAGCAAAACAAGCACCTAGATGATCTCTAACATGCATGACAACAACAGATAAAACGTAGAGCACGATCCCACGAACGTCTGGACATGCTATTTGCGCGAAACGGAGCACCACACAAAAAGTTATGCACAGTTGAAAACAGCATCAACAACTAAATTACTGGGGACTTAGCAGTTGAAACAACCTCAAAACAGAACAGACTCGGGACGGAGCGGATCTGGCGGTCCGGCGGCTGGGCGGCCCGGTCGGTGAGGATCTGCTGGAACGGGCTTGGAGGCGGCGAGTCGGGCCGGCCTGGGGAGCTGCGGCCCACCCGGTGGCCGAAGGGGGCGGCTGAGGCCTGGCGCGGGAGATCAGCGGCCCAGGCGGATCTGGGAGGAGGAGGGCGCGCGACCCAGGTGGCACGGGCCCGTCGGGAGGCCGCGAGGCCGGCCTGCGCGCGGACGGCGCGGAGCGAGGCGGCGGTGCGGTGGCGTGGGCCGGCCCGTGCGGCGATGCGGGAAGGAGGCGCTGTCGAGGCGGGAGGAAGTGCTGGCGAAGTGGGGACCTGGGGCTTCGGCCTTCGGCTCGGGGCGGTCCAGCTTGGGGGGGCCCGACGGCTGGGAAGCGGCGATGGGCCACGAGGCGATGCTGCGGCTGGGCTCTTCGGCGGGGATGTGGTCCTCGCGAAGGCAGGAGCCCAGCTGGCGACGGCTGGCCGATCGATCAGTGCGCGTGCAGAAGGATCGAAGGGAGGGAGGCGGCGTTGACTTCGGCTCGAGGTGGTCGATCGAGGCTGCGGTGGATCTGGCTGGTTCCCTCGGGAACTGGCCAGATGGAGAGGAGGGGGTTAGATCCAGAAATTTAGGGAAGGAGGAGGAAGAAGCTAGATGCCCAAATAGACTAGGGTCTATTATATAGCAGGTAGCTAGGGTTTGGGGATTTGGGGGTGCTAGGAGCCCTCCGATCGCGATCCGACGGATCCGATCGCGGGGGTAGTTTAGAAAGGCCTAGGAGAAGGTAGTAGACTGCAGTAGGGGTGTTTCTGGGACACAAAGTGAAGGCACTTTGGACCCACACGAACAACGGATGGGATAGCCAACGGAGTCCAAACGCGACGAGATTTGAGAGGCGGGTTGCACACAACAAAACAACAACACACACAACAACCTCGCGGCACACCGGTAACGTTACGCGCCCAAACAACAAAGTAGGCCTACGGGACGTCACGGACACGTGAGGGAGCTCCGAAACGCGAAACGGACAACGGGAAGGAACGCGACGAACCGGATGCAACCGACAACACAAAAGCAATGCGATGCACACGTCTACATGATATGAATGAATGCCACACACTCACACAAAAAAACGACGAAAACCCGAAAGACAAAGAACCCGGAATGGAAATAGATGAAGCCGGAGATATATTATATACCCAAAAGGGAAAGTATTACATTCGGGGCATTACAAACTCTCCTCTACTACAAAAAGATCTCGTCCCGAGATCTAGGACTGGAAAATGGAAGGGTACTCGGAACGAAGATGATCTTCTCGTTCCCAGGTAGCCTCTCGGTCGGTGTGATGTGACCACTTGACTTTCAGAAATTTGATGGACTTGTTGCGGGTCTTGCGTTCGGTTTCTTCGAGAATGGCAACTGGGTGCTCTCGGTAGGACAGGTCTTGTTGAAGATCAATCTCCTCAAATGGAATCATGCGCTCAGGTGCCTTGAAGCATTTGCGAAGTTGAGACACATGGAAGACATCATGAACATTTGCGAAGTTGGGAGGGAGCTCAAGTTGATAGGCTAGATCGCCTCTTTTGCCAAGAATCTTGAAAGGCCCGACGTATCTAGGAGCAAGTTTTCCTTTGATACCGAATCTTTGGGTGCCTTTCATTGGAGAAACTCGGAGATAGACATGATCACCGATGTTGAAGGCCAAATCACGATGCTTTCCGTCATAGTAGCTCTTCTGGCGCGACTGAGCGGCCTTGAGATTCTCACGTATGACTTTGCACATTTCTTCGGCTTCTGAGATCAAGTCATTGCCAAGAAGTTGGTGTTCGCCTGTTTCAGACCAGTTGAGAGGGGTACGGCACTTTCTGCCATAGAGAATTTCAAACGGTGCTTTGCCTGCACTTGCTTGAAAGCTGTTGTTGTAAGAGAACTCGGCAAATGGAAGGCAGTCTTCCCATTTCATGCCGAAGGAGATGACACAGGCTCTGAGCATGTCTTCTAGAATCTGATTCACGCGCTCAACTTGACCACTAGTCTGAGGGTGAAAAGCAGTGCTGAACCTGATCTTAGTGCCCATGGCGGACTGAAAGGAGTCCCAGAACCTTGATGTGAACAAGCTTCCACGGTCTGAGGATATAACTTGAGGAATGCCATGTAGGGACACAATTCTGGAAGTATACAGCTCTGCAAGTTGAGCTGCATTGATTTATTCTTTGACTGGCAGGAAGTGAGCGACTTTGGTAAGCTTGTCAATCACCACAAAGATAGCATCATTTCCTCGCTTGGATTTAGGAAAACCAGTGACGAAGTCCATTTCAATGTGGTCGAACTTCCACTCGGGGATAGGAAGAGGTTGGAGAAGACCGGCTGGACGTTGATGTTCTGCTTTTACTCTTCTGCATACATCACATTCATTCACGAATTGGGCAATCTCCCTTTTCATGCGTGTCCACCAGTAAGACTGCTTGAGGTCTTGATACATCTTGGAACTGCCAGGATGAATGGAAAGGAGAGAATCATGAGCTTCTTCCATTATGAGCTTCCTGAGATCACCTTTGGGAACAACGAGTCTGTCCTCGAAGAACAAGGTATCTCTCTCATCAACACGGAAGCACTTGTATTTTGGAGTGCCCTTTGCAATCCCATGTTTCACCTTCTTCACCATGGTATCACTGAGCTGGGCCTCACGGACTTGATCTTCCAAGGTAGGAGCAATTTGAAGATTTGCAAGAAAACCCTGCGGAACAACTTGAAGGTTGAGCTTCCTGAAAGCTTCACAAAGCTCAGGCTGGTACGGCTTGATAAGAAGGCTGTTGCAATATGCCTTTCTGCTCAAAGCATCTGCAATCACATTCGCCTTGCCAGGAGTGTATTCAATGCTGGGATTATACTCTTGGATCATTTCAACCCAACGAGTCTGGCGGAGGTTCAGATGCGGCTGTGTGAAGATGTACTTCAAGCTCTTGTGATCAGTGAAGATGTCGACCTTTCTGCCCAACAACAGATGTCTCCACGTAATCAGAGCATGTACCACAGCTGCTAGCTCGAGATCATGTGTGGGATAGTTCTTCTCACTTGGCTTGAGCTGCCGAGAAGTATATGCCACAATTCTCTTATCTTGCATAAGCACACCACCAAGACCTTGAAGAGAAGCATCACAGAATACCTCATAGGGCTTGGATTCATCTGGAGGAGTCAGAACTGGAGCAGAGACAAGCTTTTCTTTGAGGGTTTTGAATGCGACTTCACACTCTGGAGACCAAAAGTATTTGACATTCTTCTGAAGCAAGTTGGAAAGAGGCTTGGCAATCTTGGAGAAGTTCTCAACAAACCTTCTGCAATAGCTGGCAAGACCCAGAAAACTGCGGAGCTGCTTGACGTTCTGAGGAGCTTCCCAGTTGACAATTGCTTCAACTTTCTCGGGATTAACCGCAATGCCGTCAGCTGAGATGATGTGGCCCAGGTACAAAACCTTATCGAGCCAAAACTCGCACTTGGAGAACTTGGCATAGAATTTATGCTCTCGGAGTCGATCAAGAACCAGACGTAAGTGCTTTTCGTGATCTTCTTCATTCTTGGAAAACACCAGAATATCATCCAGATACACAAGCACAAACTCGCCCGTATAGGGGTTGAAGATGTAATGCATCATCCTCGAAAAGGTAGGAGGAGCATTGGCGAGACCGAAGGACATGACGGTATACTCGTATGAACCGTAGCTCGTTCTGAAAGCCGTCTTGGGAATGTCTTCCCCGCGAATGCGAATTTGATGATAGCCCATTCGGAGGTCAAGCTTAGAGAACACTTTAGCTCCTTTGAGCTGCTCAAAGAGTTCATTGATGTTGGAGAGCGGATACTTGTTCTTAATCGTCTTCTTGTTCAATGGCCGGTAGTCAACACAGAGACGCTCCGTGCCATCTTTCTTCTTGACAAACAAGACACCACAGCCCCAAGGAGATGTACTAGGTCTGATGAGACCCATACTCTCCTGCTTATCAAGCTGCTTCTTCAATTCCTTCAATTCATCCGGAAAGAGCTTGTACGGACGCCGGCATGCTGGCTCAGTACCCGGCTCGAGTTCAATGACAAATTCCACCTGACAGTGTGGGGGCATGCCTGGAAGTTCTTCAGGAAAGACGTCTTGATATTCGTTCACCACCGGAATTTGAGATATGGCATTAATTTCGCCCTTATCATTGAGAGAGAAAAGTCTGATAGTGTTATCCCTGGAGGCGAAGATAATCACATCTTCATCAGAATGAGTCAACTTGACTTCCTTTTGTGCACAATCAATATGAGCATCGTGCTGAGAAAGCCAATCCATTCCGAGGATGAGGTCGATGTCAGAATTACCAAGAACCACCGGTTTAGCCATAAAACGATAATCTCCCATGCGAATAGAAACATCCGGAGCATAGACAGTAGAAGACATACGTCTCCCCGGAGAAATGACTTGCAACCTCTGAGGCAAATTTGAAGTGGCAATATTGTGCTTGGATGCAAATGGTTGAGACATGAAAGAGCATGAAGCACCCGAATCAAATAAAACTTTAGCAGGGATAGAGTTCACTGGAAGGTTACCCAAAATGACATCAGAAGAATTCTCCGCTTGTGCTGCATTCATCAGATTGACCCTTGCTGCCTTTGGATCATGCCTGACAATAGCGGTACCGATAGGTGGAGGAGGTGGAAGACGCTTCGGATTCGGACATCTGTTGGCATAGTGACCTTTCTGAGTGCATTTGTTGCAAGTCACTTCTGAGAGAGGACGGAAATGAGAGCCACTTGACTTGGAGCCTTGAGACTGAAACTGCTTCTTCGACTGGTTGCTCGGGTTGGGTGGGTGGGAGAAACCACGACCACTAGAGTTCTTGTAGTTGGAGTTGTTGGAGTTGTTGTATGGAGCTCGAATCACTGGAGGAGGAGGAAGCCAGAATTTCTGATGCTTCGAGACCAACTGAGACGATGAGGAAGAGTGAACGGCATCTCGAATTCTCTTCTTAGAAGCCTCCATCTTAAGCTGAGCTGCTTCTTGTTTCAAAGCCATGTTATAGAACTTGTCGAATTCATCGGGCTCGAACAAGGTGAGAGCAAGCTGAAGTTCATCTTTGAGACCTCCACAGAACTGGTAGATTTTACTCTTGGCATCAGGAATGTCTTGCTTAGCATAACGAGCGAGGTTTTGGAACTTGACATTATACTGATAGACTGTCATGGAGCCCTGCTTCAGGTTGCGGAATTGCTCACGCATACCCTCGATGACACTTGTAGGAATGTGGTGCGAGCGAAAGTCTTTGCACAAATTCTCCCAAGAGATCACTTGACCCGGCCTGGAGTCTTTGTACTGCAGCCACCAGTCAGCTGCTTGATCTTTCAGTTGGAAGGCTGCAAACTTCACATAATCATCTTCTCTTACGTTACTGCACTCAAAATGCTTCTTTATATCGGTTAACCAATCTTCAGCATCAAGAGGGTCGACACAGTAACTGAAAGCTTTAGGATTGTTGGCCAGGAACTGATTAAGAGTAGCATGGTGCTGCTGGTTGAAGAAGTTGCCTTGGTTCCCTGGAACACCCTGATTAGCTTGAATAGCTTGCATCTGCTGCATCATCTGCATCATCAACTGGGTGTTCTGAGCTGTAGTCTGCATAATTGCACTCCAAGCCTCGGGCGGAGGAGGAGGGGAAGGAGGATGATCTGGGACCTCTTCCACCTCTGGGTTAGCGTTGGGAACCTTTTTCGGAGCCATCCTGTAAGAGATGACCACGAATCAGCAATTGATTGACAAAAGGTATAAGCTGAATCAATGGAATGAATTGCAACAAGTCTTCACAATAATCATTCGAACAATAAGAACGAATGAAATCATTCGAACAAGAGGAACGAATGAAATTCTCAGTTAAATGATATCATCAATCTTCACGAGAAGCCACATAGGGATCAAAATGAAAAATAAGAAAACAACAAGGTACGGATGGGAACAAACACAAGAGAGGAGTTTCGTTCTAACATCTTTGTGCTGAAAGCATATGAACGCGTTACGAAAAGGTTTTGCAATCCCCGGATCAGCATAGCCAAGGACCCTTTAAGATGCAAATCCTGATAGTAACATCGGTCATATAACCCCTTCACTCAATGTCGAACCCCGAACTCACTAACCTGCATTCGTTGGAAGAATGCCTACGATCTACTGGATAAACCCACCTATAGATTTCCGAAAGATTCCAGTTATGCAATCAGGTGTTGGGGATACACGGGAAGCACCGCGCAATCAACTCTAAACCTACATCCAGGTGTATCCATCCTTCAACACATAACCAGTCTTTCTCGGAAACTGTGTACCTCGGACCTTCGAAAAGCATCCACTATAACAAGCTATGGCAATACTCCCGAACTACCTCCCCAGTACTGGGTGATGTCGGGGTTATCTTGCCACTGGCCGTATAGGAGAGATTTTCGATGTCGGCCGTCTTAAGTATTTAGTACTACCGCGATATGCTTGTGACAACAATACCCCGAAGCTCAACTCCCCGGGAACAAGAGGCATCGAGAACAATATCCTTGTCACAAGAACATCAAAACAATCCCAGAATACTCGCGGGATTCCTAAAAAAAAATTTGTGCAATTTTTGAAGATAGGAGAGACAAGAGTAGTCGTCAGGAGTCCTCACCAGAGAGAAAAGGGGATGAGAAGCAAAGAAATGCTACTCTCCGATATAATATAGGACTCAAAAAGTTTTCAGTGTGTGCCTAGACTCGACCGTCAACGATTCGATCAAACAGTGGGGGCTCCTAGGTCGGAGAAGGCTCTGATACCAACTTGTAATGCCCAGGATGGAGTTATACCTCCTACGTGTCGAGGCACGACTTAAAGGCATAAATACATCCTAGAATGATCTCAAGTTTGGTAATCTTTGCACAACTCATGTAAAAGAGGGGAATTGTAAACAAAAATAGTTGGCTTACACTCGCCACGTCACACAATTACATAACATGTCTCAAACATCATACATTAAGAATATCACAACCCTCTAAGGGCAAAACCCAAATGTCAAGATACCAAACTGAAATAAATAAACCACAGGCGAATCGAATCCTAGTAGGAGTCTCCACTACTGATCATCCGGGTATCGCACATAGTACCGACTACGCTCCTCGTCGTACTCCCAATCCAGCTCGGTGCCATCACCTGGATAGCTCACAGCTGGACCTGCATCTGGTGTGGTGAAGTAACTGTGAGCCACAGAGGACTCAGCAATCCCGTTTCCGGGTAACAAGACTATTTAAGCCTTTGGGAGAGGAAAGGCTGAAGAAAAGAATAAGTGTCTGCAGCAGCAACTAGCAACTAGCTTACGTGAGTGAGAGCGAGAAGAGAAAGCCTCGGCGAGAAGTGATCACGAAGTGATCCTAGCTACAAGCTCATCAAACATAACCCCTCCGTGTTCAACTCCCGAATCCCTATTCGGAAATTGACGGTCACGAAACGCACGCTGGTAGTGTATTAGAAACATTGTGTCAAGTTATCTACAACCGGATATTAACAAGCTCCCATCTGCCACATAACCGCGGGCACGGCTTTCGAAAGTTCAAACCCTGCAGGGGTGTTCCAACTTGACCCATTACAAGCCCACGATCCGCGGAGTCGCAACTCCAAAGTGGGAAGACCCGAGTATCCTCGGAATCCCGTGCTCAAGATATACCGAACTAAGGTAAGGCTAATCCAGCAAATCCTCCCGGTGTGTCGACACCCTGATAGTAGCCGTGCGTATCTAAGTCTCAGGACACGACCGGATGGGCGAAGCTACGGGTTTTTACCAAACCTCGAGTTTCCTTGAGGTGGCCCCGCAGGCTCCCCGTTTCGGACCAACACTCATGTGGAGCACTGGCCCGGGGTTGTTGATTAAGAAAAAGGGTTTATAACTCCCTATGCAAGTTTAGTTTGTTATTAGGCAAATAGTACCAATGTTGGGACTTGCTGGAAAAGACTTAGCACTTAGCGGTTTATCGAGGGGGTCCCATACACCCCAACCGTGTTAGGAACGCATAATCAAGGAACATAACACCGGTTTATACGGTTCCTAACCGCATGAGTGGAACAAATCACCAAGCAAAAGGCTTAGCCTTCCACCCTTGCCAATATATAGATGATTTCATTTTTAAGCATTTATATAGTGTGATAAAAACCAACCAAACTTCAACATGAAGCAAGCATCTTCGATCTTCACCTGCAACTAACAATGCTATAAGAAGGGCTGAGCGAAGCGTACTTAGCCAAGCAACGGTTTGCATAGGTAGGTTGGTTAAACATGGCAATGGTTTACAAGTAGGAGGCTGACAAGAAGATCATGGGCATCGAGGCAAAACTATAGATCGAGACTACTAGCAATAGGCAAAGATAGTAATGTTATCGGGGTTCGGTCATCTTGCCTGAAGAGAAGTCGTTCGGATCGTAAGAAGGGTCCTCGTGCTCAACCTCGTTGGAAACCTCGTGCTCGTACTCGAACTCAGACTCTGCTTCCGGCTCTAAACAAAACAATCACACCAAGCACAAATCAACAAGATGCAATGCGCACTCGAAAATGATGGATGCATGATGGATGCACTAAGGATGCACACGGAGCACGTAAAATATCACTCAAGCAAAACACCTCAAAACATGATAACAATCTGATATTATTAATCTACACAGAAAATCAATCAAGTTTCATGTAAGATTCGCTGAAATCGGAGTTACGGGCTAAAAGTTATGCCCGAAACAAGAAATGAGCGAAAGCTGAAATTTACAGCAACATAGCAACTTCGGAGCTCAAAATAATTAAGCTACAGCACTCAAATGTCATGGCAAAGTACATGAACACAAACTAGACATATACTACAGCAACTAAATCCAAAGGTGCACCCCCAACGGAGCCACGGATCAATAGCAATGATCTTGGACATATTGAACTTGACAATAAAATTCTGGCAGAAGAATTTTATTGAAACTTTGGAGCAAAAGATAAACATGCTACAGCCACTTAAATAGACATGTGAGGACATGAATGGAAAGACAACAATATATACTACAAGGAACAATCAATATCCACTCCAAAACTATCATGCTTTGTCCTAGAACATCACACGAACATGGCATCGGAACGTTACAGATTTCAGACTTAGTGAAAATCCACTAAGTCCTAAAACAGCAATATCATCATGGCATCTAAAAGAGCATGTTTAAGTCACCTCGAAACTAAACATGGCAAGTGGTAAGCACCTCATCAAAGTACACATGAAGGTGATCCCGAAACACACAAGCATGCATCATTGAGGTAAACACAACGATAGCAACGAGCTCAACAAGATGGCATTTCATAACAAGTGAAACAACATCACAGCCACATGGCACTTTGCAACGATGATAAGCATGGCAAGAATAAATCTAACATGCTACCTAGCACATACAACATGTAGAGCATGGCAAGACGAACACGTGGACATGTCATTTGCATCATTCGGACAAACGAGCTAAAAGATATCACATGGCAAAGATGACATAAAAACATCACATAGCAGCAGTTTATATCATGATGCACTCTTGCAACAGCAAAACAAGCACCTAGATGATCTCTAACATGCATGACAACAACAGATAAAACGTAGAGCACGATCCCACAACGTCTGGACATGCTATTTGCGCGAAACGGAGCACCACACAAAAAGTTATGCACAGTTGAAAACAGCATCAGCAACTAAATTACTGGGGACTTAGCAGTTGAAACAACCTCAAAACAGAACAGACTCGGGCCGGAGCGGATCTGGCGGTCCGGCGGCTGGGCGGCCCGGTCGGTGAGGATCTGCTGGAACGGGCTTGGAGGCGGCGAGTCGGGCCGGCCTGGGGAGCTGCGGCCAACCCGGTGGCCGAAGGGGGCGGCTGAGGCCTGGCGCGGGAGATCAGCGGCCCAGGCGGATCTGGGAGGAGGGGCACGCGGCCCAGGTGGCATGGGCCCGTCGGGAGGCCGCGAGGCCGGCCTGCGCGCGGACGACGCGGAGCGAGGCGGTGGTGCGGTGGCGTGGGCCGGCCCGTGCGGCGATGCGGGAAGGAGGCGCTGTCGAGGCGGGAGGAAGTGCTGGCGAAGTGGGGACCTGGGGCTTCGGCCTTCGACTCGGGGCGGTCCAGCTTGGGGGGGCCCGACGGCTGGGAAGCGGCAATGGGCCACGAGGCGATGCTGCGGCTGGGCTCTTCGGCGGGGATGTGGTCCTCGCGAAGGCAGGAGCCCAGCTGGCGACGGCTGGCCGATCGATCGGTGCGCGCGCAGAAGGATCGAAGGGAGGGAGGCGGCGTTGACTTCGGCTCGAGGTGGTCGATTGAGGCTGCGGTGGATCTGGCTGGTTCCCTCGGGAACTGGCCAGATGGAGAGGAGGGGGTTAGATCCAGAAATTTAGGGAAGGAGGAGGAAGAAGCTAGATGCCCAAATAGACTAGGGTCTATTATATAGCAGGTAGCTAGGGTTTGGGGATTTGGGGGTGCTAGGAGCCCTCCGATCGCGATCCGACGGATCCGATCGCGGGGGTAGTTTAGAAAGGCCTAGGAGAAGGTAGTAGACTGCAGTAGGGGTGTTTCCGGGACACAAAGTGAAGGCACTTTGGACCCACACGAACAACGGATGGGATAGCCAACGGAGTCCAAACGCGACGAGATTTGAGAGGCGGGTTGCACACAACAAAACAACAACACACACAACAACCTCGCGGCACACCGGTAACGTTACGCGCCCAAACAACAAAGTAGGCCTACGGGACGTCACGGACACGTGAGGGAGCTCCGGAACGCGAAACGGACAACGGGAAGGAACGCGACGAACCGGATGCAACCGACAACACAAAAGCAATGCGATGCACACGTCTACATGATATGAATGAATGCCACACACTCACACAACAAAACGACGAAAACCCGAAAGACAAAGAACCCGGAATGGAAATAGATGAAGCCGGAGATATATTATATACCCAAAAGGGAAAGTATTACATCCGGGGCATTACATGGGGGCTCGACATCATCGGCCCCTTTCCCCGCGCAGCCGGGGGCTTTGAGTTCTTGTACGTTGCCATCGACAATTCACAAAGTGGCCGGAAGTGGAACCAGTGAGAAAGGTGACCGCACAGTCAGCAGTCAAGTTCTTCAGATCAATTGTTTGCCGTTTCGGAATCCCCAACAGGATCATCACTGACAACGGCACACAGTTCACAAGTCGCACCTTCATGCAATATGTCCAAGACCTTGGCGCTAAGGTCTGCTTTGCTTCTGTTGCTCACCCAAGGAGCAATGGTCAAGCAGAGAGGGCAAACGCTGAAGTGCTGCGCGGGCTGAAAACAAGAACTTTCGACAGGCTGCACAAGTGCGGAAGAAACTGGATTGAGGAGTTGCCGGCGGCTCTTTGGTCAATCAGGACGACACCAAGTCGAGCCACCGGACAGACACCCTTTGCTTTTTTCTATGGAGCAGAGGCAGTTCTCCCCACGGAACTCGTATACGGGTCCCCTCGAGTGCTCGCTTACGACGAGCTCGAGCAAGAGCAGCTGCGACAAGATGATGCACTGCTCCTCGAGGAGAATCGTCTTCAGGCTGCTGTACAAGCTGCTCGATACCAGCAAGCTTTGCGCCGCTATCATAGCCACAAAGTCAAGGCCAGAAGTCTCGAGGAAGGCGACCTTGTTCTTCGGCGTGTTCAGTCCGCCAAGAATTCCAACAAGTTGACGCCGAAGTGGGAAGGCCCTTATCGGGTGAGGCAAGTCACAAGGCCCGGCGCTGTCTGCCCTGAGACCGAAGAAGGCTTACCGGTGAGCAACTCCTGGAACATTGAGCATCTTCGCAAGTTTCGCCCATAAGGCGCGGTTGCCGTGATCCGCTCCAGCAACCACCTTTTGTACAAGTCTTGCCGCTGTTGCATGTAAACCTTTGTACAAAGCCGGGCGCAGACCCCGTGCATCAGTAAAACTTTTTGTGCTTTGCACAGCTTGTCGTTTCATGCATTCTTGTTTTCATTGCATGTATTATATGACACTTTGTGCAGCACACACTTCCGGTAAGCAATAACGAGCCACCGGGCTCCATGCATATGTTTCCTCTCTGTTCCTTTCTTTTCTCAAGCAGAAGAAGAAGGATTCCTCGCGCACA